>CM018685.1:45494824-46007983 GCA_009363875.1 Mikania micrantha | reverse complement strand
GTTTTCTTGAGTTTTATGAGGGTATAATATGTATGTGCTTCCGGTTGCCTAAACCAATGTTATTATACATTAAGTTTAGCAACGCCTAAGACTAACTAATTAAATAAGAGAATATGCTTATCTAAGCCGAGCAAATAAGTAATCTTTAAGCATAACAAGAATGCAGAGATAAAAATGATCAAAATGAGTGTAAGCGAAATTTTGAAACAAAGCTGCGAATGAAAGTTACGACAGGTCGAAGTTTTGAGCGGTCATCGTAAATCTGAGCATCTTCATGTTAAGTGTTATAAATTTTTCTCGGGTTATGTTCAAGTTATTATTAATTGAGATAAATAAGGTTAAGTTTATAAAACTCTCTGGGTCGTTATAGCAAGCTAAACACTCGTATTAGATATAACTATAACGTAGTCGTTGTGCTACCGGTTTAGAAACCCTGAAAAGAGGGTTTATATTGTATGATAAGGTTATAATCATGATAAGATATCCATATTAATAGGATATCATTCTGAACGTAAGAAAGTAAGGAAATGAAGAAAGCTAGCTGATTATGCCTTACTAATCTCAGGTGAGTTCTTTGTAGCCATATTTTAAATGTTTTATCACTTTGGGCTGTTATGCATGTTAAAAGCTATTTTATGAAAATGATTGTTTTACCTAACTGCGGTTAGATAAAAGAATATGTTAAGGTAAAGAATGTTCTAAGGTAAAGAATGTTTTCACATAAAGAATGTTTTCAGGTAAAGAATGTTTTAAAGTAAAAACGTTTTAAAAATCAACTGTGGTTGAGAAGTAAATGATTTTCAACGTCTCGGCCGAGGTCGAGCAGGAAATGTAATATTGAAGTCCCGACTGCGGTTGGGCAAAAGTTGAGCACTGCGGTGCGGAGAATGGTTTATGATTATGATGGTTTAAATGAATTAAACCATATTATGTATGAATGAATGATGTTATGGATATGAATGATATATGTAAAGTGATGTTGTGTGAATGATTGCTATGTAAAGAATTCATGTACCGGTATGAGCTGTCAACTTCGGTTGATAGTTATAGAGTCTTGTGGAAACACAAGCCTGTCGACTGCGTGTCGCCAGTTGAGGAAGTCTTATGCATGCATGAGCTGTCAACTTCGGGTTGATAGTTATAAAGTCTTGTATTTATACAAGCATGTCGACTTCGGTCCTCAGTTATAGAGTCTTGTGTTGCACAAGCATGTTGACTTCGGTCAGCAGTGAAGGCTAAAGTTTTATGCACAATATGATTGATGTCATGATGATATGTATGTTATGTATTTGAATTATGTTATGTTATATAAAGATATGAATGAGCAAAGATTTTTATAAAAAGTTAACTTAGAACTCACCAGCGAAAGCTGACTTGATTTAGCATGCATTACTGGTTGAGCAAGTTATGATAAGGATATGATGGCTTGTGGTATGACATGAGGACTACCTATTCAAGAACTGGCATTCCTATTAAGATTAAAGAATAATTTACGAATGTGGTTTAGATGTTTTAATTATGATTAAAGGTTATGTAATGATTTCCGCTGCTATAATATACGATTCTACGGTTTAAGAACCATTCTTTTGATGCTTTGCCAACTGAGGGGACTCCCGGGGCTCTGGGTTATTGCTTTAAGAGTGGGTTATTATTTGAACACTTCCCTATATATATATATATAGGATGGTTCCATTAATAACCTACTCCAATTGTGTTAACACAATAACTAATTTTGATTGGTTGTTTAAACTTTAAATAAAGTGTTTTAAAATGAGTGGTCCATATTAATTCTGAAAAAAGCAAGTGGATGAGATTTGTTTAAGGGTATTTTAGACATTTGGTGGGTGTACTTGATTTCGCAACTGAATTTTTTTAAGTGTTCATAACGAGCTGTAACTTATTATTTTCTTTATAATAAGTTTTCGATATGTTTTCAAAAATTTTTTCCCATTTTAAAAAAATATTTATTGAAAAAATTATTCGCTTCTATAAAAGCACAAAAATTTTTAATGAAATGATTTTTTAAGTACATAATTAAATACATAATCTTACATTAATGTAATTACACTGAAGTAACAAGCTGAATTTTTTCAATAGTTTGAAATTACACTCATGTAACATGCTGGATTTTTTCAAAGTGTTTATAATTACACTGATATAAAGAGCTGAATTTTTTCAAAGTTTTCGTAATTACAATGATGTAAGGAGCTGGATTTTTTCAAAGCGTTCTTATTTTTTTTCAAATATTAATGAACTAATTTTTATAATAAAAAATAGTTTGTGATGTATATTTAAGAAGAGGGAAACAAACATTTTAAAGATGGAAAGATTTTGAAAAAATGAGAGAAAATTATTGTATTTATTGCTCGTTACGTTGGTGTCATTACGAACGTTCGAAAAAAAAATTGGCATGACTATAATGGAATTAACGAGAAAAATATAATGAGTTTAATGTTGTAATTTTTTTAAAAAATAACATAGTATAAAAAAGTTATAATTGTATAAAAATCAAGGGGAAACTTTGATTTAAAAAAATGAAAATTGATAGATTTTTAAGAGTGTGACACTTGTCACTCTCTTATTAAATCTAACTTTTTTATATTAAGGAAAATGACTTAATTACCCTTTTTAATTAAAAAGTGTTAAGTGACTCATGCCAACATCTTATTAAATCTGAAAATATTAAACCATTGGATTTGAGTTATTAAGTTAACACAATTATGAAGGGTTCTTTATTTGAACCATATCCTATATATTCACTATGCCGGCTTTTATACCTAAAGAAAAAAGCCCTATCTTAGGGTTTGGTGGCCTAATTTTTTTCGGGTTTTTTTTGAACAATCGTATTAGTATACTCATACTCCCAAACTACACCTTAATATTCCTTCATTTGTTTGGATTTGAACCCATGACTTCCTTTATAAGAGGCAAGGTTTTTATCAAATAGTAGGGTTGTAATCGAGCCGAGCCCGGCCTGGCTTTAGCTCGGTTCGTGGATTTTCGAGGTGAGCCAGATTTCTTTCGAGCCAAAAATTCGAGCTCGAGCTCTTAAAAAACCTCGAGCCACGAGCTCGTTTTTTTGTTTTTTTCCATCCACCTTACATATTATATATATATATATATATATATATATATATATATATATAATCTAACATATAAAATCTAATATATCTATACTTACATATATATTATACAAAATATGTATATTTATATAAATATATGTGTAAGATATTGAATATATATATATATATATATAATATGTATGTGTATAATATAATATATATGTGTGTATAATTTAATATATATATATATATATCTGTGTGGGATTTGAATCAAATGAAAACCCGATCTTAAAGAGAAAATCCTTAAACTCAATCTCAACCCTTAGATCAAACTTATTTTATATTTCAATTAATAAAATAAAAAGGGTATAATGGTATTTTCACTAACTATTCTCTCTCATCATTAATTAACCAGATTCTCTCTCATCTCTCCTCTCTCTTCATTAATTAACCAGATTCTCTCTCATCTCTCCTCTCTCCTCTCTCTTTTTTTTCTCCTCTCTCCTCTCTCTATATATATAATTTATATATTTTATTTTCCAGAATACTACACATGTGTAGTGTTTTATTTTTTTGGTTAAAAAATATTTTTTAAAATATTACAACTACAAAAATGTATATTTTCATACAAAAAAAAGTCATTATTTTTTTTAAGAAACAAAAAATAAAAATGTGGACCACATGTTTTTAAAAAAGTCATTATATAAAATAAAACACTACACATGTGTAAAATAAAAATGTACAAATTTTACAACAAACAATACACTTGATCTAAATACTACTATAAGATCTGAAAAACTACACATGTGTAGCAATAAACATGTACAAGTTTTACTACGTAAAGTACACTTCGTCAATCAAACATCTATGATATCTGAAAACTACACATGTGTAGTTTTAAAAATGTACAAATTTTACTGCCTAAAGTACACCTATGATATTTGAAAACTACACATGTGTAGTTTTTCAGATCTTATAGTAGTGTTTAGATCAAGTGTATTGTTTGTTGTAAAATTTGTACATTTTTATTTTACACATATGTAGTGTTTTATTTTATATAATGACTTTTTTAAAAACATGTGGTCCACATTTTTATTTTTTGTTTTTTAAAAAAATAATGACTTTTTTTTGTATGAAAATATACATTTTTGTAGTTGTAATATTTTAAAAAATATTTTTTAACCAAAAAAATAAAACACTACACATGTGTAGTATTCTGGAAAATAAAATATATAAATTATATATAGAGAGAGAGAAGAGAGGAGAAAAAAAAAAGACAAAGTCAATTATACCCCTCAAAGGGTAAAAGAGTAAATTTACTCTTAAAAACCCCAATAAAATATTCACCTTTAATTGTGGACCACATGTTTTTTCTGATTAATTAATTAAAATCTAAAATAACTTTGATCTAACGGTCCACGTAGGGTTTAAGGGTTTTCTCTTTAAGATCGGGTTTTCAAAGGATTCAAACCCTATCTGTTTGTGTGTATGTATATATATATATTAAAGATCAAGCCCAGCCAACCCTGGCTCCGGCTCGGCTCGTTTTTAACGAGTTTTTTTCGAGCCGAGCCTTTTTTGAGCAAGCCTTGAGCTGCAAGCTTAGTCTCACATTGTCTTTTGGTGCTTTTTTGTTGTAACGAATTATGGTTTATGTAAAAAAAATTGTTTTAATATTTGTAATTAATCTACTTATTTTGTTTGTGATTTTGGTTTTTCATAGCTTCCTTCTTCATGATTATCTATACTTTCTGTGTCATAAGTTCAGATAAAATATGAGAGTTTTTATATACAGTAGAAAAAAATCACAATTTTTCACTTCGTTTTAGACCACTAAAAAGCTTGACCGGCCTATACATACATACATTTAGCAAACTTTGTTGTTGTATGTATCATAATTGTGTTGTGGGACATAAAGAGAGGGTTGTGGTAGCGGCCACTACTACAAAAAAGAGCATTTGTGACGATAAAAACGGTCGCAAAACGGTTGCCAATGCTCTTTTGCGACCATTTTGTGACCGATTTCAGTGGTCGGTTATACCTTGGTCGGTAATTATTTTTGCAACCAAAATATTGTCGCAACCGATTTCGTGACTAGATTATCCGTCGCAAAATTAGCTAATGTATTTGCGACCAAATGTTTTTACGACGGAATTTGCGACCGAAATTTTAGAGACCAACATCGCAACCAATTATTTTTGCAACAGATCTTCCAACCAAACTTTTGGCGACCAGAATTACAACAGAAATATTTGCGACTAGAACCGTGACGAAAAGAATTTGGAACCGAATCTTTTTGCGACCAACTTGTGACGGAATTGCTTGCAACCAAAATTGCTACCAAATCTTTTTGTAACTGAGTTTGCGACCAAAATCATTAGTGACCAATTTACAAACTCACATTTTGCAACCAGTTTTCCAACAAAGTTGTGTTATAAACCTCCAACCAACTTTGCAACCACCACTTCAGTTGCAAAAATACATATAATAAACAAATAATTCAAGTTTTTCAACGACTAAATTCATAAAATCACATTAATTCATTAAAGTATCCAAACATTAAAAAGTAAAACGAACAAAGTATTCAAAAATACGTACGATAAAAAACATTCAAACATAACTATGAAAACAAACATCCAAATAACCTTATGTGCCAATCAATCCGTTTTAGGTGATGTTTTTCAAAAGGAATTCAATTTGTTTTTTTATTCCAGCATTTGCCTCTTTCATTGCATCATTCGCAGCTCTATTTTTCTCAATTTGTTCTCTCATTATGAATTTCTACGGCCATTCCTTTTCTTTCTCTAGTCTTTCGGCTTCTTTATCTTGTTGCAGTTGTGCTATTTTCTCATTCAATTGTAGCACCTATTATTAAAAACACACATTAAAATCACAAAACTCATTATGAACCATTAGAAATAAATAGAACTCATTTCCACGAGTCACTTAGGCTGATGATGTCGATGCTCAATTTTTTAGAAATATTAAACCGATATATCAAAGGATTTAAAAACCAAGTTCTCATACTACCAGCTAAAGATTGAAAGCTGCTAGGCTTTCTTTTGTATTTATAAAATTAAAATGAATTGAAAAGTGACTCCATAAACTTTTAAGAAAAGTAGTATGCCACAGTAGTTTTTTTTTTTAACAGCATGCCACAATAGTTGAGATGTAGTACATTCTCTTCTATGAGAAAACTGAACACCTGGGCCCAATTGATCAAGTTGAACCAGAGAAGATTTCTATTAAACATTAACATGTAATGATTCCAACAAGGAGAAAGTTTGTCAATAACACTATAAACTAAGTTTGATTGATCTATCTTCTTCTTGTGTTGTGTCGAGCAAACTATACTAAGATACATAGTTCATTATACAGCTATAGAGGTCATAAGGATCATTTTGTAATTAATTAATAAAATTGCTAATCTTGATGCTTGTGTGATCAAAGCATATAAGGTCACTAATATGTGACAGTGTATTTTAACCTAGTGGTATATGTATCCGTATAAAAATTACATATAAGGCATAGTTTCGTGTTTTTAATCACATAATTAAATAATAGTAATATTTCACTTTATAATAATCAAGTTTTTTCTTGTTTCTACTAAAATCACACAAAGTTTTTTTTTCTTTTAAAGTCACTCAACTTTAAATAGTTGTTACAATCATAAAAAAATGCTTACACATATGTATATAGCCCAAAATAATCATCGCTATACGAATATGTTTTATTACATATTTACATGAATATGCTCACACATGTATATACATTATCAATATATTATCAATATAACTTTAAACAACTTATAATCATATTTGACTAGCTTGATATGATAATAAAAACATATATATATCATTCGATTCCTTAGATCTTTGGAAATTACAAGTGGTTGTTTATCCCTCTTTAGTCAAAATCCTTGTCACAAAGTAAACCTTGGTCAGCTTGTTGTTTAGTTTTTATTTTGGAAGTAACATAAAATAATAAAATAACCTTGGTCAGTCTTAAGTTGATATTTCTTTTTGCATAAACATGTCAAAAAGTTTCAAAACAAGTAATCAAGCAATGTGATCTACACCTATACACCTACCTAAGTCTAGCTTTGTGAAATAATTGACCCATGGTTACGCGCCTAAACCATCTTAGAGGATTTTTCATCATCACCTAATTTGTGTTCGTTTACAGCCCTATTGGCATTAATAAAAAATATTACCCCTAATTAACACTAATTAATCATAACTGAACAAAATTGATTCCAAATGATCTCAATTGATTATCGTTTGCTATTATTAGTTATCATTGATCCTAACTGACTGATATTGACTCTTATTGATTATTATTAGCCAATATTACACTGGTTAACTATTATTCATTGTCATTTATTTAGTTAGCACTATTTTTTGCAATTGTATTAATTGCATCTAATTGACACCAAATCATCACAATTGATTAACAAATTATCTTAATTAACCATGATTGGCTATCCTTGGCCATCATTGAAACTAACTTAATTATTTTGACCTTTAATAGTTATTATTGACACTAATTACTCTTGTTATCGCTACTACCTTTAATTGACAGTATCATTAACCAATATTACCTTAATTGACCATTATCTCCTATTCAAATTATAGTTGACACCAATAGATTAACATTACCCTTATTGACAATAATTAACCATTGACCAAAAATGGTTTAATTAGGCTTAATTTATCGTCATCTAAATTCATTTTACCTTGTAAATTACAAAACAAGTTGGAAGATATATAATGAGTTATAATAACTGACCATTGACCAAAAACGATCCAGCTAGCCTTTATTGAGTATCAATAACATCTATTAACCATTGTTGACTGTAATAGATGAATAATTTTAACCTCATTGGTCATCAATGACCAATATTGGCCTTCTTTAACCCTAAATGCCCCGAGTTGACTAATATTAATTAATCATTATTGACCTAGTATTTATTTAATCTAACTAACACTAATTTCTATTATCTTTTTTTTGAACGGCGAAGGTCTCAATTGTGAACCCACTGTTTCGAGGCCATGTCACCAAGCTCTAGTTACCTGAAGTTCCCATGAGCCACCACAACCACCCCAGGAAGAAACCCCAGAACCCCCTCAGACCCCTTTTTCGCTACATGAGAGATTTGAACTCAAGACCTCCATATGAAAGAATCTCAGGATACCATTAAGGCACTGCCTCATTGGACACTAATTTCTATTATCTACTTCCATATGTTCTTAATTCTTAATTAATCATAATTGACTAACATTGATCCTAGCTAAGTAATCCAAATTTACCAACATTTAATGTCACCATATATAATTGATCAATCTAACCTTAATATTACCCCTAATGATCAATATTAACTATAATAAACAAATAATAATAAAAAATGATAAATCAGTACCTAAATATGAAACATAAATATTCATAATAAACAAAATTAACCCTATTTGTTTCCAAATCACTTTTGGTAACTAAGATTGAGATTTTTCATTAAGTCAATGTATTTTTTATCATTTTTAAGACTTATTTAATATTAATTATTATTTAAAGATATCAACAATTATAGTTGCTGTCAAAAGAATAATGGTAGTTATATTTGTGTCTGATTTGGTTTTTATTATATTTTTTTATGCCTTTATAAAATCGATGACTATAGTTTGCGACCGAAAATTTTTGTACTTAATTTTGCGTCCTTCTTTAGACCAAATTAAGTTCTATTAATTTAACTTTCAAAAATTAACAATTACTTTTTACAGACTAGTAAATTTTGGTAGCTTTATGCGACCATAATTGCGACAAAAAGAATTGTGATTTTGTATTTTTACTTTTTTTTCACAAAAGTAGCAGCCGTCTTGGTGACCAAAACAATTTTGTTGGTATATTTGAGACTATTTTTTTAACCAAAAAAACAATCGCTAATTTTGCGACCTGTTTAATGTAATTCGCTAATTTTGCGACCAAAATAATTTCTGTAGCTAATTTTGCTACCAAATTAATTTTTATTTTTACTTTTAAAGTTAACAATTGTATTTTGTGACCGGAGTAATTTTAGTAGCTTTGTTTGCGACAATTTTTGCGACCAATTAAATTGTGATTTTATATTTTTACTTTTATCACAAAATTTGCAACCGTCTTTATGACCAAAAACATTCCGTCGCTATATTTGCGATTATTTTGTGACCAAAACAAAATTCATCGCTAATTTTGCAACCTATTTTTGGCAGGCCGTTGATTTCGCGTCCAATTTTGATTTGGTAGTTATTTTTGCGATGACTTTGATTTTGGTCGCTATACAGTCGCTAATTTTGCGACTAATCAAATATTGTACATGGTTGCAAGTTGCAACACTCATCCTATTAAACCATCTTTTTACCATATTTCAGTAAACAATTCAACCCTTTACACGTATCATCACTAAAATCAAAAAAATCACAAACTAAATTACAGGTTATATAAGAGAGAAGTTATACAAGACATGGGGTTTAAACAGGCCAAATAGAGCATGACCAAACATCAAATTTTACGAAAACCCTCGGTTCAGATCAACTTTAAGTTAAAAGCAAATGCTTAGCTTAGATAGGGCAAGTCGGGATGGGGCGACCACCTCTCTTTTTTTTAACTCTATAATGTTAGTTTCTCGTTCAATAAGTTAAAAGTTTTTATAGGGTTTGATTTCGTCCTCATGGTTTAGCCCACATTTACATTTTTACAACTAACAAATGACACAAAATTCCACTCTATAATTAAATGTTCATCTTTAAGAGCTTAGGCTAGGTAGCATGTCAAAAAGCTTTTGAGTTCATGTTGGCTTAATTGCCAACACTCTTCTTATTTGATTTTGTTTGTTTTGTTTTGTTGTATATAATAAATGTTATTTATGATTAAAAGAAAAACAATATTGTTATAATACCAATTTCACTATTTCAATTCTTTGAATAAATTGATTTCAAAAGATAATAACTCATTGGAAGAAAAATGATGCCAAAATTAACTCTGAGCCAAATTACTAAAACTAAACACAAGATTCATTGTTGAAGATATATGAGATTCATTATTTAATTTTATGGTTGCCATATATCACTTTACATATTAAAGTAAAAACTTTAAAGATAGAGATTTAAATTATTTCAATATTGGTTTAGTCTAAATGATATTGATATAAAAATAAGAAAATTATACAATGAAACATTGGAAATCACAAAGACGAAATGTGAAATCAGAGTTTTTATTTTCCTTTTTCATATTATATAATAAAATTGGTAATAATCTAATTATTTATAAGTTAATTGAGTTGTAATTTATTCTCGAACAAATTAATTTTTTTTTATAATATAAAGGAATATATTTTTGTTATACAAACATTAACATTAAACTACGTACTCAATCATCAGAAAAATATATATAATACTAGTTAAGGCACTTAATTATGTTTGAGTACTCAATCATCAGAAAAAATAAAATATATACAAACATCTATGTTGCAAAACACACACAATATCACAAATTCACCAACAAATTGTTGTAATTTGGGACTCTATAACCGCATTTTTTTAATCAAAAAATTACCTAATTCAGATATATACACATGAAAGAAAATGAAAATTGAAGGGTTAAGGATCTTTTATAATTGACAAAACGCCAATTGTTAAGGATATGAATAATACGATAATATTAATTGTATAGCACAATACTATATGTAAAATACATGCATAATATAAATTTATTATGTTATACAATGCTAATTGTTATGGATATGCAAGCATAATACACATGATATTAATTAATTATTATTGTCTATATGAGCATAATATGATATTATTGCGTGGATCATTAAGTTTTTATAAGGATAGTCAAATTGCGACCGATTTTGAAACCATTTTTTTTTTCTTTCATTTGCTAGTATTATGATTGTATTCCTTGCAAAATTTGTCACCAAGTTTGCGAATCCATTTAGTCACTCATAAAACATGTTGTTAATATGTAGTTTTGTGGCATTCGTTCGCCATTACAACTAGCTTTTGTTTAAGACCAAACTACATGGATTTCACTTGCGTGTTGCACTGGGAGTTCTAGAAAAACGTCAAAAATCAAAACTTTAGTTGTCATTTTTATGTAAAACCTTTATATATCAAAAAAAACACTTAACTGAAAGCTCATATCACAACAAATAAAGTACATTAAAAATCGAATATCAGTCATAATCAAAACATTAAAACATTAAAGAAAAACACATAATGCACCATATATAAAAACCAAAAATTAAAACACGCATACAAAAACCGTCAACGACTATCACCCTGACGAAGTAAAACACTTAAACGTGCCCAGTCATGAGAGCAACAATCAAAAGTGTGTTTGTGTGTATGTAATTTTTAAACATAGAATTAAATCAAATCAGGGGCGCATCTTTAATCAGACTGGGAGGTGGGGCGACCGTCCCCCCTGTTTTTTCGTGCAGTAGTGTAAATTTTCCGATACGTAGTATAAAATTTTTTAAAAACCTTCATTTCGCCCCCTGTGAAAAGAAAATTATTTCACCCCCTTGGGATTATGGTCAAGCTTCGCCATTGAATCCAATATTATCACATCAACAAATTAAGAAAGGCCATTGTAAAAACTAATAAAAGATATGAAAACTTAAATTTAAAAAATAAATTTAATTAAAAAAAACATTTAAGTGGTAAAAACCCAAAAATTGAGTGATCAAATTAAAAGTTTAAAAAATTTTGGTGTATTTTAAAGTTTTTAAGACTTGCGTATTGCTAACAATTTCGTAAAAAATATAATTTGCAACTACATCAAAATAAGCAATGTAAATATTTTTGTTATATAATGCAATATTTTAGGATATATGTAACTTTTTAAAAAGAAATTTATGTTATGCAACAAAATGAAACATCAGGTCTAATGCAAGATCATTAATGCAATCTTTTTTCCAATTAAAAGGTTGCGTTAGGCCTTTTTTAGTATTCAATTTGATTAAATATGTCACTAAAAGAAAGTGATTCTGTTCCCTCTCTTTTTTTAGGATTCCAAGCTTCATCCTGGTCATTGATAGATCACCCAGGTTCGGGTCCATAAGAGAACAGCGAAGGTCTCAATCGTGTGAACCCACTGTTTCCATGTCATGTCACTAGGGTCTAGTTAACTGGACCTCACATGGATCACCACAACCACCCCAGGAGGAAACCCCACTAAGAAAACCCCCTCAGACCCCTATTTCGCTGCAGGAGAAATTTGAACCCAAGACCTCTCATTTGAAAGAATCTTGGGGTACCATTGAGGCAATGCCTCATTGGAGCTATCTAATATAATTTTGATACTAAATCATTGTCTCTTGCATGAATCAAAACTCCAATCTAATAAGTAGGGATACCACCATATGCACACATCCAAATAATATTAAGTTGCAAGTCCTTTGTTATATTGTTAAAGAGAGAAGCCAATGCAATGCATTGGAAATGTCTCACACATAGATTGTATGGCAAATAATGTGATGTTTTTTAGACTAAATGAGTCTCCTCATCTACCATGCTAGTTTTATAGAATATGTTTTTCTGTTTGTCCTTTAATAACAATATCAAAGCTAACTTAAAGTGATGGCTCATTGAGTAGTGGCCTGAAGGACCGATCATAATCAATGTGGACGTTGGTCATCAAGTGAGGTCGATTGTTACAATTTGAAACCATTGCAAGTTACAGACTTCCAGGGACGGACCTTAAGAAGGGCCTGGGGGCCCCGGCCTCCTGTTTTTCCGGTCAGAATGATCGATTTAATAGTATTTCGTCGTAAAATGCTTCGGTCCCCTTCATTTTCTTTCTGAAAATCCTTCAGCCCCGTTCGAACTTTTTTCAAGCTCCGTCAATGCAGACTTCTCTCGTATTAGTTGTGTAAAGAATGATATAAGGCTAATGTATTAACAAAATGAAATTTTTTGTCGACTATATTGGTCTTGTTCCTAGGTGACTTTTCAAATGTTTTTCTTATTTTGAACACTTCTTTCCTCAATAATCTTGTAATTAATTCACCATTTTAGACTCTACATATAATATTGAATATATGCATCAACTTACCTAGAGACGTGACCCAAGTTCTCACCACAACCCTTCTTATAAATTACAATCGATCACTCTATAAATACACGATCTTTCTAAAATCTCACATAACAAAAATACAAAATCATGATTTCATTCTTATCTTCAGCAAAATCTCTTCTTCTTTCTCCTATCAAAAGCTTCATCCATGGAGACTTTCATGATGTCTTTCAAACAATGCCACTCACTGATCGGCTTCTTTTCATGGCACGTATCCGCATGCATGTTTGATCGAACCGAATCGTGTACTGATCAAGATTCGATCTAACCGATGATTGTTGTTTTAATTTGCAGATTATTCATGGTGTTGATAAGATAGGGATCCAGTGGCACCGTTTGCCTGTGTTCTTGGGGCTAGTTTACCTGGCCATACGAAGGTATCTTTATGATGAGTACAATTTGATCAACGTCGGGAAAACTCCGGTGGGGGTTCGGTTCAATCCCGGCGACTTTCCGTTCAGGACAGCTGACGGGAAGTTTAATGATCCTTTTAATGAAAATGCTGGTGGTGAGGGGACTTTCTTTGGCCGGAATATGCCACCCGTTGACCAGAAAGATAAGGTAACATTCCATTTTGGTAAATATGATCTCTTATATTGGTATTGTTTTATAAATGGTCTAGATATCAATGTTTTTAGAGCCAGCCGGACGTCAAAACGGATGTTTTACTAGTGTCGGACCGGTTGGACCGGATTTAAAAACCGGATGAAATATTAAATGTATAAAAAATCCAAAAAAATTATAGAATTATACACACATTCAAACAAACATAATTAATATTCAAACAAACATAATCATGTTAAAAAAATACAAGGTTTGATTTTAATGTTTAAGTATTTGAGTTTTAATTAAAAAAAATAAAAGAACTTGAAATCCAGTTCGACAGCCGGTTCCCTTGAAGACGGTTCACATGTTGATTTGGGCCGGCCGACACCCTGGTTCCGGTCCAGTTTCCAAAACCATTTGTAAACCACTTAATTATGGTATCTCAACTAATGTTGACAAGGTCAACACAAATCTTTTATTTTTTTATGATTTTATTTATTTATGTATAAGACTATCTTCTTTTATATGCATGTGTTAATTCATTTTCATTTAAGATATTACACTAGTGTTAGTTGTCATCACATTAACTAAACGTTAACTTACGTTTGTTTTAAATTATAAACACAGTAATATCAAACCACTATTATTTGTAATGTTGTATTTGTATTTACGATCAAACCATTATCTCACTCGAAGCCACTAGAATTAAAATAGTAATATCAATGACATCTCACTTGGTACGCTTAGAAAACAACAATAATCGGGAACTGAGTGGTTGGATGGGAACTCGTTGATTTAACTTCCAAGTGATATGAATAGTTAGTAATCCTTAATAGTTAATACTTTTAAATATAATTAAATAACTATGTTTTTATAAAAAGTTATATATAAATAGAGAGTTTAATTAAAATACAAATAGTTTTTTGTGTTCTGGTATACGAAATATGTGTGACTTTATTACGTAAATATTAATTTTGCTTGCTAGATAAACCTAAATAAACATGAAGTTATTACTCACATGTGAAGCTATCACACACACACGTGAATATGTGTTATAACTTTATGTCTACATGATTTTTTCTCAGGTAAGAAAAAAATTTATATTTGTCTAATAAAACTATGTAAACTCCAGACAATTAGCATCTAAAAACACACTAATATTTATAGCATTTTTCAATATAAATGGCATGCCTCTTCTACAAATTGGATTCTTAAGAAAATGAGCATGAGTTTCTCGATATGCGTAAATATAACACATACACATTTAATTTAGAGTAAATTACATAAATCGTCCTTTATATTTAATCATTTTAAAGATGTCGTCCTTTATTAGAAATAGTTACATAAAACATCCTTAAAAATTACTATTTATAATGAATTTCATCCGTTTTCTCATCATAAAGGATGATTTATGTAATGTATTTAAAGGACGATTTGCGTAATTTTAAGGATAAAATCTATTACAAATTTTCATTTTGATGTTTTCTGTATGTCATCCATAAAATAAGTGAATATAAATGACGATTTATGTAATTTACTCTTTAATTTATATAACAAATCTTAAATTGAAACTGCATATAATACTACATGTTAGTGATCGTTAATTAAAAAACATTTTATGTGTACAATTATGGCGTAATTAATTACTTTATTATTACTCTTTTAAAATTTAAAAAAAAACCGGGATTATTTATAATCAATTTTAAAGGTCATTATATTTGTTTTAACGTAATTAAATTTCATAGGTTACATATATTTCACGTAGTAAACTTAGTACTTTATTATTATTACTATATTTGTTTTAAAGGTCATTAGATATAAGATTTGTGTATAAAGAGTTAAACATGTTTTTTAATTAGTAAACTTAGTACTTTATAAAAATAAAAATTATTATCATTTCACAATCGCATGAAATTTATATATTTAACTCGCCTTATTTGCAAATATGCATAGTTCTTACAGAAATCATTATTACATATAAAAGTTACTTATAAACCAACATATAAACACAACTATATAAAGTTGTTGTATATTAATACGTATTCTGCACCGAATACATGTGAAAACAATAGTATTTATCTTAACTAAATATATTAATATGGTTTAATAATTTTTAAAACAATATTTATATTACCTAATTATATTCAACTTGTAGAATGAGTCGAATGAGTCGATAACCTAATTATATTCAACAATATTTATATTACCTAATTATATTCAACTTGTAGAATGAGTCGATAACCTGGTAATTAATAAATTAAGCATACTCAACAACTCCTCGATCGATCAGGTTACTACATTTGAATATATATAAATTAAACGTGACCGGGTTTATTGATACTAAAATTAATTAACAAATATTAAAACATTGTGCACCCTGTATAATTAATGGAGCTGTTGAACCTAACCTGTCAGTTGCATAACCTTCATAAAAAAATGAAATATTTTAAGAAAGTTGTCATATATGATAGATATATAAATCTAAATTAATTTAACATTTGGTTTTAGATTATGTATACTTAAAAAAGGGGGGCTTTGTCAAATATATTTCATTTGCTATGACCATGTTTGGAGAAGCCACTGAGTACTATTAGGTCGGTCGACTAAGGAATTACGAGTACTCAATCTAAGCGAAGGGTACTCTGGAAGTACTCGAATACGTTAAATTATAAATAAAACAATTTTTAAGTTATTATATATGTCAAATATCACAAGTTTACTACTATAATATTTTAAAGTGAACATCAATACATATAAAAAAGATACAAGTTCAAATAATAAAGTATTTCAAAAATTGATATTTTTTGTATATATTATAGACATGGCATTCATTTAATTGTCTTTTTTCAATGTATCTCTGTGAAAAACAGTTAGAATCAAACAATAATCAATTAAAAACAACGAAAACCAATGAAAAACAGCGAACAATCTGTCAAAAATAACAAAAATCCGAGTGGGCCGAGTCGTCCCGAATTGGACCGAGTTGACCCGAGTTTGACCGATTCCGAGTAATTTGACTGAATTGAAGAAAATCGTCTCAACCGATTACCAAGTTCCGAGTCCCCGTCAAGTACTCGGCCGCCTAGGCCGAGTTTTACAACATTGTTTATGAGAGATGACTCTTGTTACTTCTCCCTGAAGTGTGCTGTGTAATTATTTACGAGTTTTACAACATATATAAGAGAAGACAAGAGGATCGATCGAACTTTGCATACGAACGACTGGGTTTGAAATAAACAGAAGGAAGCCAACATTGATTTGAAGTTATCAAATTGTACACTAACCAGAAAAGGCAATAAGTAGATATAACATATATATAAAGTTTGATAATTAATTTAAAAAAAATTGTTTTAACATAAATAAATATCATATATCAATTAGTGCAAGAAAAATGCATTGAAACACATAGCTTTAATTATATGCATGCAGTTGCTAAAACCAGATCCGATGGTGGTGGCAACAAAGCTCTTGACACGCAGACAATATATAGATACCGGAAAGCAGTTCAACATGATTGCAGCTTCATGGATTCAGTTCATGATTCATGATTGGATTGATCACCTTGAAGAAACCAGCCAGGTTAATTCATCCTTAATTATCTTTTCAATTGTGCAACCTATGATTATAATAAGATTCTTCAACATCATATCATACCCGGTATATATTTCATCATTAGCAAAGCTAAGGCAGGATCTGAGTAGGGTAAAATGTAGACAGACTTACTTCTATCACGTGTAGGAATAGAGCATGAAATCCTTAGCTCATGACGTCTCATTAACCAACTAAGCCAACGTTTTAACGTTATTTTCACAAAAATTAACGTACATATTGCTTTAGATTGAGCTGAAGGCGCCTAAAGAAGTAGCTGATCAATGCCCTCTCAAATCCTTCAAATTTTACAAGACTAAAGAGGTCGATACTGGATTTTATGGCATCAAAAAAGGTCATCTCAACATCAGAACTCCATGGTGGTATGAAAACTTAATTAATCTCCCTTTTTAACAAGTCTGATACTTTGATTTCAGGACAAGCTAATAATTAATATGTTGGAATCGTAATACTCACCTTAAATTCATTGTTTTACAAGTGCTGCTTTTGCTTCACTTACGCATGTGTCCCAAGTTTACTTAAGAAAAGAAAATAAAGGAAATATATAGAAGGAAAAAAGAAACATGTTTGTATTTCTGAATTTCATTTAACAAGAGAAAGGAAAAAAAAATAAAACATGATTTGTTCTCGAAATTTCACTTAAAAAAGCAAAGGAAAGGAAATGAAAGGAAAACTATGCAAAATTCTTTAGTTTTCTTTTCCTTACGATTTAGAACGAATATTTAATGGTTCTCTCTAAAAAATTCGGGAACATAGGGTTAAAGTTGTTATTAACAAGTCCAAATATAACAGAAGTCATGATACGTACTGGCATCCAAACACATACTAAAATATAAAAACATTTATCCAAGCATATATATAAACCACCTAAATTAAAAAACAAAAAAATAAATAAAATAAATAAATTGGACGATATAAGATCAAGAAGCTAGCCAATTAATTTTATGTATATATTTAGTTTAACTTGACCCTATGTATATATTTCGATCAGGGACGGAAGCGCGGTATATGGAAGCGACGCGAGTAAATTGCAGAAACTAAGAACATTCAAAGACGGAAAACTAAAGATCGGAAAAGACGGACTACTGGAACATGACGACAACGGGGTTCCGTTATCCGGCGACGTCCGCAACGGTTGGATCGGCCTCTCAACCTTACAAGCTCTCTTTGTTCTTGAGCACAACACCATATGTGATGCATTGAAGGTACGTAATTATATATCTATATATTTAATTTAAATTACATGTATAAAAGGAAAATCACCTTCAGTTGTGAAAACCATGGAAAAAATCATGTAAAGAAAAGTTTTTTTTTATTTTTTACAGGATTTTAACATTAATTGGTTTATTTTTAATTAAAAAAAACACCGAGAGGATTTTTTTTAAAAATATTTTGTAACACCATATAAAACATATGTAACGTCATGTAAAACTATTTCTTAACATTTGGGCGCAACGTTACATATGTTTTACATTGTGTTTTTTTTTTTTGCATAAAAATAAGCCAAATGATGTTACGAATCTGTAACAAAAATCTAAATAAAAAAAATCTTTGTTGACATGGTTTTCCTATATATGATTTTCATTACTAAAGGTAGTTTTATTTTATTAATTCCATGTATATATAAATTGATCATTTTATCAGAAAGAATATCATGATCTGGATGATGAAGATCTATATCGTCATGCTAGACTCGTTACTTCAGCTGTGATAGCCAAGATTCACACCATCGATTGGACTGTTGAGCTTCTTAAAACAGACATGCTTCATGCAGCCATGAGAGCTAACTGGTAAAATTAACATATAAGTTGAAATAGAATTATATAATGGATTAGTACTTGAGGAGTCGAGGTTAATATTGAACACTTGTCATCGAATTTTGTGACAAAAAAATGGTCGCAAGTTAACGACATTTTTGGGAGAAACCTAGGCTAAACACTCACACGCAAAACTAGCGACAAAAGTGACAGTATTAGCGACCAACCATTATGGGGGTCCTAAGCGGAATAAAAATCCAAGGCTCTTGGTTACTTTAAAAATCTTCCTCCTTTTATTTGGGCTTTTGACTGATAATAATAAATTTAAAGTTTTTCATAGCTGCATAAACTACAAACTTTCCATGAATATTAGTAAAAAAAAAAGTCTTTTATTTGGGTCTTTCTTGTATTTTATTCTCTCCAAAGCCAAAACAAAAAAAAAACATTGACCAAAAAAACCCAACTACATATAAAACTTGGAGGCCTTGTATTTTTCGGGGCCTTAAGCTCTTGCTTGGGTTGTTTGGCTCATTGGACCGACCATATACTATATACAACCTTACTTTAATTTGCAAATCGATCAATTGCAAAAGGGTATTTATTTTAGATCTAATTACTACTAAAATTGTGGTTCAAATGGCAAGTTTTTTAGTAATGAAGTTAGCTAATTAACCTCTAATTTGGTGTTTGTTTTTTTTCTTGAAAATTGTATGATTTAGGTATGGGATATTGGGTAAAAAGTTCAAGGACGCATTTGGACA
Source organism: Mikania micrantha (assembly GCA_009363875.1). NCBI lineage: Eukaryota > Viridiplantae > Streptophyta > Magnoliopsida > Asterales > Asteraceae > Mikania > Mikania micrantha. The sequence continues at coordinate 45,988,135 of CM018685.1, read as the reverse complement.
TGTTGGAGGACCCATTTTGGGAGGTCTTGTAGGACTAAAGAAACCCAATAATCATGGGGTACCCTACTCACTAACCGAAGAGTTCGTGAGTGTCTACAGAATGCACTCTTTGTTACCTGATCAACTATTCCTTAGGGATCTCACTTCAGCACCAGGTCCTAATAAGTCTCCCCTTTTGACCGAAAAGTAAGACTTTTGACCCTCAAATAATGAAAAATAGCTAAAATGAACAAATTGACCACTACTTTTGCCAAAATTAACATTAACTTGTGAGTTATGCATGCCAAAATGGACAGGTCGGGTATAAAGGGTTAAACGGGGTCGTGTCAGGATGGGTGCAGATTAGAAAGGGTTTTAAGTAAAATCAGTTTGAGTCTAAAAGAATTGTTCTTAAAAAACATCAATTTGATTTAAGTTTAAATGTTTTATAATTAAACAAATAGTCCATTAAGATAATTTTTAATAATTTTCTCATCAAATATGTTGCTAATCAGTCTTAAATGTTTGAATCCATTGCAATCATATTGTTTTTAAGTTACCCATCTTGACTCATATTATGTTTAAGTGTTACTCATCTCAGCCTATTTCATATTATGAGGTTACTCATTTCAACCAATTATACAAGAATTGTTTACCAAACCAGCCCAGTTCATTTGATTTGGGTAAAAATTGCCACCTCTAAATTGTAAATATAATGAAATCATGAGAGCTTTGATAAAAAAGAATAGAAACAGAGCTTTCCAAGTGTGATTCATATATTACTATACATGGCAATCTTGACCCATAACAATAATTGGATAGAATTGGGTAAACAATAATTGCATTTTGGGTTAAGATGGGTAACATCTTAACACAAAGCGGGTCAAGATGGGCAACTTAAATACCATGTGAACATAATGGATTTCAAGAATAAGGATGATTAATATATAATATTTAATGAGAAAATCATTAAAAATTGTTCAAATAAACTATTTGTTTACTTACAACTCATTTTAACTTGAGCGAAATTGATTTTTCTTTAAAACGACATGTTTAAACCCAAACGGATTTTGCTTAAAACCCGTCTTACACGCATTATTCTGACCCGTTACCCAACGCAACCTAATCTGCTCATTTTTGCCAAGCATATATATTATGTATGGTTGTGCCTAACGGCGTATCAGTTGACGTAGATTCCACTATCATAAAAAGATTATTATTATTTGTTTCTTTTCAAATGAAATTGTAAATGATGTAAACCTAATATTTTAAATAAAAAATTACAAACATTTCCTTGAGTGGATATTATGTTTTGTTCTAACTTGTTCATTTTTAGATATTTTTTTCATAAATAATGCAATCTTGAAAAAAAAAAACTTTTACTTCATCGTTCATATATTGACATAGTACTCGAGTTATTACCCAATATTCAAGCATGTATGTTCATGATGAATTTTACAGGGTTAACATGATAGATTTAATTGGGAGGAAGGGGGAGAATGAATTATCAAATATTGGATTTGAAACACAAATGGTGTCAATGGGACATCAAGCATGTGGGGCACTTGAACTATGGAATTATCCGGCGTGGCTTAGGGACGTCGTGCCACAAAATGTCGATGGCACTGATCGTCCTGATCACGTAGACTTACCCTCACTCGAGAGTAAGAATAATCTCTCTTTCACTCGACTTAATTTGACTTGTAAACGACAAACAATATATCATGAATCGTTCCTCAAGAAATTAGCTTATAGTTGTTTATTTGATATAAAAAGGGATTTGAACATAAAGTTTTTATCATATAATAAAATGAACACACATAAACACATCTCATTCGTTTTATGTTTGTAAATGTTTGTTTAAATGTTTATTAGGTCTCTTTACAATTAATTTTTTATACGTTAAACTTATTAGTAATATCAATAATGTTTTTTTGATATTTGTACATTCGTTTAAAAATATTAATAAACGAACATAAATAAATACAAACATTTTATTTTTTTAGTAAACAAACAAGACTTAGAAATTATGCTTGCAATACATTAATTTTGTTGTAAAAACACAATTGTTGATGCAGTTTACAGGGATAGAGAAAGGAATGTTGCAAGGTACAACAAATTTCGTAGATCACTTTTCTTGATCCCAATCTCGAAGTGGGAAGACCTAACCGACGACGAAGAAGCAATCAAAACGTTGCATGAAGTGTATGACAACGACGTGGAACAGCTCGATCTTTTGGTGGGAATGGCAGCGGAGAAGAAGATCAAAGGCTTTGCCATTAGCGAGACAGCTTTTGTAATTTTTATCATCATGGCATCAAGGTACAATTCCAAACAATAAGAATATGTTATGTACTCGTATATGAGTTCGTTTCTCATGTCTGCGCCAAGAACAAATATTGCAATCATGCTTAAACGACTCGTATACATAATAATAAACAAACAAATATTTCAGTAAAATCCAACTCAAATAATAAAGTATAAAAAGATAGGCTTTACCATTATTCACTTGTTCCATGAGCAATCATGCTTAAACGACTCGTATACATAATAACAAACAAACAAACATTTCAGTAAAATCCAACTCAAATAATAAAGTATAAAAAGATAGGCTTTACCATTGTTCACTTATTCCATGAGATGAATTAGGTTTCTTTTAGACAAACCTGATTAACTTGACGCCTTATTTGCGATGCACGCATATAATGTATGTATACATGTATGGATCTTTAAGAGAGAAAAGTAAAATTGCACTAGTTTTAGTGTTATTTTACTTATTTTGTGAAAATAACGTTAAAAGCACTAAGATGATTAACTTTAAGCAATGAATTTGAGCCGGGGCTCTTTCAGATAGCCTCTCTATCCCAACTGAGATAGGGGTAAGGTTTGTCTTCATCTTTCCCTCCCAGACCCTACTGAAAAGTGAAAATATACTGAATAAGTTTGTTTGTTTGTTTGTAGGAGACTCGAAGCGGATAGATTTTTCACGAGCGACTTCAACGAAGAAGTGTACACAAAAAAGGGGTTGGAATGGGTTAACACAACAGAGAGTCTAAAGGATGTGTTGGATCGACATTACAAGACGATGACTCATACATGGATGAACTCAACCAGTGCTTTTACTGTGTGGGATGCTCCGCCAGATCCAAAAAATCCAGTACCCATATATCTCCGTGTGCCTTGATGATTTTATTTGTTTTTTTATAGGGTGGATCAATTAAAAATATTTTTTTTAAAAATATAAAAATTATTTTTTATATTGATTTTAGCTTTTTTATACTTGATTTTATTTTTAACAGTGGATTTTGTTTTTTTATATTGTACTATTTTTTGTACTGTACTTTTAAATACAAGTCAAAAAAATATAGTTCGTAAAAAATACAACACAATAAAACATAAATCAAGTACAAAAAAATATAAATTCAGTAAAAATTATATGCTTATATTTTTAGACAAAACTTATTTTTAAGAGATCCAACCTTGTTTTTTTATGCATGTTGGGCTTTCTTGCTTGTTTGTGTAATCTGGTGCAATAAAATAATAAGTAATGTATTGCATGTAATAGATGAATTATATATGTTATGGCCTTATGGGCTTTCTTTCTTCTTTGTGTCATCTTATGTAATAAACGAATAAGCAATGGTATTGCATTGATGGAATAAATAATATGTGTTTAGGATGATATTACGTAGAGCATAAATATGTTTAAATGAAAATAAACTACTTATAAACAATTAAAAATAATCATTTATAGTCATATTATTTCATAGACATAAAAATAATTTTCTTCAAAATTAATATAAAATTTGACCTTTATAACTTTAAACTTGTGTTTGAAAATGATTTTTTAGTTATTGACTAATATTAGTTTATAACTAAACATCTCTCATTTTCATCAACTATGTAAATGTTCAATCACATATGTTGATTCATTTCACAAAGGTATTTTTGTGGCATGATGCGCGAAAAATACAATATACTATTATAAACACCGGTAAAACATGTAATCACATAGTCTTAATGTTCAATAAATATCATACATATATTAAAGTTAAAAAAAGTTGTAAGATCAAAAAAGTTGGTGATTCCCAAGACGCTCACTCAGTTGGCCTCACCAAAATCCTAGAAGTCATCAGCCTTCGAAATGTATAATTAATCTTCTAGAGACTGAATACTTTCGGAGGATAACTCTGCCCTTTCGATAAGTAGAAATAAGTCAAAGCTTCCAAAGAAGGCCTTAATGCAGGCCTTGATGAATTGGTTTTCGAAGACCACAATATGTTACATGCCTCAATGATATGGTCTTCTGATTATGAAGAAGTTTGAAAAAAATGCTCAACAACTTCCAATACAAAGACTTTTGAAGACTTTCATCTGCTTTCTATCATCAGAACTATATTAGAAGACATTCATAAGTCAACAACAAGGTACAACAATCAGATCAGCAAAAGATGCTTCTTATTAATGTCTTTCGTAGTCTAGGAAAATAATGGAAAAGCCAATTGAGTCATTTGTATTAATTATAATTGATATGGCTTAGCCTGTTAAGTCATAGAAGTATACTAGATTTAGCATTAGCTTATTTTTGGTGTTTGTCCAGCCTTGTATATCTCTACGAGGATACCGATGTAGCTTCTATTATATAACATTTCACTTGTAACTTAGGAGACAGGTGTTATTCTTGCTAAGAGTCTTGTAATACTTTGCAATTGAAAGAAATATGCAATTGAGCTTAAAGTATTTATGTGTTCAATCTTTTCTTTTATTGCTTTGTTTGAGTTTGAGTTCGTAGAGTATTCCGCATGTATCAACTCTGTTGAAGAAATATGTCCAAGTATTGTGATAATCTCATAATCTAATTGTACAAAAGTATTTATATAGTGTATTTTTTTTAAAAAAATATTAGTGTATGAAAATGTTAAAGCCATTTAAAAATGACGGTGTTGTGGTTAACTTTCTAATTATTGTTATTTAATGTTAAAAGTTAGCAATTATTTATTATTTAAATATTTATTTTTAAAAGTCAAAAGGAGATAATTGCAAAATTTTAGAAGAAACAAGTAGAGATTTTAACATATATGTACGACTAAATAAAATTTTAAAGATAGGCGGGTGTCCCATGCATGATATGTGTGTATGCCCCCATCATGTGGTTGGTTGTTTTGTTTGTTTTGTCACGCATTATAAATGTGCACTTTTGCTATAAAAATCAAATTAAATTCTAAGGTAAATCTTAAATACGCAATTGCATGTTCCAATATTTATAACTTTAAAGAAGCTCATGACTCAAGATCGAACCCAGCATGATTCCATTTCTATCTTGTGTGAAATCTTTTCTTTTTTCAGTCATCAAATACTTGGTCTATGCGGATTTCCTTGAGATCTTTGGGAGGATGAAACCCATGGATAGGCTTCTCTTCCTGGTACATATTTGCAACTATGCATGTTTCTTAAATAGTTTAAAATAAGTACGGTTTCTAGCTTACTTTTTACCATTTTTACTTCCTTATAAGAGGTCATGGTTTGATTAAAATGAAAGCATATTGTTGAGTTAATGTCAAAAGATTCATTTAATTGTGAGGTTTCTATTACGATATGCTCAGGTTTATGCCTCAAAGCGTCAATACGAGAGAACGGTTGAAATCTCTTCTTAAATACCCACATTTGAAGTTGTTTAATAAAAATAGTTTAAAATAACATGGTAGGTTGGTAGGATTGAAAATGAGTTGAGCCGTGCTAAGGTAGGCCTAACATGAGTTTGAACTCGAAAATTTTGCAAGCAAGATGATTGAGGTCGCAATCGGCTCGTAAAAAATTCGTTTTTTTCCCATTACACATACACACAAATAATGTTTGTGTGTGTAATATTATATGTGTGTGTGTATATATATATATATATATATAATAATAAAATGAATGTGACTAAACAGCCGAGGCAATATTATATATATATCTTATTAAAAGTTTGTTTGATATACATTTTTCTTAAATAATAGTTTTAAAAGATATTTTATTACGAAAATCTAGGTTGTTACTTAACATACATAAAATGAGTTTAATAAAAATAATTTTTCAAGTATTTAATATATGTTTATTAGTAGTAAATAAAAATTAAAAAAATTAATTAACTACCCGTTTTACACATATTACATATTGATTTTAGTGTTACATAAAAATGTATTTTTAACATATGTAACATAACATTTTTACGATATGTAACAAGTACTTATAATTTTTTTTTCAATTTATTATTTTTTATATTTTTACAATAACAAATAACATATATTGCATTTAAGAAAAAATTTTGATTGTTACGTGAAGCTTTATTTGTTTTCGTAATTAACTTGTAGATTTTCTGTATACCCATTCTAGGAATTGTATAATATTAATTAGAACACAATCTTTAAAAAGTTAATTTTTAAACTTAATCATGGTCACTCACTTAAAATTATGAAAATAAATGTGTGATTAACATACCAAAGGGTTTGTAGCATCATGATCCCCCTCGACTTCTCTAAGTGAAGTTTTGGTTCAAATTCGGACTGAAGCATATTTGTTGAGGCAAGGTTAGAGGGTTTAGACAGTTGTATGGTTCCTCATGAGGTGGGATTGGGCATACGCCAAAGAGCATCAAATCCGAGGAGATGTTTGAAACCCCGTTTTGGGTATCGTCATACCATGACATTAAAAAAATGTGTGATTCACATTGAAGTTAAACAAAAAAATGGTTTTATAATAGAAAATAAAACTTCAATATGATTTAATGTAAAACATAAGTTTTCAGGATATAAAATGAATTGTCAAGATTGGGTTTAAATATTAACCTTTTCAGATTATTTATTATAAAATATAACATCATGCATCATCGTGTGTGTATATATAATGATAATGCATGCATGGACGGACCTATGATTTGAACAATGAGGTCAAAGGACCCCATTTAATTCTGTTTTTCTACATAGCTAACAAGTCTCGTTGTAAGTTTAGGTCTTAATTATTAATTAAAACGCATAAAGTCTAAGATAATTGACCACAAACAAGCTAAAATATTGTTAATTTTTTGTATAGAATCATATAGAGTGTAAGATTGTATATGGAGAAGAACTTAGAGAATATAGTACTCAAAAAGAACAATAGTACATCCACAAAACTTAAACTCAATCCAGAATATATGTAAATCAACCACATCTGGTAAAAAAAAATTTTGAGATCGACTTAATAGATATCCGAACAACAAAATGTAGCGACTCCATTGAAAAAATTTTCTTGGTCCGTCACTAGACGTACAGTAGATTTACTTTAATTTTTACTTAATTTGTGCAGATTATTCATTGTATTGATAGGTCAGGGATGAAATGGCACCGTTTGCCGGTGTTGTTAGGACTGATATACCTTGGTGTACGCCGACATCTACATTACCGTTATAATTTGTTTAACGTTGGGAAAAATCCGGTGGGTGTCGGATTCGATCCTGCCGACTTTCCCTATAGGACACCCAACGGCAAGTTTAATGATCCTTCCGACCAGAACGCCGGCAGCGTAGATAGTTTTTTTGGCCGGAACATGAAACCACTCCATCTCACAACAAAAAGGGTATGAATGATTTTTTTTAAAAGTAACCATTGAAAAAAAAATTAATCATTTTATTCTTCATTTTACCTATCATCCGACTGTTATAAGTTGATATAATCTATAATTTACCTTTCTGTTAAATTAACGAACGAAAATTATTAAGAAAGAATCAAATTATATATATACCAGAGTAAATTAATAAACTCTAAATTACTTTGTATACCTAAGAAAATCAAAATAACATTTTACAAAAATTAGCAAATAAGTTTTAAAAGTTAAGGGTTAGTTTTCACAATCATTGACGAAGCTTAATAGGGGCCGAAGGAGCGACTGCCCCCTCTTTTTTCCGTCTATAGTGTTAATTTTTTAACCAAAAAGTTATTTTTTTGTTTTAAGTAGTGGTTTCGTCCTCCTCTCTTTAAAAATTGACGTGTATTATGATTCCCGTAAATTTCCGCCCTCCCTTCAAAACGTTCAAGGTCCGCCACTGTATATAATGTAAAGTTAAACAAGTTGTTACACAGAAATTACCCAACATGACAAACAATTAAGCAAACAAAATAACAAGAAAATGTCACTTTTGAGTCGAATCTGACGAGATAGATGATAGACAAACCTTACAACGACATGAATCTATGACTTTTCATATGGACATCCTCTGCTAGGGTCTAAAGTTTAGGGCCTAAACACTAGGAGCGAATTATGTTGCCAAGTTTTATAAAATAATTAGTTACATAATTAGATCACCCGGCTTGAAGTACCTGCTGGTAATACAAAATCGATAATGTCCTGGGTTTTTTAGGGTGGTGTTATTCTTACACCACAAAAAAAATAACGTACCCCGTAATGACCACCACGAGCGTATAAGTGGCGACGGGGTGTAAAAATATGTTTTACTGGTGTCTAAATAACCCCAGACTTTGTTTATAGTTATTGAAGCCAAATCCTATGGAGGTCGCAACAAAGCTTTTGGCGCGCAAACAATTCATAAGCACGGGAAAGCAGTTAAACCTAATTGCTGCTTCATGGATACAATTCATGACTCATGACTGGATGGATCATCTTGAGTCAACAAAACAGGTTTGATTAATTATTATAGGCTTCGCAAATTTATACAAGACAGCATATACAACGATTATATCATATGAAAACTTATCTTAAAAATAAAATTCTTAAATTTTATCAGAACTCTACATTTAGAATGTTATAAATAAATATGTGATCGATATACGTTAAAATTGAATTAAAAAAATAAGGTTTGAACAAAAAAAATCTATTTTAATTTGGCTTAATGTGTATCACATATTTTATTTCAAGATTTGTAGTGAAGGGCCCATATATGGTTTAAGAATTTTATTTTTAAGATCAAGTTTTCACATTATATAAATCTTACTACAGAGGACAGTTTTGATAATTGAAGTACTCAGAGAAAGAAATAAATGCTCCAAGCTCAAAGGAATTATCAATTATATAAACTCAAGTAAATGGGCATGTGTCTTATTTTTTGAATATCATAACTCAGCCAAAAGGCTTAATTTTTTTAATTTGGATATTAGACTTATTTACGTTAAATGTGTATAATTATATATATATATATATATATATATATAGGGCATGGAATTTTACATTACCTACTATTCCCGCGCTAACCCAAATAACTTTGGCAAGATGAAGCCAAATCTTGGATTTTTTTTTGAACATCATTGTAACACATTTTGAACACCATGTTCTTTTATGAGTTTGGGCTAATTCATCATATCACCGTTTAAAAAATATCATCGTTGTAAGTTTTGTGCTACAGTACTGTAAGTTTTAAATATTTAAAAACTTACAGTACTGTAATTTTTAAACGGTGATGAATTAGCTCAAACTAATAAAAGAACATGGTGTTCAAAATGTGTTACAATGATGTTCAAAAAAAAATCCAAAATTTGGCTTCATCTTGCCAAAGTTATTTGGGTTAGCGCGGGAATAGTGGGTTATGTAAAATTCCTGATCCTATATATATATATATATATATATATAAGTTTGGGCTCCTCAAAGAACCGGGATTGGGGTAGTGGCATGATTGCTTTGGCCCGGCCTTGCTGCTATATATATATATATGTTCATTAGACATGCATATATGCCTATGCGGTGGAATCTTCTTTTAAAAAAGTTTATTTTAACTAAGAAGACTAATAAGGATTTTCAAAGATTCAAAAACCGACCAAAATAAACTCCGTTTGAATTTACTTTTATCATTATTAAAACCAGTTTGTTGAACCCTAAAATCCAAACCTTAAATTATACACAATAAACCCTAACCTTAAATCATAAACAATAAACCTTAATAATAAAACCAAAACTTTAAAAACAAACCCTAAACTAAAGATAAACCATAAAAACTAAAAACCAAGCCCTAAAACTTAATTGTTATAGCTAAAACCTAAAGCCTAATATAATAGGGTTCGATAAGGCGGTTCCAATGCCGACGAAATGAGTTCAATCGGAATTCGTTTGTGTCGGTTTTAAAGGTTTTAAAAATCATTTTTAACCTTCTTAAATAAAATAGACTTTTTATTTGATCTTTCTAACGCCTGTATAATACATCCCATGCTATGATGTTCAGAAAGTAGCTTACACAGGATCATTGGTTTTCATTGCAGATTGAGCTTAAGGCGTCAACAGAAGTGGCGAATCAATGCCCTCTCAAATCTTTCAAATTTTACAAGACTAAAAGAGTGAAGACTGGTTTAGATGATCATATCAAGAAAGGTCATCTTAATATTAGAACGTCATGGTGGTATGCACAATTAAACCTTGTTCAAACAATCAAAACCCCCACCCCCACCCCCACCTAATAAAAAAATAAAAATAAATAAAAAGAAAACGTATTAACATTGCTCTGACTGCTAGAAAACTAGGGGTCTGTTTGTTATGAATGAATGAAATGAACTGGGGAATAGAATGGACGAGAGAATGAAATGGACGTGGGAAAGAAATGAATCATTAACATTTCATTATCCTGTTTGGTTACCTCTGGTAATAAAATGATTCATTACTTCTTGTTGTTTGGTAAACATGATAATATGAAGGAATGTAATAGAATTTATGGGTCGAGTCGTGGTTATAATTATTTTTCGAATCATGGGTCGGGCCGGGTCATAGGTCGGGTCATGTGTCATGGGTCGAGTCATGATTTGGATCATCGGCCTATTCGTTGGTTGGTTGTTGTTTAGCTCATGGTTCGATCATGGGCATTTCATGGATCGGGTCATGGTTTCATTTGTGGATGTGGTCAGGGTCTTGGTCTTGGTCATGGTTCGGGACATGGGTCGGATCATCGTTTGGTTCATGGGTCAGGTCATTGTTTGAGTCAAGGGTCAGGTAATTTTTTGAGCCGTGGATAGGGTCATGATTCAGGTTATGGTTCGAGTTATGGTTTGGGTCATTGTTCGCGTCATGGTTCATGTCATGGGTCTGGTAATAATTCAAATCATGGTTCAAGTCATGGGTCGTCATGGCTTGGGTCGTGGGTCAGGTCAAGGGTCGGCTTATGGTTTTGGACATGGGTCGGGTCATGGTTTTGGACATGGGTCGGGTCATGGTTTTGGACATGGGTCGGTCATTGGTCTGATCATTCCTTGAAGAAATGAATGAAACAAAATTCACCCCTACTCCAAGGAATAAAAATCATCAAAAGTGAAGGCATCACATTCCTTATGAAATGGTGCATTTCATTCCTATGGGGTAACCAAACACGTTTCTTTTCATTCCAACGTAATGACTCATTCCATTTCATTATTCATTCATGCATACCAAACGCTACCTAGGCGTTTACTTTTATTTCGGACAGAATTTGCAATCAATTAAACCTTCGTGACAGATCATATTTGTCATCCTTTCACCGATACTAAAATTTTGCTCATAAATGTTTTGGACTTATTTACAATAATTAAAATAAGGGAAAATTACCAATTTGATCAAAGTTGACCAAAGAATTACCAAAATGATCACACAGATTCCGGCGTCTAAGACTCCTCTTTAGACGCCCATTTTGTGTACTTTTTTACAACATACAAGCCCACATGTCGGCGGCTTTGTCGGGGTGTCTAAGACTCCTTTTCTACCGGCATCTTAGACACCGACTTAGACGCCTTTAGACGTCTTTTTTCTGTAATTATTGTAAACATACGGGCCCACAAGTCGGCGGTTTTGTCGGGGGTCTCTAAATGGTGTCTAAGACCCCTTTTCTACCGGCGTCTTAAGACGCATGTAGACGCCCGATTTAGAAGCCGGCTTAAATTTCACTTGTGGCTCGGCTCGATCGGCTTGGCGGCGTCTTAAAGCCCTTAAAGAGGCGTCTTTAGACGCCACATCAATTCAGAACCGGCGTCTAAAGACGTCGCTTTGGAGTCTAAAGACGCCTCGTGAACGAGCGTCTAAAATGCCTCCTTAAGGGCTTTAAGACGCCGCCAAGCCGATCGAGCCGAGCCACAAGTGAGATTTAAGCCGGCGTCTAAATCGGGCGTCTACATGCGTCTTAAGATGCCGGTAGAAAAGGGGTCTTAGACACCATTTAGAGACCCCGACAAAGCCGCCGACATGTGGGCCCGTATGTTTACAATAATAACAGAAAAAGGGCGTCTAAGGGCGTCTAAAGGCGTCTAAGTCGGCGTCTAAGACGCCTCTAGAAAAGGAGTCTTAGACGCCCCGACAAAGCCGCCGACATGTGGGCCCGTATGTTGTAAAAAATGTATACAAAATGGGCGTCTAAATGGGCGTCTTAGACGCCGAAATCTGTGTGATCATTTTGGTAAACAAGTGGTCAACATTGATTATTCTGGCAATAATACATACAATAAAATTTCACGCATGGGTAGTTCATAACAATAAGACACATAGAGACAGCTTTAATAGAATCTTATGTGTTAGTAATTAAATTTTAATTTAATTATTTATTTATTTTTTCCCGTCTGCTTTGCCACTGAAATGAAACCGAGGCAAATTTTGTGACTAATTAATGATGAAATGATATAAAACGATCACAAAATTTACGACCCTTTTAGCACCTTTTGTAATTTTGGTCGTATAAAAAGGTCACAAATTTGTGATCGTTTGGATTTTAAATGTACCTATCAAGTGATAACAAATAAACAATGTATAAATTGAAAAGGGTACGACAAGAGAAATTGTTATAACACATGATTAAATGTTTGGTTACTAGGGCTGTAAACGAACCGACCGAACACGAAAACAAACAAATTAACGAACATGAATTATGTGTTCCTTTATTAAGAAAATGAATGTGTTTATTTTCGTTTGTGTTAATTCGTTAGTTAAGTAAACAAATTGTTCATGAAAATAAATGAATACAAACGATGAAATGAACCAAATTATAAACAAACAAACATAATTAAACATAATGGAACAAGCATAAACAAACACAATTGAACAGGTATAAACGAACACAATTGAAAATGTTTAAACAAACACAATTGAACAAACATAAATGAATGCAAACAACAAATTTCTTAAATGTAAATACATATCATCCATAAATTAGATGGTTAAGCGAACATTAACGAACATAAATAAATGAATATAACCGAACAGTTCATGAACATAAATAAGCGAACAGTAGGTGTGTTCATGTTCGCTCATTTAATTAAACGAACACAAATTTTATTTTCATGTTCGTTCGTTTATTAAATAAAATAACATAAACGAACTTTTTGCCGAACAGTTCACCAATAGTTCATGAACTGTTCGGTTCGTTTACTGGCATATCGTTCTATCGGTTACAAGTGTTGTTACATATACATTTGGAAATATTTTATAGGGACGGAAGCGCGATATATGGAAGCAACTCTTCACAACTGCACAAAGTGCGAACATACAAAGAAGGGAAACTTAAGCTATCTAAAGACGATGGCCTCATCAACCATGATCATGAAAATGGGTTAGAAACAGCAGGCAACATTCGCAATGGTTGGATCGGCGTCTCGACCTTGAAAGCCCTCTTCATCCTTGAACACAATGCCATTTGCGACGCGCTAAAGGTACCCCTATACGCGCCCATTGGCACACGATTAACTTCAACTTATCAGTGATTCTGAATTGCAAACATTACTAGCTGTGATCAGAACGAGTATCCTGATCTCGATGACGAAAATCTATACCGTCATGCAAGATTGGTAACTTCTGCAGTCATGGCAAAGATTCACACCATCGATTGGACTGTTGAACTGCTTAAAACAGACATACTTCTTGCTGGAATGAGAGCTAACTGGTAACTTAGTTAAATCACTTAGTCGACTTGCGTGTGACAACAAATCAATCAGCAATATGCATTTTTAATGACTATTTGTACTTTTAATGATGTTGATTAGAGACATGTGCCACAATGGATGGCTTTTTATTCGTCTTTAAGATGAGTGACAAAGCATGAACATTTTGAAAGAGTGGACGAAAATTTACGTGAACCATAGTATATGTTAATTTTTTGAAGCGATGGGAGAAAACTAATGCTTAACAATAAATAATCTTTCGGTCAAAAAATTAACACTGAGGACGAAAAAAAGAATGAGGATGATCACTCCCGTCCCCTATTATCCTTCACCAATGTTTAAACTGTTCACTGCAACCATATATGTATTTACTTAAAATAATCAATATGTTTCTTCATGTTATAAACATCAATTCTAACTTGGACAAATTTAAAATAAATCTTGTAATTCTAAACATGACCCGTCTAATCTATTTATTTGATCATGTTAAATATGTTAATATGTTAATAATAAAGTTGTAAATGTGTTCACGAGGTTGGTGGGTTGTAATAAATTGGTCAATGGGTGACGGTTTACATGTTTATATGAACTGGTTAACAAGTTGGCATGTTTAACTAAACGAGTTAACATATGTATAATTAAACTGATTTTACTCATAAAACTGTAACAAATTATTACTGTAGGGACAAATTATTTATTTATTTATTTAATTTTATTTTGTGAATTGACTAATTCAGGTACGGCCTACTAGGCAAAAGATTCAAAGACACATATGGGCATGTTGGAGGACCTTATTTAGGAGGTCTTGTAGGGTTAAAGAAACCAAATAATCACGGGGTACCCTATTCATTAACCGAAGAGTTTGTGAGTGTTTATAGACTGCATTCTCTTGTACCCGATCATCTTCTCATTAGGGACCTTGATTCGCCACCAGGTCCTAACAAGTCTCCAAAATTGAGCCACAAGTAAGATTTTTAGCAATAGTGACCGGTAACTAATGACACTTCTGGTGTTTGTTTTATATATCCGGTGCCGACCCACCTTGGTGGTTGGGTGGGGGAAGAGTTGCCCTTCTTGAATTTTTGTTCAGTAGTATATATATATGTTAAAATATTCATGAACGTTCCCCTTTAATATTTTACAATCGCTCTCTTAAATTTGCATAATTGAAATTGTGATAAGAATTTAAGTGGTTGTTGTACTTGTTTTTTTAGAGAAAAATACCTAAAAAGTCTCCTTAGATGATGTTTTGGATATATTTTAAAAATAAAACCCGTATAGAAAAACTTTAGATGTATTGTATTTTTATTATGTTTTTATATATAAAAGTTAGTTTGATTATTTTTTTAGCATGTTTCGACCCAATTCAACCAAATCCAACCTGAACAGAAGACAAAAGAATTTATTATATAATGGAATTCTCCGCTCCTCGTTACAAAATTTTTGGATCCCTCACTGTATATATCATATTGGTATCTATAAGTTGAACTTGAACCCTAAGACTAATAGATTAACTAAATCTACAGGATTGATATGGTAAATTTGATTGGGAATAGAGGGGATAAGGAACTATCAGAGATTGGATTTACAAAACGAATGGTATCAATGGGACATCAAGCATGCGGGGCACTTGAGCTATGGAACTATCCAGTGTGGCTAAGGGACCTTGTGGCTCAAAACGTCAATGGCACAGATCGAACCAATCATGTCGATTTGGCCTCACTCGAGAGTATGTTTCTTTTTTCCCTATATATCATCAAGGAGTTTTAGTTGTGAGTCAATTACTACGAGTACAAGTTGAGAATAATGTTTATAGATGCTTAAGTCTTTCGTTTATGCATTGCACCAGTGGCGGAGCTTGACCAAAATGCTAGGGGAGGGGCGAAACTTTTTCAGGGGGCGAAATACAAATATTAAAAAAAGTTTACACTACGTATCGATAAATGTACACTACTACACGAAAAAACAGAGGGTCGGTCCCTACAAAGCACCGCCTCTGCATTGCACTTTTTCATTAGTCGGGTATTAATAAAAAGAGTCTGCGCGTTC
The DNA here is from genome assembly GCA_009363875.1 of Mikania micrantha. Classification (NCBI taxonomy): domain Eukaryota; kingdom Viridiplantae; phylum Streptophyta; class Magnoliopsida; order Asterales; family Asteraceae; genus Mikania; species Mikania micrantha. Next base: position 45,972,263 of record CM018685.1, on the reverse strand, counting down.
CTTTTTGGTGTATCATATTGTGTTTGGGTGATAGGTGATGAGGTGATCCATCTTGTGATTTAACAAGTGATATCAGAGCTATTCAAGGCTCATAATTGTTACAACTGAAGTAGAACTTAAGGGCTACTTTAGAACCGATCAAGAATCGCTTGAAAGAGTTTGCATGCTATTTTTTAATGCATTAGCTTGTGTTTGGGTGAAAGCCCGGCACCATCCAATTTTCCCTAGGTCAAGCGATTTATCTCCCTCATGTTGGTCATGGGACCAGTCGGTGAGGGCGCCTAATCGTGACGTTCACCAATTTTTTTTCAATTTTCAGCTTTGACAAAGAGAGCCACTAATTGATATACATGGAATGACTTTTGGTCGTATCAAACTTATTGATTGAATTAGCTTCCGCTTTACGCAAGAGTCAGATCGCTTCACGATCTGATATGTAAACAACTTTACCCTACACATTTGTACAAGTGATTGTTTCCTATAGTTTGAACCCGTAACCTTAAGGTCACAAAGCAACAACAATCTTACCAGTTACTAGGCCCGTCTTCGTACATAGAAAGACTTTCTTCTCGCCACAAATCTAATATGTGTTGCCTTACTTTACAAAACCGTATACCAGAAAATGTGTTTCATCGTATTGCCATGTGTGAGGATGTATACAATTGTTATGAATAGGCCTTAATTTTAAAATTTCCTTATGGCCCCATAAAGCAGTAGGGGTGTGCATAGGGTGATTCGGTTCGGTTTTAAGTTCAGTTACTCGGTTTTTTGCTCACCCCTACTAGAAATTCCCATGCTAGCCACAACTTACTTTGAGCTAACTCGTTTATATTTATAAACATGTGGTGATACAGTTTACAGGGATAGAGAAAGAAATACGCCAAGATACAACGAGTTTCGTAGATCACTTTTCTTGATCCCAATCTCCAAGTGGGACGATCTAACCGACAACAAAGAAGTCGTCGACACTTTGCACGAAGTGTACGGTGACGACGTTGAGCAACTCGACTTGTTGGTAGGAATGTTGGCCGAGAAAAAGATCAAAGGGTTTGCACTTTGTGAGACAGCATTTTTCATTTTCCTCATCATGGCTTCTAGGAGACTCGAAGCAGATCGGTTTTTTACGAGCGATTTTAACGAACAAGTGTACACGCGAAAAGGGTTCGAATGGGTGAAGACATGCGAGAGTTTAAAAGACGTGTTGGACCGACATTGTCCAGGGATGACCGATCGATGGATGAACTCAACAAGTGCTTTTACGGTGTGGGATGCACCACCAGAACCTCAAAATCATATGCCCATTTATCTACGAATCCCTCACTAAACTATTTTGATTTTATGCATATGTGTAACCTACTTTGTATTTTTTGAATGTTGTTGATCTACGATTTCAAACGATAACTTTGAGTCGGGCACTCCTTCGATGCAGCCTCTCTATCACAACTGGAATTGTGTCAATCTATCCCCCGGACCCTACTAAAAAATATGAATATACTGGGTAAGTTTGTTTGTTGGTCTATGACAAGAAAGATGCTCTATTATAAATTTATAATGTGTGGTAACATGATCAACTAATGTATATATAGCATCAATCGGTTCCTTTTTAGCACCAATAACAATGGACACCAAAAACTCAATTTAACGTGTCACATCATATGTTACATTATATTTTCACCTTTCCTTCAAAAATATTAATTTTTACTCAACACTTTGAGTTAGATATTTTAGTGTAATTAGATAAATTTTGTTAATCAATATGAATCATTAAATTCATTAAACAAAATTTGTGTGAGGTGTGCGTTTGTTTAAGGTTTTATCATGGTGGTCAAGGGGCGGCGCCCTGCCGCCTTGGCCTGGTTGGAGGCGCGGAGACCAAGGGACGACAACTTCTAGTAGAGTCCAAGGAACAGAGCCTCTAGTTAAATTTTTTCTAACATAAGTTGTTATATTGAAAAATCAATAAAAAAATTAATTTTACGAATTTTGACATAAAATTTGTTTTATTAATTTAGTGCGAACTTTAGTAAAAATGAAACTTGCAAACTGCCAAGAGGCATTTTTCTTCAACCTTGCGTATCTCCAGAAATTATATTCGATCAAAAGGTTCAAGAGAAAAATCACTAACGAATTCATACTAGTTCTTCGAATTGAATTGATACTTTTCATATCAAGTATTTGGGTGAACCACAAATAGTTTGATTTGAAAGTGTTAGTCACGACTTTTAATTCATTTGTCGTAAATTCATATGTTTTTTTACATATATACTCTACATTGTCCTGTATTCAAACACTATGTTAGAAACTCATGTAATACATGTGTTTAATAAATAACATGTTATGAACAACAAAGCTTACAAAGATTTGTGTGTTTATTATTATTAATTCTTTATAAAATAATAACTATTGAATTCTAAAAATAACATACTACAAATAAGGATTAAGAATTATAAAATTATATTTTAAGATATTATATAATTGAAATTTTCTTATGATTTATTAAGTTTTAATTAATTTTTATGATAAATAGATATATGTGTGTGTATATATATAATTATATAATTTAATTATTTTAAATGATTTATTATTAATATTTAATATAAAAGATAAATAATATTTAATAGGAGAGAAATGTGGGAAAAAATATTTTTAAAGCTCATGAGAAAATAACAAGTGTCTACACTTGCTATTCTTTTATTACAATAAAGATTAATTTTTTTTATTATTACCTATATATACAAAGTACAACTTAAGGAATAGTAAAGAGTTCCCGCCCCGAAAGTTTGATTCGTTTACCCGGTTCTTGACCCATCTTTTTGCCTGTTGGGACGCTCTCTCTAGGTCAGATTTATGCTCCTTCCCAGACTTCTACATCTCCTTGATCTCCGATGAAGCCAACTCCAACATCGATGAAGCCAACTACAAGAGGATAGACGATTTCTTTCTCTCATTGTGCAGACAATTTGCACACAATTTCACCAACGTTAAAACCAACACATCTCTGCCAATAGATCTAAAAATCAAAGTAGAAGGACATGGGGTAAGGAGGTGGTTGTGGTCATGAGTTGAGCGAAGGCGATGCATGTAAAGAAGAACAGCAGTTTGTTGGAGAAAACGGTGGTTTGAAGTCGCCTCACCGAAGAAGACGACCGGTGGTGGGGAGTGGTGACTGCCAACAGGGGTCGGCGGAGATTAGGTCGACATTGGAATTTGGGCGTCAATTTGTTGTTGCTACCTATGTTCCATTGCCTTTCAGGTACTAATTTCTTCCCTTCATTATTTTGTTGTTAGGTTTATAATAGGTTGTGTTGCTCTACCTAATTAAAGAGAGTGTTGTTCATGAGAGATTGTTGTTTGTTTATTAAGTTCTTTGTGAGATGCGATTGATGTTTGTTAATTACTTTCTTCTTCACAGATTCAAGTGTTGATCTCTTGGTAGGCATATTCAACTCAATTCATAAATATGTGTAAATTAGGCTTTAATTGGACATGTTTTTGTAAAATCGTCCTTCCAGTCTCAGGTTCAATTAGGAAAACAATTATTGCTAATTTGAACTGGTCCTGTTTGCTCGAGAGGTAATGGCACCATCGGCAAGTGCAGAAACTGGTGTGGCAGAGCGATGAGGTACACAATGTTCCTAGATTTGAACTGAAAGTTAAAGACTTATGAGAGGTATTACTTAAAGAAGGTGTCAAATTCGAAGAGGGATTTAATTGCTTTTGAAGTGGAGGCACTGCAATGGAAGGCTCATACGAATAAACCCTTTTCAATTGAGTATGCAAATGATATGCGTGAAGGACCTGTCTGGTATTACTTCACCTACAGTTTATAATTTTAAATCTTTAATGTTGTTTAGTTGGTTTGCTTGGCATGTTGAAGATCATTATTTTGATAGGTTGAATTATATGCATATGGTTGCTGGGAAGACTTGGTATGCTATAGCATTTGAGGATGGGATTAGAACACATGATTATGGAGACAAGATCAATTCTATTGGTGAGTTTTGTTAATATCTTTAGCATTGACCTTTGAAACCCTTTTTTTTATAAAATTGACTGCATGGCCAATTCCCAGGTAAAACAAATAAATTTTATAACCTTTTTTGATGGCTCTCTTATATGGTTTGGCTCTTGCAATGTGTTATAATAAGATAAGTGTGTTTGGTCATGTTTTTTAGGTTGATTTTGGTTCAATAATACTTTGTTTCTCCTTAGGTTATACTTTACAAAACAAATTTAAACGCGTCCGCCGCAACGCGCGGCAATGCCCAACTAGTTTATGTATATAAACGTGCATGTGTATGAAGTGAAAGGGAGCCACATCCATCCAGATTTTACCACGTCTGAACCGAATATTGCAGCATGTATGCTCTTGTTTTTACTTTCTATGCTAATAATAAATTAATAATATATAAAAAAAATGTAATTCAAAAATTCCGATCTTGCTATCATCAATTAAACTCATATAATAACATTTTATTTTAAAATATAGTAAACATTGACAACGGAAGACTTGAATATATTATAGAAACGTTTCATAACATAAAGTTAATCTCAAAGCTTATGATATAAAGAGATATATATTATTTAGGATATAAATAAAATGGACATGCCAAGTTGTTGCAATCTGTTCTTTTATGGGTTTATTTTCTTTATATTTTGTTAATGCAACGCATTTGGTTTAAACAGCTAACGGTTTTGGCTCAAACCTAACTATTCTAACAGTTTTGGCCCTAAAACCTAACTATGATCGGGGCCAAACTGTTTGTTGTTTAAACCTTACAGACTGTATTGCTAAAAGAATTTATTTTAAATTAAAGTTGTTAAAACACTTAAACTATAAAGATCAAAACCATAATTTAATCTTTTCATAATGTTGATAGTCATGTCCAACTAGGGTGATAACAAGTGACAGTTTGAATGGAAAATACCATGTTAGTGTTTGGTATGCATAAATGAATAGTGAAATAGAATGAGTTATTACATTGAAATGAAAAGAAACGGGTTTGGTTACCATATATGAATGAAATGCACTATTTCATAAAAAATGTGATTTCCTCCCTTTCGATGATTTTCATTCTTTAGAGTATGTGTGTGTTTTTTTCATTCCTTTTCTTGAAGGAATTATCCTACCAATGTCCAAAACTATGACCCAACCCGTGGCATGACCCATGACGCAAACCATGACTCGACCCATGACCTAAACTATGACCCGACCCATAACCAAATTGTCACACTCCGAGCCGGCGGGGTTGGATCGGATTCCCCGTCGGGCGGAAGGTTCCCGGGGCGCGATATCGAGAGTGATAATATAAATGATCAGATTGTTTACATTGCACATGATATAAATGAGAATGCTAAATAGAATAGAATTACAAAGTTAAATTACCTCCGTATCGTTCATAATTTAACAATGTAAATCTATCATAAACATCATAAGATTTCTATCTTGTAACTGCACAAGATATACAAAATAATTGTATAATGATGTTCCAAAAGTATGCAGGTCAAAAAATACTAAGTCTTCTATCTGAAGTCCTAGTCCAAAAGCATAAGCTTCTTAATTGACATGTTCGTCACCTGAGAAGTCATGCAAAAATAAAGTCAACACATGGTTGGTGAGTTCATATAGTTTAGTAATTGAAAATAATTTGTAAATTTTCTTCGGTAAAAACCCTGACCTCATTAACATCACATGTAATATCCAAATCGGTATGCTTATATATAGGGCATACCCCTGAGTCGAGCCTACAACCCGCCCAGACGCCGTCCCACCACATACTAATCCGCATATGACACTGTTGTTAATGATAGTTAGGCATTTTTACCTACCATACACTTCCATTCCACCATAGTTCTAATGTACACTCAAAACATTTGTTAAACCCTCGGGTAACAACCTTAATCTCATTAACATCACATGTATCATCCAGATCGGTATGCTTATATATAGGGCATACCCCTGAGTCGAGCCTACCACCCGCCCAGACGCCGTCCCTCCGCATACTAATCCACATAGGACATTGTTGTTAATGATAATTAAGCATTTTACCCCTACCATTAACCCATTAGTTATTCAGTTCTTTGGTCCTGTAAATACAACAATTTGAAATCTCTATAGATTCCTTGAGTTCATCACACAATTATGATCAACCACAACAATTGTAGAAACAGTTAAATAAATGCTTAATTTAAATAAATAAATAAACATTTAATAAAATCTAAGTCCTAATGATTGGGCCTTGGTCAACTCGAGTAGATTAGTCTAGCAATCAGGTACTTATAGTAAAGGAGATCTGTAAACCTCATCAAACATGTGACCTATAATCAATCAGTCTAGCTATGACATCTTTTGATATATAGGCTTTTATAGTTTTTACTGGCCAAAATAAAAAAAAAAAAAACTTTAAAAAGTTTTAGTGGCCAAAATCAAAAAAACAAAACTTTATATTATATAAAAGTTTTAGTGGCAAAAATCGAAAAAACAAAACTTTAAAAGTTTTTGTGGCCAAAATTGAAAAACAAAACTTTATATTATATAAAAGTTTTAGTGACAAAAATTGAAAAAACAAAACTTTACTTTTAGTGGCTAAAATCGAAAAACAAAACTTTATATTAAAAAAAAACTTTTAGTGGCCAAAATCGAAAAAACAAAACTTTATATTATATAAAAGTTTTAGTGGAAAAATCGAAAAAACAAAACTTTAAAAGTTTTAGTGGCCAAAATCGAAAAAACAAAACTTTATATTATATGAAAGTTTTAATAACCAAAATCGAAAAAACAAAACTTTACTATTCCTTTCAAGTTGGTTTTTAATTATTATAATTATTATATATAATGTGTTTTATGAATAATAATAACATTGTCATTTCACAATAGAATTTACATAATATTTATGCATGAAATTAGTGTTGGATTCTAAAAGTACTATAAAATGACAGCTATATATTTCAATTATGTGTCTTTTTTAAGTTAGACCACAAACATCTTATTGGTAATTTATTATTCTTTTATTTATCTGGAATTTTTACATATACATACATCTACTAAAAACATGTATTACATATTTACCAAACACTTTAACTTAATTACATATTTTTTTTACTAATGTGAGGAGAAAATATGTAATTTACTATTTTATTTAGAAGATGATCATTTAAAAAGGAGATATATGTAATTATTTTTTTACTTTGGTATATATGTAGCTAGGTTAAAACCTTTGTATTACACATGTTAAATAATTGAATATAAAATTATTTATTTTAATAGCATAGTTTATATATTTCTAAAGACTTTTTGTGGAAAAAAAATAAAAAATAAATTTATGATTTAATCACATTTTTAGCAAGTTTAATAAAATGATTAGTATTTACTATTTAGCGGGATAAAAAGGAACGGAAAATCAAAATTTAATAAAAGGTAAAATATAAATATTTAATAGGTGAAAGAGAAAGGCAACGCAATTTTTAGGTTGTCCAAAAATTTCATATATATATCCTTCTAAAACTTTTATTTTTTATATAGTATAGATATATATTAGGGTTACTAGGTTATAAACCCGCGTATTACATGAGTTTAAAAATAAAAAATATGTAACTTTTTGATGTTTTATTAAATTTAAGTACATAATTAAAAAAAATATTACAAAAAACAATATAAAATAAAAGTATAATTATGATTTAAATCTTTAACATTTTTTACGTTACATTTGTGTTTTATTTGAAATTAATTTTTTTTATTGTGTTTATGCTTATATTATGAATTTCAAAAATTAAAAAAGTTGTTATCAATTAATAATTTTTGTAATAAATTGTTAACATAATTAATATTTGAAAAATAACAAACTTTGTTTCAATTTAAAATAAAACAAAATACATGGTTTTCTTCTATAAAAAATAGTATTAATAGGATTTAACACAATACTAAATTAATTAGAAAAAGATTTTAATTAAATACTCCTGAAATATAATTTTATAAATAAAAGAATGTTTTTATTTAATTATCATTTACCAATGAGGCAGTGCCTCAATGGTATCCTGAGACTCTTCCATATGGGAGGTCTTGGGTTCAAATTTCTCCCACAGTGAAAAAAGGGTCTGAGGGGGGTCAAGAGGTTTTCCCAGTGAGGTTTCCTCCTAGGTGACTGTGGTGGCTCATGGGAGGTCCAGGTAACTAGACCTTGGTGACATAGCTTGAAAACAGTTGGCTCACACGATTGAGACATTCGCCGTTCAGAGAAAAATAATTATCATTTATATCATATAAGAAAGTGAATGTGGGAATGACATTTGACATTTATTTGGAATCATTTATTAGTAGTAGGATATTATAATTAATGTTACTAAATTGAATTAAGTTCTAATATTTTAATAATGTTAATATTATAAGATTTTGTCAAACATTTAAATTTTACCTTAAATATGGATGCAAATCTTTATAAGATGTTATAGTGAGAAAAATTTAAACCGGAAAATATCATAAAACATGTCTCATTGATTGACACGTGTCCGAATAAATCATTTATTTATTATAATTTATAGGTAAATGATATTAGGAAAGAGAAATATTAAATGCTCCAATTTATTTAAATCATGTAATAACAATATATGCGTTTTTTATTTTATTTTTTGAACGACATATTTTCTCACATCTATTCCTCACTTTCGAGGACTACAAGTGAGGTTGACAACCCCACCTCTATAAGAATACACGACGAAATCATTTGCGCAGAAACCTCGTGGGATGGGTACACATTTGCCCCTCATCATAATCAAACATATGATAAACCTCAAATTGATCATTCACCTTATGTTATTCACACTTGTCCCTGAATATATTCGAACACCAAAGGGCATTTGTTCGAATGGTACCAATGTGTGTTAAAGGTGTTCTTTCTAAAATAGGTTGAGGATTCTAGTCTCATAGTGGACAAAGATGAAACAAATTTGTTGTTCAAAAAAAAAAAAAATATATATATATATATATATATATATATATATATATATATATATATATAGGGGAGTGATATTCTACAAAGGAACAAAAGCTTGAAAAGTGTAGGAAGCCACAAAATGTTGACACGTGGATAAGAAGGCAAAGGGTAAACATGTCAAAACAAAAAATAAACTTACACATGCAAGTCACATGCAAGTTTCTCAATTTTTTTTAAATGTTCATAAATTTTGTATACGCTAATATTTTCTAAAAAAAAATTACACCATAAAATCAAGCGTTTTTTTATCTTTCTAATGAGTATAATATTAATATATTTAAAAAAAAAATTAAAATAGCGTCTTAAGTTTTATGGCGTTTTTTCCGAATATTATTCAAACTAGACTTTTATGGTTTTTTTTAAGACGCATCTATACGTTTTATGGTGTTTTTCGAGATATATTATGGTGTTAATATTTTATGGTGTTTATGGTGTTCGGGTATTAATGAAACTAAAACAGGGCATTTTATGGTGATTTTAAAAAACTAAAAACACCGTAAACACTTAAAGTGTGTATATTGTGTTTTTAACTTAGTTTTATGGTGTTTTTTCGAGGTGTTTTATTGTGTTTAGAGTGTTCAAGTTTTATGGTGTTTTTTCAAGTTATTTTATTGTGTTGATGCTGTTAACATTTTATGGTGTTTATGGTGTTCGAAATTTTTTGAAACTGACCTAGGCAGTTTATGGAGTTTGTGAAAACTAAAAACACCATAAACACTTAAGTTTGTAAATGGTGTTTCTGAACTAAGCAATTTCATATATGAACACTAAAAACACCATAATATTTTACCCTTTTTGTTTATTTAGAGGGAAAAAACACCATAAAATTTTCAGTTTTATGATTTTTCAAAAAACAATATGAAATGCTTAGTTTCATGAACATCCGGAAAACATAAAAAAAGTCACCATAAACGATTGTTATCCTTTTTGTTTATTCAGTGAAAAACACCATAAAATGTTCAGTTTCATGTATTTATGAAAAAACACCGTAAAACGCAAGATTCATATACACCAATTTATGTCGTTTTTTTTATATAACAATATTATACTCGTAGAAAAGATAAAAAATGCTGAATTTTATGGTGTAATTTTTTTAAAAAAATAATGACGTACAAAAAAGTTATAAACGTTTAAAAAAAGTAGGGGGAGTTGTTAAAAAGTCAACAATGGCTACAATACTCATTATACCCCTCCAACCACTTAAATTCCCCTCCAACCACTTAAATTCCCCTTAATTCTCTCAAATGAGGTGGCACCCTTACAACCATTAATCTTAAAAACAATGGCTAGGATTTCTTCCTACACTTTTTAAGATTTTAACCCTTTTTAGCCTAACGTATACTATATATATATGTTCGAACCCCCCTTGATGGCTCGATCTCTGCTATATAAGGTGAGAGTCAGCCAATGTGTGGTTAACTCACTTGGTAGAGGCTTTGTCTTTTAAAATGGAGGTCATGGGTTTTAACGAGTTTTTTTCCAAATAGGTGTTGGTGAAAAATATATTTACCAAATTGGGTGATTTGAAAAATATTTACAAAAATTGGTGTTTTTTCATTTATTTCTTTATTTTTAACTATTTTTTAATTCAATCAACATATTATAATATTTTTTTCAACCAAATAACTATGAAATATGTTGACTAAGTTAAAAAAAATCATAATAAATTAGTTCAAAATAAAGAAATACATGATAAACACCCATTTTGATAAATATTTTTCAAATCACCCATTTTGGTAAGTAATTTTTCCACCAACACTTATTTGAAAAAAACTTATAATAATGTAATTGGTTTGGAGTAATTTAATAGAAGATAATGTTTGTCGTTAAAAAAAAAATTAAGGTGAGAGTCATAACTCATAACCTAATGTTGGTTTTTGAGGATTTTATTTAGTTAAACAATTTTTGTTAAATATTATTCCGTTTTATTTTGGTTTCTCGAAGTTTGGTCAGGGGAGCGCAACTGTTCAGGGAAGAAAGTAGTACGCAGTTCAAACTGAGAAGAACCCAAAACCCTAATTTACAAACTTCACCGTCAAATCCACCTTCTTCAAACCTCATATTAAAGGTAATCTAACATCTTCTGATCTTCGCTTTATATTCGATTAGTTTTAACGCAATTGCATTTATCGTTTGCCAAACTGATTATTGTTTGATCTATGATCTGAGCAATGTTCTTTCGATGTAAGGTTTCTGGTTTAAGATTTAATTTTTAACCGGATTTAAACCTAGAATTTTTTATTTGCATGTGCGATCTGCTGTTATTTCAAGTTTGGGCTTGATTTCAGGCGGAATTGGATATTGGATGCAAGTTAGGGCAAATTGTTAAAGCTTTAGAGTCATTAATGGAGGACGAGAAGGATGTGTTTTACCTTGTGAAGAAGGGGGACATTGTTGGCGTGTACAAAAATTTCAGTGATTTCCAGTCTCTGGTAAGACATATATTATGCAATCGACACAAGGTCTTCTTTCTTTGATTTTCTTTTGTTAATCGCAAGACATTTTTTTCTTTTTGCATTTCATCTGTTGTACATGTTCAGCAAATTGAAAAACAAACAAGATTCTATTTGTTTGTGAATACAATGAATAGCAAGAATAATAAGAATGCAATTTTTTGATGGAGAAGAAAGTGGTTCAAACAAATTTATCAAACCGAGTTTCTTAATGCCTGTTTAGTTGGCAGCAATTCATGGGATTTTAGTGGAAATTGGAATTTAATTCCATCCCTTGATATGTTTTGTCGGCTAAGAGAAGGAATTGGAGTTGGAATTAATTCCAATAAAACCACTCGATTAATAAAATTTAAAATCCCTCTGCATTTATGCATGTCTGAATTCCTCGCCACTTTTAGGAATGATTTTGCCTTTTTAGGTATTTTTACATTCTAATTTCATTAACAAATATGTTAACCAAAGACATGATGGATTTCAAAGGTATACTGTAAATTTCAAATCCAGCTTCAATTCCAACATGTTCCACGAACTAAACACCCTCTTGCTTGTTGACATAATATCGTTTTTTAAAAAATGGTGTGAAGCACACAAGGCGATTTGGAAAACACCTCAGGGCCTCTCATGCACATTTGGATAAAAATTGGGTTCTGTAGGAGGATCATATATAAAATCAATAAGAGGGATGAATAAACATGCACCATATACATGATAAGAAGGTTGACGCATAAAATAGACGCGCACGAAGCAACTTTTGGTTGTACGTAGAGCAATGCTTCCTTAGACCTTACGTAAGCTCTTACCTCATGCACGTGAAGCTCTCACTTTTTGCCTCTGTTTTTGAGACCTAAATGCCTCATGCTTTTTAAAAGAATAACATAACAAATCTAGGATGTGCATGTAAGTATTTTTGTCTCTCTTTGGTTGTGTTGCAGTTGGTTTGAAACTTTTTATGCTAATTGAGAGTAAAGACGGTTGTTGTCTTTGCAATTTATAAACTTTTTTTGTGTTGCTTAAGATCATTATTTTATGTGTAATGTTTACACTTTATATGTCACTTAAACTAGTTATTATATTTGCATTTCTTAAACTGTATGTGCTGATTATTGTAGTTATTTTTACTATCTTGTAGCTGTATGGACCCAATGTTGCTGTGTTTAAAGGCTATCGATTGCCTAAGGCTGCTGAAGAATACCTTGCCACACATGGGCTGAACAATGCAATATACTCGATTGGTGTCTCAGATGTACAAAGTCAACTTTTTGGTCAACTTGTTCCTTGTCCTTTTCAGGTTTGACTTTTGTACATTTATCTCCTTTGTTACTTTCTTATTTTCATCACATTCAGATTTATTCTAGCTAGACACGAGAGAGAGAGACAGACAGAGAGAGACAGAGACTAAACAACATTTGGCTCATTAGCCCAATGGTAACAAAAAACCATAGGGGCAAGTTGTACTGGCTAAAGCCATGGCCCATGGGTAAAAGTATAAAGCAAATCATGGGAGTCTTATCATTGTATTAAAGAAGGCTCGGATGCCAATATGTTAACCAAATAAAAAATCACCAGAGAACCCTAATTTTGCGTTTGATCCTTGTTAGTTTAATAACCCACATTTTAAAAATATAATTTAATTGTTGATGAAAGAAAGATAATAATATGACACAAACATGAATGAATTTATGTTAATGATCTTTACAAGTAATAAATGAAGTAAGAAGTAAAACCAAGTCACAATCATTATTTGGTAACCAAAGAAGGTTAGAAAAACTGATCAAGTATACAACCCCCTAAATGTTTAGATCAAGCTTGTGAAGGCTGTTCTTGTGATTAGACAATTCTTCTAGGAAGGAAATTGACTTTAACATATTTGCAGGTTATTTCTTTTACTCTTCTGTCAAATGTACAAAATAACTTCAATGCATATGTGATAATTACCATCTTTTTAAGACATTGTATAAATTTGATATTGTTTCAGCAACCAGCTTTTGTTAATGGTAAAACTGGTACTAGTAATTCTGCTGATAACTGGATAAAGGTAATGTTTTACATTTCTTTATCACAATAACATATTTGGAGCCATATCACTGATGGGGAATTCTGCCAAAATTGATTTTATGTTTTTCTTCTGTACAGAAAAAAAGTGGATCAACTTCTATTTCAGAAGGTTCTCAGAGAAAGCTACCTGAACTTGAAAGCTTTATGGAGACTCTACCAGTTTCTGCTTATGGTGTGAGATGTTAAATCATTTAATCTTTATAATAATTATCATGTCTCACTGAAATGTTTGCTAAAATAGGTGATAGACTAATAACTTCCACTGAAAACTTTTCATATCATTTAATATCTAAGTAATTATCTTGTTTCATGCGATGATATTTTATGTGTTTTTGTCCGTTTTCTACATCTATTAATGCATTGACCATTTTCAGTGCTCGTGTATTCTTGAATTTGATGGTGCATCAAAAGGAAACCCTGGACCATCTGGTGCTGGGGCCGTGCTGCGTGCAATAGATGGAAGTCTGGTATACACTTAAACACCACACCCTCTTAGTATAATAATTATGTTTTCTTTTTGCAGTATATGACGCATTTCAATTTTGCAGGTTTATCGTTTGCGTGAAGGCTTGGGTGTTGCAACAAACAATGTTGCTGAATACCGGGCAGTCATTTTAGGATTGAGATATGCCCTTGAGCGAGGATTTAGGCATATTAGAGTGCAAGGGGACTCCAAACTTGTTTGTATGCAGGTATACTATTTCCTTTATGGGTTCCAATATTGGTTAAAATCTAAAATTGGAATATGTGTGCATTATATAGTCTAAAGGATTTTTATTGTTTTTTAAGACCATCTATATTGAGTAGGAGTGCATAGAAAATACAAAATACATTATCTTGAAAAGTATAAAATCAACATCCTTTTGGAAATGGTAAGCAAGAACCAAAACCCAAAGATTATTTTTTTCCAACAAGTCCAATGGTTTGAGTGAAAAGGGTTTTTGCTTTGGGATTTTGTACGTTAATAGTATTTTATAGTATGTTTTTATATGCATTAGATTCACTTCTAAACTCAATTGAATAGGGAAATCTTGAATGACATCAATAGTTGACTACTTTGTAAGAACAAAATATATTATATACGATCTCTTTTATACCTACCTAATGATTGCAGCAGTTTTTACTTTGGGATTGCAAGATTTACTTTTTGGCAACCTTTGAAATTAAAAGCTACCATTTGCCCACATTAAATATTTCTAAGAACTGACGTCTTTAAACATGTACAAAAGGTAAATGGTCTGTGGAAAACCAAAAACGAGAACATGACGAGCTTGTGCAAAGTAGCAAAGGAGCTGAAACATAAGTTTGCATCTTTCCAGATTTGTCATGTTGAAAGGGTATGCATTTGTTCTTCAGTAATTATTTACCACTTTTTTTAAACTTTTTAAGGGATAATTTCATATATCTAATATATGCTCCTCAAAACTTGAATAATATCATATTTGCCCAACGAAAAACCTTAATATCAAATTTACCCATGTTCTTATATTGGACATAATGGTGAGGGACACCTAATGGTGGCGTTTACCATTTTTTTTATATTGGACATAATGTGAATTTGAAACAGTAAGGAAAAAGAGAATGGTGTAATGGACTAATGGTCATTAACAAGTTGTATATTTATGAAATGATTAAAAAATGAAAATTGAACTGTTCTAGTGAGTTTGATATTAAATTTTTTGGTGCAAGCATATAACATATATATATAGGGAAGTGTTCTAATACTAACCCACTCTTAGAGCGATAACCCATTAACTTTGCCAAAACGAAGCCGAATCTTGAATTTTTTTTTTTGAACATCATTGTAACACAATTTGAACACCATGTTCTTTTATGAGTTTGGGCTAATTCATCACCGTTTGGGCTCTTACAGTACTGTAAGTGTTTAAATATTTAAAACTTACAGTACTGTAGCACAAAACTTACAACGATGATATTTTTTAAACGGTGATGAATTAGCCCAAACTCATAAAAGAACATAGTGTTCTAATTGTGTTACAATGATGTTCAAAAAAAAAAATTTAAGATTCGGCTTCGTTTTGGCAAAGTTAATGGGTTATCGCTCTAAGAGAGGGTTAGCATTTGATCCCAATCATATATATATATATATATATATATATATATATATATATATATCTGGGGGGTGGGGGGGCTCAAGGATCCAAAGTAAAATTGCACTAATTTTAACGTTATTTTGTGAAAATAAGGTTAAAAGTGTTAGGATGGTCAACTTCAAACGATAACTTTGAGCCGGGGAATCATTTGGATCAGCCTCTCTATCCCAACTGAGATAGGGGTAAAGTTTGTGACTTTGTGTCCATCCTTCCTCCCCGGACCCTACTGAAAAGTGGGAATATACTGGATAAATTTGTTTGTTTGTTTGTGTAAATATGGTATTAACCTTAGCAACAATGAAACACGGTGTTATGTCTTTTTTTATGATATGTCAAAGGAGTTCAACACTGAAGCTGATGCTCAAGCAAACATGGGAATACATCTCCAGGGTAAGAACGAGTTACTGATACTGTTTTTTTTTTTAATAAAATAAATTTATGAATATATTTTTTGTGTGCAGTTGGTGAGGTTCAAGAAGAAGTTGAGAGGAGATAGTTTAAAGGCATTAATTTACACGTTACATCTTTTTAAGGGATAGGTTCATCACCTTTTGCTCAGCGTGAGAGCGTACTCGCGCAGTCGCGCTGCGCGTACTAATCAGTGTACCAGTTACTTGTAGGTAAATATGCAGGACTATGTTGTGTTAAGTTGGAGTATGACCCTTTTAAAACTTGAGAAATACTTTGTAACGTGTGACATGAAATTTGGATCCTTAAGGTGATCACAGCTATTTAGTTATTGTTTGTATTTGTAGGATGTTGTTCGGGTCGGTTTAGTTGAGATTTTAGGATAAAATAAAAACCGATTGCTAATCGGGTTTGTTTAATCGGGTTTTGGGTTTATAATTAGTCTACTATTATGGGCTATGAAATTGGATTTCATCAAACAGATTTAAGGAAGATACAAGATACAATCAAAATTATACAACATAAAAGATTTAACTAAAATATATTAATAAATAAAATTAATATTGTTAATAGATATTTTTCTTTCTTCACAATAAAATAATGTATTTAAAAATTTTCATATGTTCACCTTTATGTTTGCTCATCAATTTCCAATCACATACTATAACATTAATAAAAATATTAATAACTGATTAGTAAACACTACAAAAAAGATTAATGTAAAACTTAGTTTATTAATTTTCTTGAATTTTCTCTCAATTCTCCTTATTTATAAGATTGTTGCTGAAAGTCCAACTATGTACCCCTAAGTCATCTTAAATTTTCATTTAATTGTCTTTTGGTTTTTAAAACACATCTTGCGTGAAGCTGTGTATATATATAAGTAAATAATGTTTTAATAAAAAAATATCTTAATTATAAAAAAATGTAAGGAGGATTGTAGGGCTGATATGTAATATTTTTTAATTGACATTTTTGTCATAAATTTATGAACTTTTATTATATAATATACAATACAATAGTTTTTAATAGGGAATATTTCAACTAATAATAATCAAGTTTTCTTAGTGTTCTACTAAAGTCACTTAAAGTTTTGTTCTTCTAAAATCACTCAACTTTGAGTAAGTGTTTCAATCATATGTAATTTTTTAAAAATGGTTTAAATTTTTAAAATTAATAGAGGTAAATGAAACATATATGAATGTTTATCAATAACAAGTGAATTTTTTTTATAGTTAACTTAAACTAAGATGTAATCATGAAAAAAACAAATTAATGAATTAATAAAAAAGTGTCAAAATTATTAAATTTAAATCGAATTAAGACAAAATAATAATTAAATATTTATATATGTTTTATTCGTCTTGATTAATTTAAAAAAATAAATTTTTATATAAAATTACATATTTACTTAAGGGTTGTGTTACCCACCCCATCCCATCCACATACCCCCACACCTCTTATGCAGCTCGTATATGTCTATACGAGGGGTATAGGAGGTCAATCATTGGGTATTAGAATTTGTCAGTGACAATGATTGAGGATTCATACGAAGTGTATAGACCTATACGCGTATTTATACGTGGTCAATCATTAGGTATTAGTGTCATTGATTGAAGACCTATACAAGGTGTATAGGGTCTGTGGGAGTGTTGAAATAAAAATTGTGTTACTTAATTACAAACTCACTCGTTTAGTCGTTTTGACGATAACTTTACCGGATAGGGTGATGTTCTAAATTCAGCTCCACTTCAAACAACCCCAATCTTGGAGGAAGAACACCAACATCAATGGCGACTGTTTTTTCATCTCCGTCTTGCACAGTTTTCAATTCCCATAAAAACCCTAATCCCAATTTGCCCGCTTCTGTTCATGTAACCACCGTACCATTTTCTTCGCAGATTACCCCTCAATTTGCCCATCGTTGCATCAGCATCCCCAATTCTTATCGTAATGCATCGGTATTCCAGAAAAGATTGTCGAATTTGAAGAAGACAAGGTCTCCTGTAGCTGAAGAAGGAACCGTAATTACCGAACAAGAACAAGGGGAAGTTGAGGCAACCGTTGCTGTTCCGGTTTCCCGTTCTGATGTCCTCACCATGTTCTTTCACGTAATTCTTAATCTCTATGCTTATATTTGTGAAGTTTGTGATTGATAAATGAATGCATATCAACTGTTTGATTTTGGTTCAAAGTAATGCTTTTGGAACCTGAATGGAAATAGAACACCATAGACGACAACTTTGTAATGGAAATAATAGAAATAATTTTATCTAGTAAGAATGATCAATAATTGACGAAAAAATAAATAAATATTATTCAAACAAAAATGTGTTTAGTTATGAGTCATTTTAGTTAAACTAAATTGGTCTTTTTAAAAGTCAAATAATTTAAACACAAATTGAATTTGCTAAAACTTGTTGCGAGTTTTAACAGGCACCTATTGTGCTCTGAACTCATTATAACTCGTTACCCAACTCAACACAACCATTTTGCCATGTCTTAATAAATATTATAAAAAACATAGCTTTATAAAAGAAAATGTAAAAGTAGTTTGCAATTTTTAAAACTTAAATAAATAAAGTAAAGACCGTTGATATTCTTTGTAGTTATAAAGACTTAAATAAGCAAAGCATGAAATCTTGATTTTCAAATTACTCAGTAAAAGAAATACAAAAAAAAAAATAATATTTAAATTTGGGTTGACCAATCTGTTCACCGACTGATAACGGTTCAAGAGGCATAACCAGACCAGATAGGCACCTGGTTCCTGTTCTAAACGGCTGGTCTGGTCTGGTTGTCAAAAGATTGGATCAAAAAGGAAATGTTTAGATTTATTTATTAAAAAAATTGAAGTATCTTTTATGGATGTTTAAATCTGCCACAACATAAATACTCGAGTTGCATGTAGTTGTGTTGTGTACTGAAATTCAGCATCAATAGAATATATTTTAAATGCAAATCTAACATAATGGAAAAGATGGGTTAGACATCTGTAACACTAATTCAAGTTTCTGGTTTCATAACAGCATTTTCCTATAATAATCTTGCGTATGTTATTCAATTAGGTTTGTACCCCGTGTATTACACGGGATGCATAAAAAAGATGTGATAAATAATTATCAATTTTAATTTAAACAATATAAGACAATTTCTTAATATAAAATAATTATATAATTTTTTTAAACACTATAGTTTTTTCAAATTTTGTTTCTTTAAAAAAAAATTTAATTTTCGTTTTGAAAATTCAATATTTTATAATAATTGTTTTTAAAAAGTGTGTTTTTTGATATTAATATATTTTTAATGTATTAAAAAATCTTTTTTTCTTAATTCAAAACATGTATTTAATAAGAGAGAGGGGGGAAAACAAAATTAAGGTGGTCTAGGAACATGACAAGTGTCTCTAAAAATCTTTATTTATTAGAATACATAGATTTGATTCAACAACACTGATAATCTTTCGTCTTTTTTTATATGGAGGCTGAGGGAACAATGAGTGAAGCAGCTATTCCTTCTGTAACAAGTGCTATTGAGGTAATTGTAACTTGTCTCCAACTTGATCCATTTTTAAAACTGGAAATGATTGGCGTACCGCCAAAAATATTAACACAACATCGCGTCAACAACAGCTATTGATAGGGTCTCGGGAGTGTGTGTCGTATGCCTGTCTATCTGCCTGTTTGTTTGCTCATTTGCTAGGGGTTTCTATGACAGCAGTCTCTCCCAGAGATTTTAAATTGATGTAGTTTGATACGATTGATTCGAGATACCCAATCTATAATACAAAAAACAATTGTTAAATACAATCGCCAAAAAGCTTAGCTACATAATCATTGATTAACAATTGTTAAATACATTAAAGAAAGGCATAAAATAACAAACTAAAGGATAAGTTGCAATTTTCCAGGAGTTAATGTTGACCCGTATGTAGGGACTAACATTATGTGTAGGGGACTAATATTGATTTTTTTTGTGATCTTAGTTAGCAGCCCTCCTTGTATCTTGATGGCTTCTTGATTGTCTTTTTGGGTCGGGCTGGACACATGACTAGGCCATCTTTGTGGTTTAATTCTTGTTGCTTGGTATCTGCATGGGCCATTGGGAGCGTACGTGGGTTGGGTATCATAGTTCTTAGGCCAAAATTGGTCAGAATTATGGATGAATAAATTATGAAAGGCTTAATTGATAGAAAGGTTGATATGTAGTATAGATGATAGATACACAATTTCTAGTTGTAAATGCAGCTTATTGATTTCTACATAGCAACGCCTTGCTTATGTTGGGTTTTGGGACCTAAACCCCTCAGAGTGCCTCGTGTTGCTTTAAACCAAGATCGCCTCCCATTCGATGGGGGAAACTGGAAAATATCATATTTTGATTCCAAAATGTTATATAAAGTATTTATCTGAAATTTAAATTGTAGAAATAACATTAGGATAATTAACTGTTTTTGCTGTTGGAGGGTTTTGATTAATTCTAACATTAGAATAGATATTTGAAATGCTTTCAGTTCTGCCAATCTATTTTAAACTACATCTGTTTACATGCGTGCTTTTTTATTTATTATTTTTTTTTTCAGGAGACGGAGGGCATCTCCAACTTAAGGGTCCAAGTTCTTGAGGGTATTGCAAGTGTCGAGGTGAAATTTTCTTTTGTACAATATTTTTCAAGTTCTCAGGAAGATTTCTAAGTTTAGAATGCAAATTGACCCCTTTTTGTCATCATTGTAAATCGATTTTTTTTAGTTAAAGAAGAAAACAACAGTACAGGCTACTGGAGTGGCATCAAATCTGGTTGAGATCATACAAAACTCTGGATTCAAGTTACAGGCACTGAATTTGAGCTTTGATGAAGATGCAAGCTAAACATCTGATTTCATTTGTTCATTTATAAAGTTACTAGCTAAGAACATCAACATCCTGTTATGCTATCTTGAAATTTCTTGATGATGTTTGTCATTTGTGGGTTGTTGTCTACCCAAGTAATAGAGTTATGTGACATCCAGTGTTTTTACGAACGATAATACTGAATTTGAGCTTTGATGAAGATGCAAGCTAAACATCTGATTTCATTTGTTCATTTATAAAGTTACTAGCTAAGAACATCAACATCCTGTTATGCTATCTTGAAATTTCTTGATGATGTTTGTCATTTGTGGGTTGTCGTCTACCCAAGTAATAGAGTTATGTGACATCCAGTGTTTTTACGAACGATAATCTATAATGGTTTGTGTACTAGACTAGATTTATTTAATGCGTTAATAATTTAATATATATTATTGAATTAATGTTGATTAAAAAGTCTAGCACAGAGTGTTGTTTAAATGCATGAATTTGCATTTGGTTAAATTTCGAGTTTTCTGTACCGTTCGGCGGTGTTTAACGAGCGTTGGTGACGACTCGATTAACGAATTTAGTAGATATGCTTGGTTTAGCATAAAATAATAAATCATAAATGAATAAATTAAAGTTAACAATGAAAACCGTGAATTTTGGTTCAAACTGTTGATTTTACTGAGAACCGATTATATCTGCGTTTTAGGCGGGCAAAATGGAATTAATTATTCAAATAATATTTAAGGTCATTATTTTTGACAAAAATTTGATCGTTTTAGTAAGATTAAATATTCTATTAATTTTAGAATAAAAATCGTATTTTTATTATATTTCCGGTACAAAGTTTATACACATCTGGATTTAGTGGGAATATGACAAGTGTGTGTACTCATGTCCTCTGGGGAAATAAAACAAGATATTTAAAAATCTTACAAGATCCTACAAATCTAGTCATCATCTCATTCATTCTTACACTCCACCACATTTCTCTTTCTATCTCATCTCTCTCACCGTCTCCTATCTCTCTCTACCTATTTTCAATTTCAAAACTTCCAAGATTCATCTTCTTCTATTACTTGAGTTCTTGAACTGATTCTTGGAACATTAGAAGACTTTTTAAGAAACCATCCATTTCTAAGCACACTAAGGTAAATTTTGTCACATTAAGTGGGTTTTTATATCAAAGAAAGAGCTTGAATCAAATGGGTTTTGAAGATAAAAATGTTAATGTGTGTGTGTGTGTAAATGTGTGAAAAGTGAGTGTGTATGAATGTGTGTGTGTATGTGACGTGAATGTATATATACACACCCACACACATGGCTGTGTGTGTTGCAATGTATGTATATATGGATGGTGATTTTAATCACATGCATGTACATATACATGCATATATATGTATGTAGATATGAAATAAGTTACATGCATGAACACATATGTATGTATAAGTGGGTTTTGTTGACATGCATGTGTGCATATATATAATATATATATATATATATACACTAGATTAAATCTCGTGCGTTACACGGGTTGAAAACTAAAATGTTATATTAAAAAAATTGTTTTTTAATAAAACTTATTTTTACATAATTTTTATTTTTCCTAAAACTACAAATTTAAAGCAATTTTTGTAAATAAAAATTGATTTTTAGAAAATTTCATATTTTGTAAACTTTTTTAAGTGAGTTTTTTGATAAAAAATACTTCATTTTTAATTTATTAAAATAATTTTTTAATATATAAAAGGCATATAATATCATTATCATTAAATTTATAATTATTTGATAAATTAGAAAATATAATTATAAATACCATTTAATATGATGGAGAATGAATGAAAGGATAAAAAAATGATATGTGTCAATAATTGTTTAAAAAAATGACATGTGTCATTAATAGCCTAATAATTTAACATTTGTCAAAATAGATGTTTATTTATTATAATAGTAAGATAAGATAAGATATATGTATGTATGTATGTATGTAATCGTGTGTGTGTGTGTATGTATGTATATGAAAGAATAATGATTTTACATACATGGATGGATGTATACATGATTTGATTGTATACATGATTTGATTGTACATGCATGCATGTGTATGTATACATACAAATGTATGTATAGGTATGTATGTATGATTATTTCAAGTATACATATGCATAAGGATAATGTATATATACATAATAAGTATATATATGGTAGAAAACATGACATGCATGATGGTTGTATATGTATGCATGCATGGGTATGTATGTAACTTTTTATATAATTATTGAATTTGAAAAATAATAATAATAATTGATATATTATGAAATATATTATATCTGATCTAAAAGTTGTAATATACTTAAAAATATAAATACTTTTGTGGTAAATGAATAAAGAATGATTATATAACTTAGCCATAATTTTTATTACTTTAAAATAGATGTTTTGATAAGATAAAAACTATAAAAATAGAGTTTTCTATAAATATAATTTGGAACAGGTTATGTAACTATAAAAATACATTTTACAACATATTAAAAGTATAAAATCAAATGTTTTAGAATAGTAATGACATAACGGTTATTGAGAACCGAAAATACGTGTTTTCGGCTATTTTTAACATATAAAAACGATCATTTTATGAATCTGATTTTGATCAGAAAATTTTATAAGTTTTTATGATAAAAATATGTAAATTTTAGTATATAAGTGTTGTAAGAAAAGTATAAAATGAAATACTTGAAAACTATGTCTAAAAAAGGCGTAAAAACGTCGTTTTAATGCAAAATTTCGACATAAATTTGTGACTGATTTTAAACAGCACATTTTGATTAAAAAAAAGTATAAAATACTTATTTTGAAGTATTAGAAGCCACCTAGGTCACAATGCATGCTGATGTGCTTGTATGTTGCATTGTTGGTTTTGTCGGTAAAATACGATAAAATTGTCATTTTTGACAAGTTATTATAAAAAATTAAGTTTGGAGTTAAAATAGGATTTTTTTTTTTAACAAATATAACTTAATTATTTGGATATTATATGACTTAAGAACGTTAACTTATGATTTATGATAAATAACTAAATTCGAGTTGCAAACGGGTCGTTTGTACGAAAACTGTTTTCCTTGGTGGAATATTTTCTTAGTCTAAGTTAAGTTGGGTGAACAACTTACATGATGGACTTTTATTTATACTGTTAATGTGTCCCTTGGGTTTTAGGGCGCTAGTGAGAACAATCGGGTTATTTGGAAATCTTTGTTGCTAGCAGGAACGCATTGAGGTGAGTTTCACGGCCCCTTATTGACTATGTTTTGGTTTTTGATAAACCGGGGGAGAAACATACTAGGAAAAGAAAAGTTTGTTTTTGTAATGTAATTGTTTGTGTGGTATGTGACTTTGATAGCTCTTGAATAAGTGCAGTTGGGCATGGTTCTCGTGGATTTGTACCCGAGTGTTTTTGCGCATTGATAATTTTTGTGCCCGCAGTCGTAATCATTAGTCTCGGGGGAGAGACCGCATAATATATTGGTAGATCTATCGGGTTTGACAACCCACTCCTCGACCAGGTGTCATGGTCCGTGAGTAACGGGAGCAATATATGTTGAGGGGTGTTCGCACCTTGGTTTTGGTTTGATTATGAGCTCATGGTATCTATCGTATCGTAGGACCTAGTTAGTCTACGATGAGTTCACTAGCACAACAATGCGGCATTACATTCTTTTCCATGATTATTGATTAAATGTTTTATTATGAAAACCTGTGAACTCACCAATCTGTTTGGTTGACACTTGTTTTTAAATTTGGTATGTTTCTCAGGTAAGTAGCAAGTCGTTTGGGGGAAAGAAAGGAAAACCGGTTCTTGCAAGCGAACGTATATGGGATAATTATTTATGGGACCGGTTGTCGAATTGTTGAAACTGATGTTTTATAAAAAGATGTTGAACTAATGTTAACAATTATCGATGACTTTTGTTTATAATTATCTATTTTTTGTTTAAATCATTCGCTTAACTTATGCTTATGTTATTTGCTGGTGACACCAAGACTCTGTTAAGACTTCCGCTGCGAGTTCGGGTGTGACAGTAAAAGTGGCATCAGAGCCTAGGTTATAGCGAACTAGTAAAATATTTTTCCAAAACTAGACTATAACCAATAAAATATTATTTTAAGAACGGTTTCTTTCCCAATATGGTGTTGCTTACATACTTGCCTGAGAAAATTGATAAACATTGATGTGTCTTTACTAGTACATGACTAACCAAATTTTTATGGATGTCCTTCTTTCTCTAGATGGTTGATCCTGTGATTGACGTGCATGGCTCTAGTAGTGAGCTCGATTTATTGTTTTACTCATATTTCGATTTAGGCCTAGATTAATTGAGGCCCGAGGGTTGTGGATGGTTATCTGCGTCAGATGACGAGATAGATCCCACAAAATATGTTCCTTAGCCCCACATATATTGGTTTCACAGTATTGTCTCCACCTATTAGGGTGGTATACACACGTCGGATGAGACGTGACCTTGGTAGGAGATGACACTATGACGATGACAAGGTGACAACGCAAGATGGACGTATGATGTCCAAGGGGAAGGATTAGCCGCTGGGTGATAGTGCATTAAATCATATGCACTTTAGGTTGACTAAGCAGGAGACCATCTAAGTCTCTTGTGATCAGAGATGAGCGCCCTAGAAGCTAGTTTAGGTCCACTAGGGGGTGGCAAGTTGCCACAGATCAGTGGATACACATGCCGAATGAGGATTTAGACTCAGTTCAAGCATTTGCCAATTTATGTAATGCTTTGTTGCTCACCATTCTATTTGAGGATCTTCCTACTAGACCGATGTAGTTGGTCCAAGATATATGTTTATTTTGTTAAGAATATTGTAATCACTTTGAGTTGTTAGTTATAATATATCTTTAGTAGGATTAAGTATTTCATTGACCATATGTATTGTATAAATTCATTTATTTGAATTATACAAGAAATAGCTCATGGCTATTTGCCATGAAATCAGAGGGAAAAATAATTCAAATCTTTTTTCCACAAGCGCGGAAGAATTATCACAGCCTATCTTACGACATGTTGAAGCGGCTTTAGCTTAAAGGAACACAAAATAGCGACAGCGGGAAAGACCAACCGTGAGGTAGTACCTACAAAATTTTCTAGGCACGTAACCCGCAATTGTTTATCGGCACTAAGGTATTACTATAGATAACGCATTGGATAGAGAGTATGAAATCGGTTATGAACATTAATCGTTGTAACCCAGATCAACGGGTAAATTTTGTCGTTTGTTCGTTCCATGACAAAGCATTAACATGGTAGAATACCTTGCCACAAGCCAGAGGAGAAACTGCAGCATACAACTTCTCTTTGGATGCGCTTAAGGAGCTACTGTTGTGGGAATATTGCCCAAGAAGTGATGTGTAAAAGCTAGAGGTTAAGTTTTAGAATCATGTCATAATAGGTGCGGAGATTGAAGCCTATACAACTATATTTCATGAACTTGCGAGGTTCACTCCTAGACTGATTACCCTGAGTATGTAAGTATAAAATGATATATGTGAGTTTTGGTACCTTAGATTAAAGGCATGGTTGATTAATCCCATTTTCACCGGTAGTTTTTTTTTTTCTTTTGAACGGCTTGGTACAACGACACCCAAGACGGGATTTCAACCGTCCCCTCGGATTTGACGCTCTGGGGCGTATGCCCGACCCACCCCAGGAGGAACCCCACAACTGGGTAAACCCCCTGACCTTGCTTCAGCAAGTATGCCTCAGCCCGGATTCGAACCCAAGACCTCCCATAGGGAAGTCAAGGGGGTAACCATTAGGCTAGAAGCCATTGGTTTTCACCAGTAGTTAGCCCTTATAATTCATGTATTACGTTGATTAAATTGATTGTGGAACTTTGAATTCTATATGATGTTAAGGGTTGGATAATTTAAACCGAAATCTTTGTTCTAAGTGTGAAATGAGAGAAATAAGAAAAAATACATATGATGAGTATACTATTATGCCTGGCCAACATATTAGTGCACCCATGGTATGAATGTGGTCTTATGGATATCATTTTATATTAAGGTAATTGAAAATAGGTAAGGTGTTAATAATTTGATTGGGTTTGTACTTTCACCTTTGTGTAAATGGAAACTCTATCAAAAGTTGGTAATATAGACAAGAAGGTAATGAAATCAAGTAAGAAACATGCTAGTGTAGAGAAGAAACCCTTTGAGGGAAAGAGGAAAAATTTTGATAATTGTTTTGGTAACTAAAAAAGTAGGAATCAATGTCCAGTAAATTCTACACTACAAACACATCTGGAGTTCCATGTTGTAGGTTGGTATGTGAACGATGTTGTAAGATAAGACACCAAATTCAAACATATAGAATTAAGTTACCTCTAGGGCCAAGTGAATGAAATAGAAGTTGCTTTGAATGTGTAACAAACGATCATTTTAGAAGGATTGCCGAAAGTTGAGGCCTACCAATGCTAGAGGTTGAGCTATCGAGATGAATGAAGGTATTGCTCATGAAGACCCGTCTATGGTCATTGGTACATTTCTTGTTAATAATCAGTTTGCATCTATATTGTTTGATACCGGAGCCGATCTAAGTTTTGTGTCAAAAGAATTTGAACCATTACTTGACCATAAATAAAGTAAATTAGATAGGCGCTATCGTATAGAGTTGGCAAATGGTAAGGTTATTAAGTCTGGAGACATTATTAAAGGAGGTGCGTTGCAGTTAGAAAATCATTCATTTAACATCGACCTCATACCTGTAGAACTTGGTAACTTTGATATTGTAGTCGGTATGGATTGGTAATCTACGAATAGGGCGGAAGTTGTTTGTTTTGAAAAGGTGATCCGTCTTCCTCTTCCGAACGGTGAAGTCTTGGTCATTCGTGGTGAACTGAAGAAACCTCCCTTGAAGATGATAAATGTTATGAAAGCTCAAAAGTTTCTACGCAGAGGATACTCTGCATTCTTAGCTAGTATTGTCGACACAAAAGCTGAGAAATCGAATATTGAGGAGATACCTGTTGTTCGAGAATACCCAGTTTTTTTTCCAAAATACTTGCCCAGATTGTCTCCGTCAAGACAGATAGAGTTTCGAATTGACCTTGTGTTAGGAGCGGCACCTATTGTGAAGGCCCATATTGACTAGCACTTTCTGATATGCAAGAGTTGTCCAATCGGTTACAAGAATTATTAGACAAATGATTCATTAGACCAAGTTTTTCTCCTTGGGGAGCACCGGTCTTACTCGTCAAAAAGAAAGATGGGTCAATGAGGATGTGCATTAACTATAGAGAGTTGAATAAGCTTACCATCAAGAATCGGTATCCTTTGCCGAGAATTGATGATTTGTTTGATCAATTGTGTGGTTCGAGTTTCTATTCAAAGATCGATTTACGCTCAGGATACCACCAATTGAAGATTGTGGAGGAAGATATTCCGAAGACTGCCTTCAGAACGCGCTATGGGCATTATGAGTTCTTGGTCATGCCTTCCGGGTTTACGAATGCACATGCGGCATTTATGGACTTAATGAATAGGGTTTGTAGACCTTATTTGGATAAGTTTGTAATTGTCTTTATCGATGATATACTTATTTATTCAAAGAGCAAGGAAGATCATGAACGTCATCTGATGTTAGTTTTGGAATTATTAAAGAATGAAAAGCTTTATGCCAAGTTATCCAAATGTCAGTTTTGGATTCGAGAAGTTCAATTTCTGGGTCATGTCATAAACGAGAAAGGCATCCAAGGGGATCCCATGAAAATTGAAGCACTCAAGAATTGGAGCACGCCTACATCTCTAACTAAAATACGTCAATTTTAGGATTGGCTGGTTATTATAGAAGGTTCATTGAGATTTTTTCTAAGATTGCCCAATCGTTAACCCTGTTGACTCAAAAAGATCAAAAGTTTGACTGGGTCGCCAAGCAAGAAGAAGCTTTTCAACTGTTAAAGCATAAACTATATACTGCACCCATTTTATCACTTCCTGACGATGGATTTGTGGTTTATTGTGACGCATCACGACAGGGTCTTGGACGTGTTTTGATGCAACGAGATAAAGTGATAGCATACGCTTCGCGACAAACTTAAAATCCATGAGAAGAATTACACCACCCATGATCTATAATTGGGAGTGTTTATTTTTGCACTCAAGATATGGAGGTATTATCTCTATGAAACGAAGTGTACTATCTTCACCGATCATAAAAGTCTCAAACATATTTTTGATCAAAAAGATCTAAATATGAGACAACGTAGGTGGGTTGAACTGCTCAATGATTACGATCGTGAAATTTGTTATCATCCTGGAAAAGCAAACGTAGTGGCGGACGCCTAGAGCAGAAAGGTTAGAGACAAAACTTTACGAATGCGTGCATTGGGATTAACTATCCAAAGAGTCTTACTGCTCAAATTCATGATGCATAGCTTGAAGCACTTAAAGTTGAAAATGTCAAAACCGAAGGCCTACACCGAATGGTTAAGGAGTTAATTCCAAAGTCCGATGAAATTTTATATTTCATGGTGTGACACCTCGCAATTTCCAGGTCAGCATTTGTTTTATTTTAATAATAATGTGTATTATTATTTCATGCGTGGCACTAGAATATTTGTATTTAGTGTGACACGTGGCACAACGGACCAAACACACCGATAATTCGAGGAATTATCGCACGAAACTCGCACGTGTCTTGAATAACGAACGTTGGTGAACGGATCAAACCACAGTACACTTACACTGCACAATTAGGTTCCGGAGAACCTAAGTTAGTTAAACAACACTTATGTGTCGAGAAACGATGATCGTATTCGAGAAATACGAGAAATTCGGCTCAAAACCATGAAATTGGGCTTATTGGGCTCAACCGAGACACATCGCGGTACGCGATGGGCACCCAATTGGGCCTTCGCGGTACGCGAAGCCTGGGCGGGAGAATTTGAACTCTCCGAAAACCATCGCGGTACGCGACGGCCGATCATCTGCCACCATCGCGGTACGCGGCGTGTTTCGGGAACAGAATGATTATTTTAATCGCCGCGGTACGCGGAGCTGCTTTTTGGACATATGTCGCGGTACGCGACGACCCTTACACGCAAAAATCTTTAAAACTCCAAGATGAAATCATTTCTAGCTATCCTATCCCAATCTCTCGACTGAAAACTCTCTGTTCGGCCATTATCACCCTGTTTCACCACATTTAACCACATTGGAGCCATCTAGGAGTCATTTGGAGCTTATTCTTGAAGAGATTGAAGCATAAGAACAACATCCATCAACCCACACGAGTTGGAGCTGCTGTGAGGGACATCCCAGATCTTCTTGAAGCCCTTCATCTCTGTTCCATTGATATTCAAGCACCCAAGAAGGCTCTTGAGGTAGTTCTAGCCCTATTGTGTGATTTTGACACTTGTACACACACATGCAAGTAGAAATACTCACATGCAAGTCATCTCCAAGCACATGCACGAATTTTAGATGATTTAGATCTGTGATTAATGTATTGATTCGTTGATTTGAACATTTGGATTGATTCATTATGATTATTGATGCAAAAATGTGATGTTTGAGGCTTTTTTTGACCTATATGATGATTTGTAACCACATGCATCACCATCACCATCTTAGTCACGAAATTTTGGGTTTATGGACATGTTATTTGATGATTTTGTTACTGATTTGAGGGTTTCATAATGATCTATGATGATCTTTAATGATTTTGATGGTTATTCGTTGATTTTATCATAAAATGAGTACTTTGAGTACATGCATGGACGATCTAAGTATGTTGCCATGATGTTTGATGGTGAAATGTTGTTATAAGTATTATTGATGATGTTTCACATGATTAGAATGTTTGCACATGGTCAAGAAATGACAAGATGTGAAAGTTACTAAAAATAGTAACTTTAATGTTACTAAGGATGTGTTTTTGATGAAATAACCATATTTGCATGTTTAGATCCATAAGATTGGTTTGAAAATGATGTTTAGAAGTTAAATGGTTATTATTTGGTGCATAGGAATGCTTAGGATTGTCAAAGTCATGATTTTCATGAATGTTACTATAAATGGTAACTTTTTATCACAAGTTTACATATGAATGATATGTATGATAATGTCTTGAGGCAAACATGCTTATTTGATGATTATGTGATGATATTGAAAGGATTATGTTGTTGGAAGATTTGATTTTTGTATATTTTCATAAGTTACTAAATATAGTAACTTTATTTTGCTAAGTTAATGATTTGTCACATGCTAGTCGTCACGGTTATGACTAAGTGCCTTCTTAGAACTAGGATAATGATATTTAGATGATGTTGGTTGATAAACTTGATAAAATATGCTTATTTTAGCAACTTTCTAATTTTAGAAACTTTTACGCGCAAACTATGCTAAACCGGCTATGTGTAACGATGTGCTATGTGATAACATGCTCATTTAGGATAAATACGTATGCTAGAATAACCGGAATATGATTTATCGCTTGACTTGCCTAAATTGGAAACTTTCCTAAAATAGAAACTTACTATAAATAGTAAGTTTCCTCATGGGAATGATTTTTGGTATCCGTACACTTCACACGACACTAAAACCTCACAATTACACGAACACGTGATCCAAACCGTCACCAAACGGGTCGTTAGGTCAAACACGTCAACACGGTCAAACATGGTCAACACGACCCACTTAACCCTGGTGTTGTTGAACACGAACACGGTCCTGTGAGGCCCACATGTACGCAAACACGAACTCATAGTACCTATGTGATATAGGTGACTACTAGCCGGCGAGCTACACGAACTCTTTTGAGCAAACACATTACACAAACTCAGGTGAGTTTACGGCCCCACTTTTACTCTTTAACTGATTTGCTAAACTATTGGGGTGAGAAATACTATGCAACTGTTTTATATGTATGACTGGTATGTTGTGAAAACCATTTTCGAGTGTAACTTATATCGCTTAAAGTCCTCACATATCCTTACCGTTAGTTGTGTATCAAACGAATCGTAATTACGTAGTACTACTGGGTTTGACTAACCCCACTCGGCACCAATGTTGACTGGAGGTCATAACGAGTGTAATTTCGATGTGAATGCGGGTTCAGCGATGACCCGCGGAGGCAAACGGAAACAGTCTAGTTTCGGTAAGATGAACTGACACACTCCACGGATCGTAGTATCCAACAACAAAACTTAACATACCCAGTATATATCTGTTTACTATTTGTGTCTGTCTAAACCTGAGAACTCACCAACTTTTTAGTTGATACTTTTCGCATGTATTCTCAGGTAATTGATGGAGCACATGCAAGGACACGCACAAGGACACACTAAGGAGTCTGGCTTTCATATAGACTCATGTCTTAGGCATTGTGTGCATTTAATGTGTTTTTAAAACAATTTGATCAATGTAGTGTCTGTTAAAAAATTTACTTTCCGCTGCAACTTATTTATCTTATGATGTTAAAACACTTTCCGCTGCATATTGAATGAAACTATGTTATTTTACATACCTGTGTGATTGTGTAACTCATATAGAGTCGTTCTATATGACCATGAGCTGTGATCCTGGCCACGTCACACCCACGTGGACTGACACCACGAGTGGGAATTTGAGGGTGTGACACATGGATCGTATATGGGTACCTTGGTTTGGTAATCTTCGTAAGCTGGTTATGTACTAAGATTTAAAAGAATTTTATTGATGGCCTAATATGAAACGGGACATTGCCAAATATGTCAGTAAATGTCTAACTTGCTCCAGGGTGAAGGCAGAACATCAAAAGCCGTTCGAAAAAATAGCCGTTGAGGGTAAAGGGTGTCCTTACCGATTGTAGCCGAGCGTGGGGAGGGGGAAAAACAGCCGTTGAGGGTTTAAAAAAAAATTCAAATTCTATAAAATCTCACCATTTTTTACATCATAACTCACACTCTTTATCATCTTTCTTCTTTCATTCTACAATCAAATTTTATAAAGTTTAAACCAATGGATCCGTTTACGTTTGAGCTTCCCTTATTTAAAAGTAAATCGTCAAGTTCTGAAGAAGACAAGATCAATATCACACAACGAAACTTTCATTTTTTGTTAACCTTTGTGGCCACGAATTTAAACGAGTTTGGATCCACGTACCGCATCCTCTTCGATAAGGTATAAACAATTTTTTTAGTATATTTGTTTTAGTATATTTGTTTTTTTATTATGTTTTTTACAATATATATGTTGCAATATTTTTTAAAAGGTATATACGTCGGAATGATCGTGCCGAATCACACAAGAGGCTTGTTGATCATTATTTTAGTACCGAAATCAACCCAACATTCACCCGAATAACTAGTATTTTAAATGTCTTTAATCGTTGTTGCTTATTTTTTATAATCGTTGTGGTTTTTTTTTTTAATTTAATGTAATATCTTTTTAAATTTTAATGTAATTTTGTATTTTATTTTTAATGAATCTATTTAATTTTTATTAAATTAAATCATTAAAAAAAGTGGGGAAAAAGTTGGACGACACCGTACAAAATGGGGAAAAGTGAGGAAAAGTGAAGAAAGCTGATGTGACGCTGATGTGGTAATGAGGAAAACTGGGGAAGATTGCGACCACTCTTTGTGGCCTAACAAGGTGTTGCATGACGCAATAATCATGTTTCAACTTTACATTTTACATCACGTTTTAAGTCTGCTTAAATCAGGTTACCTAAAAAGCTGACACATGGCTCTTATTATTTTCATTTATTGTATATCGATAAAGATTATATATATATATATATATATATATATATATGATTGTGATCAAATTATAACACTTTTTTAGAGCAATAATCCATTAACTCTAAACATTTAATCCGAAGGTGACACATGTCATTATTCAAAAAATCTGATGATGATAGATTAATAATTTGTTTTATGTACTAACTTACCTCATCTTTTTTTATACATCCATAACTTTTTTATACTATAATATTTTTTTATGAAAATTGCACCATTTTACTTGTCTTATTTTTCTCTTTAATTCCGTTACAATCTTGATTATGTTTTTTTTTTATTTTTTTCGTATGCTCGTATTTACACAAATGTAAAAAATATAAAAATAACAAATTATTTGTAACGAGTTGTAACGAATTGGGTTTACATTGTTGTAGAATAAATACTGGTTACGTTTAAGAGCGTAAACGAGCCAAGTCGATCCCGAGCTCGTTAACTACGTTATAAATACAAGATTGTAAAAACATTTTAATACTTTAGTACTTTAAAAAAATTAAATCTACAAGATTGTAAATACATTTTAATACTTTAAAAAAATACTATAACATTTTGTTGATAAAATCAAAATTCGTTATATCTACAAAATTGTAAATACGTTTTAATACTTTAAAAAAAATTATATCTACATGATTGTAAATACATTTTAATACTTTAAAAAAATACTATAACATTTTGTTGATAAAAACCAAAATTCGTTATATCTATAAGATTATAAATACATTTTAATACTTTTAAAAAAATATTATAACATTTTGTTGATAAAAACCAAAATTCGTTATATCTACAAGATTGTAAATTCATTTTAATACTTTAACAAAATACTATAACATTTTGTTGATAAAACCAAAATTCGTTATACCTACAATATTGTAAACACATTTTAATACTTTAAAAATTATATATACAATATTGTAAATACATTTTAATATTTTAAAAACCAAAATTTATTACAAAATTAAGAATATAACGTAATTAACAAGCATCTGGAAAAAATATAAAACCTAGTCAAGAATATAACGTAATTAACGAGCTCGAGATCGGCTTGGCTCGTTTACACTCTTAAAAGTAACCCCTATTTATTCTACAACAATGTAAACCCAAATTCGTTAAAACGCATCACAAATAATTTATTGTTTTTATACTTGTTACATTGGTGTAAATACGAACATCCGAAAAAAATAAAAAAACCTAGTCAAAACTATAACGTAATTAAAGAGAAAAATAAGACGAGTAAAATGGTACAATTTAATAAAAAAAATATTATAGTATAAAAAAGTTATTGATGTATAAAAAAGAGGGGTAAACTTTAATAATATAGCAAATTACATTAATACCCTTATTCCATTTTATTTCAAATCAAATATATTATTTTATAATTTAATATGAACCATTAAATTATAATCTTAAAATTTTATCTTTAAATATGATGGGGTTATTGGGTTATTGCTTGATCCTAAGGTTATGAACTGAACACTTCCCTTATATATACATATATATATATAGGGTATGGAATTTTTAATAACCCATCAAATATGTGATAACACATTAACCATCATCCAATGGTTACTTGAAAAATGTAAGTGTGTAGGATCGTGCCACGTGTCAATTCTTTTGCCTTTAGTATGAAGGGCATTTAGGACATTTGTTATTTATGTAAAGTTTACCCCCTTTTTTTTAAACATTCATAACTTTTTTATACTATATTATTTTTTAAAAAAAATTGCACCATTATACTCGTCTCGTTTTTCTCTTTAATTTCGTTATAGTCTCGACTAGTTTTTTTTTTTGATGTCATGTATTTACATCATTGTAATGAGCTTAACGATAGCAAATTAATTATAAATTTTTTCTAACAATGGTAAATTACAGTGATGTAATACAAAATGAAGTAATGTAACACAAAATGAAGTAATTTACAATGACATAATTAACGGTGACGTAACACATTATTTACAATGATGTAATTTTCTCTTTAATTCCCGTTATAATGTTGACTAGTTTTTTTAAAAAAATTTTCTCATTGCCCATTATTAACATCGATATAACGATCATAAATATAAAACATTATTTTGAATTTTTTTTCTAACAATGACAAATTACAGTGATGTAATTATTATAACACATTATTTTATTTTTTTCTCTAACAATGATAAATTACAGTGATGTAATATAACACATTATTTTGATTTTTTTTCTTTAACAATGATAATTATAGTGATGTAATTTATCATTGTTCAAAAACAATTCAAACTAATTTGTTGTATTTAGGCTCGTTACAAATTAGGGATGAGCAAAAAGCAAAAAAAACACCGAACTGAAACCGAATTAACTGAAAAAACCGAACCGGAACCAAATTAACCGAAAAGACCGAAACCATATTTTACGTCAATGTAAATTACATCACGATAAATTACGTCAATGTAAATTACATCACTGTAATTTATCATTTTTAAAAAAATTTCAAATAAATTTGTTATATTTAAGCTCGTTACAATGATGTAAACATAGGGCATCTAAAAATAGTAAAAAAAAAATAGCCGAGACTATAACGGAATTAAAGAGAAAAATGAGACGAATATAATGGTGCAATTTTTTTTAAAAAATAACATATTATAAAAAAGTTATTAATGTTTAAAAAGAGGTGGGTAAACTTTATATTAAAAATTAGATTTATTAAAATATTTTAGATGATGACACTTGTCACTACCATATTAATTCTAGCTTTTTAAGTGGTAATAAAATGTCTAAAATGCCCTCCCATATTAATAAAATAATAATGTCACGTGTCGCGATTCTATGCATTTACTTTTGAAATTAACTATTGGATGATAATTAATGGGTTATCATATATTTGATGGGTTATTTTTTTAACATTCCCATGTGTATATATATATATATATATATATATATAGGGAATGGTTACTTTGTTAACCCTTCATTATTGCGATAACCGCGTAACCCTGGCATTTTTTGCGTTTTTTGCCCGAATCTTTTGTTTTTTTTTCATGGTCTTTATTATACAAAATTAATGGGGGTTTCTTTTTTGTGTTTTTGCTAATTCATCACCATTTAGAAGTTATTTACAAGTGTAAGTAAGTGTAAGTGCTTACGGTTACTTACATCAGATATGTGATGTAAGTAACCGTAAGCACTTACACTTAGAAATAACTTCTAAACGGTGATGAATTAGCCAAAACACAAAAAAGAAACCCTCCTATTTATGTATAATAAAGACCATGAAAAAAAAGATTTGGGCAAAAAACGCAAAAAAGTGCTACGGTTATGCGGTTATCGCAATAAGGAAGGGTTAACATTTGATCCTTCCCCTATATATATATATATATATATATATATATATGGTTTGTATCTTGTGAAATCCCGATATCAGAGAGAAAAATTTTAAACCCTATCAAGGCCGTTCATTTGAAATATTGAAAATAAACATGTAGTTCACACTAAATTTGAATCAAAAATTATGGTTTTAATTACAAATCATTTTAACGTGATTTAAAGTGGAACACATGTTTATTTTCAATATTACAAATGGACAACACATATAGGGTTTTCTCTTTGATATATGATTTAAAAAGCTTTCTCTTTAATATAGGGTTTAACATTAACAAATCCTTTGTATATATGCATGTATAGGGCATGGAATGGTTAATAGCCCTCAATCTTTGTACCACACTACCACCCCAAATAACTTCACCAAGATAAACCAAATATTGTATTTTTTTTAACATAATTGTGAAACATCTAGAACACTCTCTTCATTTATGTGCATGTTTTAGTTCATCACCATATAAAGATTGATATCATTGTAAGTTTTTTGTTACAATATTGTATGTGATAACTGTGTACGAGAACTACGTCAGCAACGAATTGAGCACAGTTGATCGTGCTTAGAATTCACGTGGAATTGACAACCGAAATTGTCATGGGATGATAGTATGCGAAAAATGATGAACGTAGGCGAAAACGGTGCGCGAAACGGAGTTACGGATTGTCCGGAATCGCGAAACGAAGTTTCCGTCGAAAAACGGGCGAAAATACCCTGGGGCGGTACGCCCCAGGTCATGCGTTGGAGCCAGGCGATGCGCGCGGGTTCAAAAGCTTCTGGAAGGCCGGGAAGGGGCCGCGCGGTACGCCTGGACTGGCTGCGGGTCGCCAGGCGATGCGCCTGGGGTTGTCTGGTCGAGCAACTTGGATAAATATCAACTTTTTCATCCTCATCCTCATTTTCTTGCTTCCTCTCGACGCCAGCGAGCACTACCCACGGAAATTCATCATCCAACCCCTCAAATCTCAATTCCAAAGCCTCCGGGACGTTTAGATCGTATCCAGAAGCGTTAAAACAAGTTCTGATCATCATTTCATCCGTTGGAATCCGTCAGAATAGGTAATGGTTTATTTTAAACCTTCTGGTTTGATTTTTATTGATTAAATCTTGAGTTTGAACGTAATGATATAGTTAGGGTTGTTGATTATTGCCTAGATGATGGCTAGGATTGATTTTTAATGACAAACTCGAACTGTTAACGGGTAAATCCTTGTTTTGAGCCGTTGTAATGCCCGGTTTGCATGGAATCATAACAATGGTTATAATGGTTTAAACCATTTGATTATGACAATGTAGATGATTAGTTTGATTAATCTTTAACATGCAACGTGAAGGTTGGGTGTTTTAAACTAATCACAATCATTAACATACTCATTGGAACGATTATCTAATGTTTCTGATAACAGTCAGATTAGTATGTTAAACATGGTTATTAAACCTATTCTAATACTACATTGTGATATTCCATGATATTTGGGTAATCAATAACAAGGATTAATCATTTCTAAGCCATTAAACTGTCTAGAGACTATCTTAGCAATTACAATCAACAACATTAACTATTTGGTTAGTCTGAGATTATACTGATTAATCAAGGGAGTCATCAACTTAGTATTAGGAACCTGAGTCAGTATAGGTTCCTACATTATCATACATTGTATGATATTACATTAAAATATGTAAATAAATACTAAACCTCGGGTTGATGACTGTTAAGGCAATGTCTTTGACATTGGACGTTCAAAACGATTTAATCAGCAAGTTAAAACATTAATAACATATCAAACATAAACTAATGCAGGATCTTATCAATAGCACCAGTTGCGTGTGTTTCTACTGCTTTGAGACATCAAGTGAGTTTCGTACAACCCCTTTTCTTTTTACTGTTTTATAAACATCGGGGTAACTCTGTAAACTGTTTTCTGAACATATGATATGCATCACTGATATCTGTGTGATTTCATGTGACTTTTTGTGTGATTTCATGGGATTTTGCCGTTAGTAACAACTATCACAGTATCAAAAGTCCTCATTCGTGAACTGTATCTAGTGAACCCATGTGCGGCCGAACAGGAACCATTGATAGTACTATTGGCTGACAACCCATTTGCTGGGAGGATTGCATCTCCCCTGGTGTGAATGTTTGGTACCTGTTTCCATAACAACTTCTTAATGTTAGTAATAGACATTAAGATAATGAGGCATTAAGATATCTACCGACGGGTAGTATCTTCGTGAACAAACAACTGTCCGAAAGGAACTAGATACGGGTCCCATGGTTATCATGAATTGAAACTTTGAGAACATACTTATCATATCATATTGTTCTAAATGAACTGTCGAACTCACCAGCTTTGTGCTGACGTTTCAAACTTAACATTTTTGCAGGTCAACGGTGATATCACGGTGAGGATGCACGTCACACTTATGTAATT
The DNA here is from genome assembly GCA_009363875.1 of Mikania micrantha. NCBI lineage: Eukaryota > Viridiplantae > Streptophyta > Magnoliopsida > Asterales > Asteraceae > Mikania > Mikania micrantha. The sequence continues at coordinate 45,932,838 of CM018685.1, read as the reverse complement.
AAGGAGTTTAGTTTGTGTAATAACTATGTTGTTATATTACTGTATTGACGAAACCTTTGTATGGTATTTATTTTAAGTGAATCTGTGTGCTGTGATATCGGTTCAAGTAAGTCACACCTCATCTCTGAGACATCACCACTATGCTTCCGCAACCAAAAGAATGAGACGTATGACATCATCTCAGGTGACGAGAGGTGGGGGTGTGACATTGTAACTGTTAAAACCCAATAAATTATAATGATGTTAACTCTTAAATACTAAAAAATTTACACATATACGCAAAAAAAACCTAAGATTTGACTTGATTTTGACATAGTTATTTGGATTTGTACAAAAACAGTAGGTTATATTTTGTTTCCAATGTTACTACTATAATAAACAAAAATATATTTTGTCACTTGTTAACTTTTTAGGTTAACAATGACACATGTCATCTTTTTACGATATCACTCAATTCTCTTACATATTAAATATATTCAAAATTATCTCTCCTATTAGCTAATTATAATACTAATGATATTATATACTTTTTTAATACTAAAAATATTTTTTGAATAAAATCAAATTTTTTTATTAAAAAACATGGTTTAAAATTTTTTTTCTCAAATATGAAAGTTTTCTGAAAATCAAAATTTTGAATGTCAAAAAAGATTTTAAATCGTTAATTTTATTAATTTTTTTAATAAATAAGTTTCTCTCAAAAAAACAATTTTTTTTAAAAGAATGAAATAAAGCATAAACCAGAGAATTCAAACAAAAATATTTTTATAAACAAATGACGTTTTTAACATGAAATCCCTAAAAATAAATACATTAAATTACTAAAATTATAAAAATGATAGTGTAGTTTACACTTTTGATCATTTATGTTTAATGATATTTTCAAATTATGACATAACTAAAAAATTGCATATTACATCCTTATTTTGAGAGAAAAATAATATTTTTATCCTTTATATTTATGGATATTTTCAAATTTAGTAACTTAACTTTGATAACTAAAAAAATGAAACATTACCATCTTAATTTTACAACAAATAGTTTTTGAGGAAAAAAATAAAAATTTTAGTGTCAGTTACTTTTAAAATTTTAGTTGTTACAAATCAAGAAACTCGGGCATAAATTGTTTGGTTGTTAAAAATTTTAATTATTGTTTATTACTTAAATTACTTATTAATACGTAAATTAATCATTTTATATAAAAATATCATTTTATAGTTACTAAATTGTTATTATTAATTGGTTTATATTTTATATTAAACCCGTGTAATACACTGGTAATAGTCTAGTGATATATATATATATATATATATATATATATATATATATATATATATATATATTTATGCAATATATCAAACAATAACCTTGGTTTTATAAAGCGCGTCTAGGCGAGAGGCGACCTTAGGTGCAAGTCGATGCGCTTCCGTCAACTATAGGCGCATGTTGCACAGAAAGTGCGCACTTTGTAGCGATTTGGGGGGGAGGCAATGGGTGAGAGTGTGTGAGCCTTGTGTACATGAAACTAAAAAAACGTAAAACTAACCTCACCGAGAAACAAACGACCAGAGCTGTGTGAAGAAGGCGACGGTGCCATGACAGGTGATGTGTTGCAAAACACATCTATTTTTCTATTTGTTTTTATTTCGTTTCTGTACAGTTTATTAGACTTTAGAGTCGATTGATGCTGGTTCTTCACAATTTGGTAATTTCATGCTCGCAGGTAATAAACATATCAATTTTTAGCAAAAGATCAAGAAATAGAGCTCCTGGTTGGAAAAGAACGGACCAGAAGATAAAAGAATTTAAAAAGCTGAAAAAAGACCTTGTCGCGTATCGCGACAACCAAAAGAAACCCTGTCGCGTAGCGCGACAGGTGGAAAAGTCAGTTTTACCCTTTTTAATGATTGCGGGTTTGACCCGACTATTTTGTCGGGTAGTGGGTACCCTCGCGTAGCGCGAGGGGTTTCTTGGTCATTGTCGCGGTACGCGACGGGTTCAAAAGCGTAGAAATTCAAGTCTGTTCAATTAAAAACGGCTGGAAGGAAAATTAGGGTATTATCGAATAGGAGAGACGGCAGAGGCGACCAAGAGGCGATTTTGGAGGTTTTGGAAGCTAAGGATTGAAGAATCAAGGCTTAGGATCGAAGACATCGGGTGTTCATCATTCGGTTTATTCGATTTCTTTGTTTTTCTTTGAATCCCATGTTTTCTTACACTAAACAGATTATGGTTTGCTTTCATATGATGTTTAGTGGCTAAACTCTTAGAACTATCTAGGTTAGATGATTATGCATGTTTGATTTTGGTTTATTTCGGTTTTGGAACATATTGATGTGATGGATTTATGATTTAAAGACTTGGTTTTGAATATTGGATGTGTATGTGTATTTGTGATTGTTGAATGATTGATATTATGTTCCTCATGTATCTTGGTGATTGTCTGTCACGAAATAGGTGCATGCTAGAATCAATTACTGTGTGTTTTTGATTAGTGGATGAGTTGCTTTGGCCGAGTGATTCATAGGAGTGTTCTATTATGATTTAGACGATTAAAATGTGCAACCAACTTTAATAGCCGTGAGGTAAGAAGTTGTCGATAAGTCTTGGTTGTTAGCTTGTTAGGTTAGAGGCTTCGTGAGAAGATCAGTCTGATTAGTCTATCAAATCATGTTTATCGAGTCCAATAGGAAAACCTAAGTTATCCCTAACATTTAAGTGAACTGTGACTTTCGCGCCGTGAGGTAGAGTGTTTTACAGTTATTTCTTAGGTGTTTTGAGATTATTGTACTGTGAGGTAGATAATCTAGTGGATATTTCATAAATAGTTGGATGACCTGTGAGGGAAATCCATGTATCCGGTGGTTCAACGGCTTTTAGGATCCTTAGTTGACTATCCTTGAGAAGGGTCGAGGGTGCTCTAGGTTTCCTTTGAGTTTAGCATTATAAGATCCCGGTATCACATTAGTTCCATCCCGAGAAAACATTGTCAAGCATGTATATGATTCAAGCCTAGGTAGTGTTTCTTTTCTTCTCTGGTTTAGTCTTTGTTTGCTCGTCTGTTTTAGTTTATTTAAGTTATTCTTAGTTTTGTTAGAAAACCCCCTTCTTTATTATTAATTTAGTTAAGTACAAATTTTGTATAGATAAGTCATAGAGTCTAGTTAGTTCAGTCTGTAGAAGTCTGTGGGTTCGATATCCGGACTTACTTTTGTCTTGCTACACACGATAGGTACACTTGCCTGTCGGTAGCTTAGGTTTTAGAGAGTCTAGATTTATTACTTTTTGTCTAGTTTTAGAGTCGGTTTTTAGTTAGTTTATTAGCTAAGCTCCGTCGACATCAACAGGAAACAATTTTTTCTTTTTGGTGAGGGGACAACGTTTATTGAAAACATATTATATTATATATACACTTAAAAGTCAGGTGGTTTTTGTCTATGTATCTTCGAAAATACATGTGAAATATCAAATAAGAAGAAATTATTGCCTAAGAATATTAAGAAGCAATCGAATTTTGACATGTGACATGTCTATGAATAAATTTTTGTACTGAATTTTGTTTTGTTCTGTATTTTTTTTGTACTAGACTATTTTGTACTGTTTTTTTGTACATTATTTATGTTTTTGTATTGTATTTTTATTTTTTTGTACTATATTTTTGATTTTTTTGTACTTTATTTTTATTATTTACACTGAATTTTTTATTTTTTACTGGATTTTTGATTTTTTTGCTGGATTTTAATTTTTTTTATACTGGATTTCATTTTTTGTACTGTATTTTCTCTTTCGTACTGTATTTTTATTTTTATATTATTAACATGCCAATTGCCACATATCAAATTCCTATTACTTCTAACTTTTCTTAAACACAAATCTATTCTCACTTGATCCAACCCTAAAAGTATATTTAGATTGGAGACTCTTGGTCATTGTCTATAATTTATTATAGTAATTTACTTAAAGCAAAATTTGCCAACAAGAGGCTAGTATTTAGTAATTAGTAGATATTTTACCTTTAAAAAAAATCCTAACACAAATCCAAAGAAAATAAAATTAATTTTATTAAGAGTTGTGTTAAACTAACACCCATGTCAATTTTTTTAAAATACACACTCTAGATGGGCTTTACTGCCTAGTACGGCTCGTCTCAGTCCACGGTCAGACATTCTTCTGACATCCTGCGACAATTAATTGATATGGAGGCGGATATTCCACACCAGAACAACGATATAGTCCTCTACGACGAGGCGTTAGAGCTTGCGCAGCACGAGTGGCTTGTCACACCCCAGGCCGGCGGGAACGGATCGGGTTTTCCCGTCGGGCGGAAGGTTCCCGGGGTGCGATATCTTGGGTGATAATCAAATGATCAGATTGTTTACGTAGCACATGAGATATAAATGAGAAATGCTAACATGACATGAAATAGAATTACAAAGTTAAATTACATTGTTCCATCATAATTTAACTAAGTAAATCTAATCAAAAGAATCAATGAGTTTATATCTTGTATCTGTACAAGATATACAAAAGTGATTCACTGTTTTGTCATCCAAAAGTATGCAATCAAAAGTAAGCTAGGTCTTCTAAAAGTCCTCTAGCTTAGTACTTGCATATATGTATCTACACCTGTCCGTCACCTGAGAAAACATGCATTTAAACAAAGTCAACACTAGGTTGGTGAGTTCATAAGTAAGTTAATTGAAAAACTTTGATTCATTCACATGCACAATCACAATGTATATTATGTTACTTGTATGACATTTGTTCACTTGTTCACCCAATGGTTTCTCAATAGTTATATTCACAAGTAATATTTCATCCTAGTAGTGATGCTTATATATAGGGCATATGTAAGGGAACTAAGCCCTAGCCAACATCCCACCACATCACTACTAGAACTCCACACAACTTGCAATACAACTATTGATTTCCATTTCCAATCCACATATCACTATCATTCTTGAATCACCTGTAATAACTTGTATAGAATAATATAATATTGTAGTTGTAGTTATCGGACCGAAGTTTAGATAACCATTATAAGTTAAGGATATTAGATTTATCAAATTTGTTCCTTGTATTATTCTATATTTGAGAGGTTAACTGTTGTTACACTTTTAAATATTAAGAGTGTTAGTTAACCAATGGAAATTTGTTCTTGAACTATAGTGCATAGAGCCTAAAAGGAATCCATTGTAATCCTCACGTAATCAGATTACAATGCATCCGATTTATCTCTACCACTTTGTATGCCCAATGTCCTCAATGAAAACTATTACTAGTAGTGAAACATGAGGTAAGATCAATTCCTCAACCTACTAATCAATAGGATCCCGTTGGATTAATTACCATATTCCTGTTTATTAATATCACCATGTGATGATTTCCCAGAACCTGACTTGAAGTCGCCCTGTCACCGGTCATACGTTACCGGCCAATGAATAGTTACGATCAACATACTAGCCCTACAAGCTAGAGGTTTGTCAAACCTATGGTACCACTATGCTATCGTCGGTTTAGTCACGTCAAACTAACTGGTTCAGCGGTTTATGAAAGGGGCTTACCGTGATCTTTTGAATACATGGCACATGACTGAAATGATATAATACAACAATTCAGTAGCAATTAATTGTATTAGTGTTCACTGATGTATTTGTTCTCTGAGTGTTAACAAAATTGAATAAGAACTTGTCTTATTACATTATGCTAATCAATGTGTGAATGGTGTTGTTATCATGAAATTATGTTATCATGATTACCGTTACTTGTTCCCATGAAGTCACCCTGTTGTCACTAAGCTGTGTTAAGATCAAATCTTAACTGCACTTAGTGACTCAGGTGTTGTATGATGATTGTTCCATGTTCTCTTGAATATGTGTTGAGTTGTAAATTACGTATTATAAGCACCTGTCTTATTATACTAAGTTCACTCTTGTATATGAATGATGTAATAAAGATGTGTTATCTTTATATCATTCTCATGTTTGTTCTTGTAATCATGATCCTTGTAATTGTTTCTTTGTTAATTCTTGTAAGAATAACTAAGTGTTGTAGGAGACAATCTTACAACTATGTTATTCTATTGTATTGATGAGTTATGATATTGCAATATCATAATACTCTTAGTTTCCCTGTCATCATGTAATCATACAAGCATGCATACAATGATATTTGATAATAAGCAATTTAATATCAATTAATCAAAGTATTAACAATTATGTAAGCAAAACTTTTAAGTAATTAAAAGTAAAGCATGTTCCTCAGCCCCGTGAGTTTAAAGATCAGTAAAGATTAAAGAAAAGGGGCATATGAACTCACCTTGTTATTGTAGGGTTGACTTAGCTTAACAGAAAGAAAACACGCGCCCTTGATTGTTCTTTGATGTTGATTTCACGGTCCTGTATTGTTTACATGTTGTATGGATTTTATAAGTATAATTGTAGATTTTTGTGCGTGTGTAGGTGTTAGCCCTAACTTGGCTAACACTCATGAGTCTCGGGAATTGATTCGGCCCCTTGTTTATTGTTAGATGATTCTCTAACACTAGCTTTCAATAACAAAAGTTCGTTAGTTTATCGAAATTGTAAATTATCACTTGAATTTTCTTAATAAAGGTTTTGTAATTAAGTCCAAGTCATATATATGGCTTAGATTTACAATTTAATGCTTGTTTTGCTATCGTGACCACACTTGTTTTGTAAATTTCCCCCAACAATTATAGTTTTAGGTATTAAGTTGTCTCGTTACAATATGAGTCGAAATTGATTGGGCCGAATCCCATTGGGCCTTGACAATAGTTATTGGGTCGGTTTTATGTTTGTGTGGGCCGAAGGGTGTGTGTGGGGTTACACGGTTGGACCCAGTAATCAAATGGGCCTTCCTTAGTTCTGTTGGGCCTATACAAACGTGGGTCGAATTCCATACACTGTTGGGCCAACAAATCACATGGGCCTCAAGGAGTTTACATTGATCGAATTTTTGTGGATTGGACCGAAATGAACAACTCAGCCAATGGATTTTGTTGTTGGGCCTAAAATGGGCTGAGTAAATGCAATTGAATTAAACCAATCATGCTGGGCCATGATCTTTGTCCAGTTTTCAGATCTGCTCAACAACTCGAAAGGAAGGGTTTCTATGGCAGCGAACCTTTATAGAAAGTTAACAGAAGGTTCAGTCTTAGTTTGCTATGCATGGTTCGTCTAGCCTTGAGCATAAGGTTCGCTGCATGCCTTCTAAGGTTCGGCTCACGTGAAGCTGTTGAGAAGGGTTCGCTCCTGATCCGGGACTTCCTAGGGTTCGGTTGATCAAGAAGGTTCGTCCCAGTCAATGGTTCTTCGTGGGTTCGTGGCTCGTGGTGGACGCAAGGTTCGGTGCTATCCAAAGAAGGTTCGTAGGGCATGGTTCGCCTGGTCTCAGCATGAAAGGTTCGCCTGGGTTCGTTGTCTCTTTAGGGTTCGGTGATGATGCCATGGTTCGCTACTGGAGTAAGGTTCGGTGGGGCTAGATGCATGCAAGGTTCGTAGATTCGAAGGTTCGGTGGCCCAAAGGTTCGGCCACCTGGTTGAGTCCCACGAACCCTGTGTGCTCGACATTCCTCCCCAGCTCGAGCCCTCGTCCACTCGCATCCAGGGTGAGGTTTAGCCCAGATCAGTTAGCCGTGATGTAAGGTGTGAGCGTGATAGAGTTTTAGACCGAGTTAGGGTTTTAGTGCTACAACAGATTGAAAACCCTACTTTCAGCTACGTTTCACGCTTCATGCCTCCAATTTTGCTGGTTATTTGCTCAGATCCGTTGTACTTTCATGTAGAGCTCGTCAAGGGCTTCGCGTGGGTTCAAGAATCACTCAAATCCATGGAGAAATGAAGAAATTATGGAAGATTGAAGCTTGAATGTGGGGGTTTTTAGTGGTAGACGGGAATTCAATGTAGAGAGAGAATGGGAGTGTGAAAAATGAAGAAATGGTCTCAATTTAGACTTTAAATACTCCACGGGTTTTCGGGTTCGTTTCGGTTGCTCGGTTCGTAATTTCGTCGCGTATCCGGAAAATTACGCGTAATTTAATTGTAACAAATAAAAGAATGTTGTTTAGATTATTTTGATGAGTTTCAAAATTGTAAAATGATATTTATTTTATTTTATTAGATTTAAATTCGTTCGCGTCGTGTTTTAGTTTTCGTTTCGTCGAATCGAGTCACCATCGCGCGTATTCGTTCGAATCGTCATTCGAACGAACACGACGATGGTTTTGCTTTCCGACTTTTGTTTTCTACTTTCCAGTCATCATTTCAGAACGTTAAACTCACAGATATGTTTGTGTGAATCGTCACCCACGCAAACACACTGTCAGTTCGTTATTCTGAAACGACACTGCAATATTGTTTGAATTGTGTTTCCTCACTATCGGACTCAACTAGACATCCTGTTTTCACATAGTTTTCACATTGAATTGTCGGCCATCTGATTCCTGTTATCTATGGATATCAGATCGCAACCGATTTGTTTCTGTTATTCACTTGAACACTGTTGCTTCTCATGGTTTGTTGTGTTAACTGTACTTAAGTTTTCACTTAACTACACACAACTAAAGTTTCAATTGTACGTTGCACTTACTGTATTTAAGTTTACACGAAAATACGTACAACGAATTCTTGTATTTAGTTTTCTGATAATACGAACACTGTTCACAATCGTATATGTACACATAGTTACTGTTTATAGTACACGTACCGTACGGACTTGCGTGCCGGTCAGGTACTAGTTGTCACATGGCTGCAGTTCCATCCTGGCACGGCAGCATCGATTAGGTGCCGTAGTATTCTACGCATGAGTGTCAGCACGCCACGTTGCATCGACTGGGGGGTGCTTGCCGATGTCGGTCAGGCAGATCGGGCTAGGGCTATCCTAGGCGAGGACACTCTGTTGATTCGTTTATTCAATACAGCCGATCTGCCCACGTACAGGTTTCAGTCGACCTTCCGCTACAGAGCTCACCAGGCGGCCGTACATGAGTAGAAGGACGAGGAGCTTCCTCATGACATATAGTTCTTGCTATGCGGACAACACATGGAGATGACGATCGAACGGTTCGCCGTGCTTCTTGGTATATACTACGAACCAGAGACCGTGACGTAGGCATTCACCCAGGGGCTGACGCAGGGTGAAGATGGGGAGATGAGGGCCTGATGGTCTCAGATTTCTTACACACCGTTCACCAGCCACCGATTACGTGCGTCGATCATCAGAGATCCTCTGATCAGATACATCCATAGGCGCATAGTGACAAAAATATCAGGATGTGGACAAAGCCAAGAGTGGGTGACGACGACATATTTATTATATCTTCACTCACTAATGATTGGCAAGCCGTGCATGCACGATGTTTTACCTTGTACTACGCCTCCTTTTACCACTGTCAGGAGCGCAGTACACTGTGGGGAGCCGCCTTTGTTACTCACGTCGTACACAGCAGAGACATGTTTCATTTGCTTCAGTATTTGCCTGCGATCCAGCCACGTAAGCTGGATCGTCGAATGCTCCCGAACATGAAACTTGCCGTAGACATCCCCGGTTTGGGATTACGTTTTATTGGATATGACGGTCGTGTATGGCAGCCAACCCAATTGGCCGTCGTGGAGCAACAGCAGCAGCAAAACCAGCTGCCCGAGGACCATGCCGAGGGGCAGATGCCAGAGCTCGAGCCGCCCGAGGACCATGCTGAGGGGCAGATGACAGTCACCACTCACCACCACAGCATCCACCACACGTCTACCGTGCGGTGCGCCTGGCCGAGCCACTTGAGGCGTTGTTGCACCGTGTTGCGACCTAGTATGACGAGATTTTACAGGACACTCGTTGTCGGGCCGCATGGGAGACACGCGCAGAGCGATGGCTTGATCGAGTGGAGGATATGGTCCAGTGGGCGATCAACGTCGTGTCTGATCGTGCGCGACGGGATGGGTCACAGTTTCCACCGTTACCGTAGCCACGCATCTACCATGACGACAGATCTTTCGCTGGACCATCCGGAGCTTCATAGTTTACGTTGTGTTTTTGTATTTTGTTTCCTTGTATGTAAACTAATGTTGTGTATATATATACATACGTTTCGTTATTTATTTGTATTGTTCTGGTTGTGTTGTTTTATTTAATAATTGCGTTACAAACTTATGACGTTTAAATTAAATTAACGTAAACAAACCAATTATAAAATACAATATTTAGTTAAAATGATTACGTAAATAATTAATATCGTTTAAAATGATAACGTAACAAACTTATAACGTTTTATTAACATAATAGACGCATATCGTTCAAAATTTAACGTAATAGACATACATCGTTAAAAATTAATAAAATACATAAATTAAGTTTAAATAAATAAATAATTTATATAAGGCCTGTACTGCCCTGTACATGCAGTATAAAATGACCCCACACTGGTTGACATCCAAAATGGCTTGTGAAAATAAGTCAAGGTCTATACGGACCATACTGACCTGTATGTCTCGTTGAAAGAATTATTCACTGAATCCAGAACATTACTCTGTAATGTTTGTTTATACTTTATACGGGCCGTACTGACAAGTACGACCCGTCTCAGTCGGCTCAGGTGTTAAAATACAAAAGTGGGTGTTTATTCAAAATGACTCTTTATTAATTTAAGTGCAATACCCATTTGCAGCTAAAAAAATTAGAGTAAAATAAATACAAATATTCACGTAATTAACTAAAGAGTAAATTACTGATTATGTCCTTTAAAAATATAGCAATTTGCTGGTTTCGTCCTTTAACTTCAAAAATTACTAGGGGTGTCCTTATTTTGAAAAGTTTGCACGGGTTACGTCCTTTGTCACTAACCCCGTTAACTTATTCCGTTAAAACCCCCATGTGCCAGTCACATGAGGGGTAAAAGAGTCATTTCACACCCTTCTTCTTCAAAAGCTAGGGTTTTCAAATTGATAACACTTTTCAACTTGTACATAATGCAGTAAGATATGTACCCTGCAACTAAATCTAACTCAACATTCATGTGAAGAAGACGACAGGTTATAAAGAAGAAGAAGAAATTACCATGAAGAAGAGCAGATAAGCTGCCAGCAGGCATGAAATCAGAAACAAGCAACTTCTCATCTTTCGAGAAATAAAAAGCCCTCAACGAAACCACTTTTTCGTTCTTCATCTTCCCCAAAATCTCCATATGCGATTCGAATTCCTTCTTCGTCACCATCACATCTTTCAACCGCTTAACCACCACCGTCGTGCCTTCCTCCAACACCGTCTTGTACGACGTCCCAACACTCCCCTTCCCCAAAACCTCCGCCGATGCACGCAACAGATCCTCCAAATCGAAACTGTACACCCCACCATTGGAGCGGAGAGACAGCACACGGAGCTAAGTTAAACTACCGGTGGGATTTCTCCGATGAGTTCGGCGCGGGGGAGGCGAAGGTATATAACGGAGGTGTTGCTGGGGTTGCAGCTAACGTCGCGCCAATTGCAGACAGATTTGAAAACCCTAGCTTTTGAAGAAGAAGGGCGTGAAATGACTCTTTTACCCCTCATGTGACTGGCACATGGGGGTTTTAACGGAATAAGTTAACGGGGTTAGTGACAAAGGACAAAACCCGTGCAAAATTTTCAAAATAAGGACACCCCTAGTAATTTTTAAAGTTAAAGGACGAAACCAGCAAATTGCTATATTTTTAAAGGACATAATCAGTAATTTACTCTTAACTAAAAAAAGCCTTTATAAATACACAGACACCAAAAAATAGAGGGAGATTTGGTACCTAAAATGTCACATTTCTGTCCTGACAAAATCTTGAAAACCCCCGCCTTCTTAATCATTTCAAACCGCCGGCGGCATTAATCCCGCTATATTTTTTGTGTGTTTATCTATCTGCTCAAATCACACCCCTATAATCACATCTCCAGCAAATCATTGAGTAGCAAAAATGGCAGAAACTCAAAGATTGATCAATCCATGGGTTCTTCATCTCCAAAAATTGGGTCTTGAGCTCAAATGCCCTATTTGGTTCGTTTCAATTTGCATCAATTTTGATCAACTAATTCGATATTTTAGGGTTAATGAGCTCGGATTTTGTTTTTTGTTGCAGCCTTCAGCTGTTTAATCGACCGGTTTTGCTCCCTTGCAATCACATTTTCTGCAAGTTGGTGTTCATCTTTTATCTTCAACGTTCGTTTATCACGATCTACAAGCATTAATATTTTTGTTTTTCTTTGTAATTTTTGGTTCAGTTCTTGTCAGATGGGATCTGAGTGTGCAGCTTGTAAGCATTCGTATGTCGATCGAGGTACCTGATTTTGAATTTTTTTTTTTTGGGGAAATTGTAATGTTTGGTGTCAATGTGGAATGATGTTTGTTTGCATTACAGAGGTGAAACCTGCAACTTTCATGGAAAACATTGTTACCATCTATAGAAATCTTGAAGCTACCTTCAATGCAAATGCTACTCATCCTGTGAGTTCAGGTAAAAAAAGCTAATACTTTTTTTTTTAAATTCAAAATATTACCCAATGATTGATGATTTGACCAATGACATTCAAATTCCTGCCCTTTTTGATTGTTTAAAGATGTTTATTGTGGTTGTTTAGATTCACCTAAAAATCTTGATCTCTGCAGATATGGGCAAAACATCATCATTAAAGTTGGATGTTCATAACAATTTGATAAATGATTCAGCTGAAAAAATGGCAGCTAGGAGTTTTGAAAAATGCAGCACCACAGAAAGTGTTCAAAAGCAAAAGTTCATGATGAATGGTTCAAGTTCTAAGGTGCAGGCAGATCCTAATAAGCATATGGAGACCGGTGTTGATGGGGTTGGTTTTATTCAGATGGAACAACTGAGCCCTCCATTATCAAGGGATAGCAAAGATATGGATGGTAATTGCAGTGATCCAAACAGCAGCCATAAGGTAAGAAATGATTCAACATAGACGCAATTTGTAAAAATATGTACTTTATTTTCATATTTCTATATTGTGTTTGATTATAAGTGTTGCATATCATGTCATTATTTCGCTTCTAATATTAGATCTTTATTTTCATATTTCTATAGTGTGTTTGATTATGCTTATACCTCATTTTCGGTGCACGCATATAATGTATATATGTGTGTGCTCTTAACGTGCAAAAGTAAAAGTGCACTAATTTTAACGTTATTTTAGTTATTTGTGAAAATAACGTTAAAATCATTGGGATGATCAACTTCAAATGATAACTTTGAGCCGTGACTCTTTCGGAGCCTCCTCTCTATCCCAATTGGGATAGGGGGTAAGGTTTGTATCTATCCTTACCCTCAAACCCTACTGAAAAGTGGGAATATACTGGGTAAGGTTGTTGTTGTTTGATTATGCTTGTTTGTATGTATGTTTGTTTGTTTTTTGTCTGTTTGATCATGAGTCAAGGATCTCTTTACTCTTTAGAAGCATCAGTTCTTTATTTAGGAATAAATTTAAAGTTTACCTACATTTTAACCTCTGTGGACTTTACAAATAACCATGTTATGCGTGAGATTTATTGGGTATGGTTGTTGTAAAAAAAGTGCCACTAAGACGCCCCTAATTCATACATGTATCTTTTCAGAATTTGGTAAGATGTTCGCTAAAGAGACCAGGTGAAAATGATGCTTGTGAGAGATTTGATTCAAAGAGTAGATGTACAGCTGGAGCTAAATGCCATACCCGTGAAGACGAAAGACAGAAGGAAGCAACTAATAACCTGTCTCCTGAAAATGCAGCTACCGTCAGCTGCAACTCAGAGACTAAATCTGAAAAACCTGTATCTGGTGGGCATTCTGATCAGCTAGGTTTTAAAAGCAAACCTTGTGCTTTTTGCCAGGTTTCTAAGATAACAGAGGTGAATGCTAAAACCAAACTTTTTATGTAATTTTAAAGTAAAATTAACTTACAAAAAAGATAAATTATAGATATTGATTGGTGAAGCTTATGTTGCTTGATTTATTAATTATGTAGGGAAGTGGACCAATGGTGGCATATGCCCATGGGAAGGAAATAAAGGGAAATGTGGCCAATTTCTCCAAAGTTACATATGTTCATGAAAAATGCACTGAATGGTATACTTTTTTTTAATTACTTTAAACTTCTATGATTTAGGGTTATTTGTTGTTTGTTTGATTGGGTTTGATGAAAATTCTAAGCAAAAACTGCTTACTATGGTTTTGGGAACCATAAATGAAACCAGCCATGCTGTGTGGGTCAGCCAGATCAGTAGTTTTGTTAGTTTGATGGTTAGAACTAAGTTTTTTTTTTTGTTTTTGTTTTTTTAAATGATTAATTTGTATTAAAACTTTTAAGATGATTATGTGATTCATGGATATAACAGTTATACATAACTGCATATTTTAACAATAAAAGTTATATGTAGAAAATAACGTATGAATGGTTGGTTCCAAATTCCTAACCATAGCAAATCATTAAATCATCAAACTGTCAAAACCAAACCGAATAGTTTGGATCTCAAACTGGCCGAATCAGCCACTTGCATTGCTTTTGATGGTTTGTTTAGTTTTAATGTGAGTACATTCTTGAGATGGTCCTTGTGATTTGCTAGTATTTCACTCTTGGTTCATATGTTTCATAAATTATTCATATGCTCTCAAACTTTAATATTTGTAACACATACTGTTAAAACAAAACCTGAATACCGAACTTGACATGAATTAAATCGAACCCGATCAAGATGAAAACCCAAACAACCTAAACATGTTCAATATGGAACCCGAACCTGATAGTAGTATTCGGTTTGGTAATTGGGTTAAAAAAATGTTTAATCGGGATAACCCAATTAACTCGAATAACAATAATAAGATTTCTATTACTAATGTTTATTTATAATCTTAACTCAATATATCTGACCATTTTTAATGCTTATTTTATTTTATTTGACTTTTTACAATATAAATTGGAAACAGATGATTAGACAAGAATTTGTCAATTTAGAGAATGGAAACTATTAAGAAGTTTATTACTTGATATGATCTGATGTTTTAATTTTAGTTTTCACAATTGGTTGACATTGTTTGGTTTTGTGTTTATCACATTGTTTTGAATGAAATATCATATTGAGATTGTTTTTATTTGAATTTTGTGCTTATTATTTAATAAATATCATATTAAGTAAAATTGTGAAACATTCATTGCAACTCATACCTAGAAACCCGATTACCAATTAACTTGACTCTAATAATCTGAAACTGATTAATCCGAATTTATTTGATTTGGTAAACAAATAGGATTCTAGGAACAAAAACCCGATTAATTTGAAACTTAGGAACCAAGAGTGAAATACTAGCAAACCAAAGGGACCATCACGGCAATACTTATAACAATTATCCTACTA
This sequence comes from Mikania micrantha, assembly GCA_009363875.1. Lineage (NCBI taxonomy): Eukaryota > Viridiplantae > Streptophyta > Magnoliopsida > Asterales > Asteraceae > Mikania > Mikania micrantha. The sequence goes on along the minus strand of CM018685.1, from coordinate 45,917,456 downwards.
TTATGAATATTTGTTGGATTACGATAACTTACTTGTGACATTTACAATTGCAGGGCTCCTCAGATTTACTTTGAGGATGAAATGATCAAGAATTTACATTTAGAAATAGCAAGGGCAAGGAAACTAAAATGCAGCAGTTGTGGTAAAAAGGGAGCTGTTCTTGGCTGCTCTATGAGTTCATGTCCAAGAACTTACCATGTACCATGTGCATATGACATCCTGGATTGCGGATGGGATTGCGTAAGCAAATGTTTATGCGTATATGTTGATTCTGTTATCATTATGTTCAAAGTTTTTAAATTGATTGTCTTTTACAGGTAAATTTTTTGTTGCTGTGTCCAAACCATGCTTCTAAAGGTTTTTCAAAAGAAAAAAAGTCAAAACCTGGGAAGCAAGACACTGATAAGAGGTAAAATAAAAGCTGTATTTAATTTTGAATAATTTTGATCCAGATAAAGTTCTGTTTAAACTTTTTTTTTTGTCTAATCCTGTGACATGTCATTCTGGCTGTGCAGAGTATCTACAAATCTAAATCATTGCACATCATTGTTGAATGATGGAAAGAGATTAGTATTATGTGGTTCAGCTCTTTCTTCTAAACAAAAGGTTGGTGTTAAGGGTGTAACAAGCCTAGCTTGAACTTACCTAAGTTTGAGCTTGGCTTGTTTAATTTAAGAGAGCTTGATTTTTGCTTGTGAGTATTTCAAGCTTGAGTATGGCTTTGTTTATTATATATTATTTGTTTAATTATTTCAATGATATATAGTTCTAACTATTTAGAATCGATAATTTCAATTTCTATATAAAACATATTATTTAATTATTTTTATCATAATTGTATATATTATAGTTATCATATAAATTTATATAGCAGATTAAATAACAATTATATAAAGAATATGCTTGTATGAGCTTATCAACCTAGTCAAGCTTGTTTATCAAATGAGATTCAATAGCAGCTTGACTTGACTCAAGTTTTAAATGAGCTGATTTGAAGTAGCTCACAAGCAGTGTGGCTTGTTTACCCTCTTAGTTGGCAAATAAGATTCATTTTTGGCAAATATCTTATGAATTTATGTGTCCAAGGACCCTTTCTAATCTTGGATTTTGAAAATGCAGTATAATATGATTGATTTTGCAAGAAATAGTGGAGCATTAGTGTCAAAGTATTGGAAAGATAATGTCACACATGTAATTGCTGCTGTAGATTCAAACGGCGCGTGTACAAGAACGTTAAAAGTTCTTATGGCCATTTTGAATGGGAAATGGATTGTTACAACAGAATGTAAGGTTCTTAATCTTAGCCCGTTGATCTTTGGTTAATATCGAATGCAAATTTTTTACATTAGGTTTTTAATTTCAGGGTTGAAAGCTTGTGAAGATGCTGGGTATCTTGTTAAGGAAGAGCCATATGAAATTTGTCTTGATACCCATGGTTGTTCTGGTGGTCCCAAAGCAGGGAGGCTAAGAGCTCAAAATAATGTTAGTGCACTTGGAACCCCTTAGTTATCTTCATTCTTATCTTTATAAATTATAAACAACAACAAACAACAAAACATACCCAATGAAATCTCACTTTTACGTGGGGTCTTGGGAGGGGAGATCAACACAAACCTTGTCTCTGCCCCAAAAAAGAGGTATAGATGTTACTTCAGATGAGACCCCTGGCTCATCTTTAAATACTATAAGAAACACTATTTTCACTCCATCCCAATATTTATCCCTGTTCCTTGACCTTCTAATCTAAGGAAAGCTATATTATATAAAAACTTCATCTTTATTTCTTCATGCCATCATTATCTCGATTTCCGGTTGCTTGCGGCCGTGTATTACTTGTTCCTCTCGAATAGTCGGGTATTGGTGAGAACCTGCGGGATTTACCACGTAAGTGGGTTCCAAGGACGATCAATGGGATGTGAAGGGTTTTTTTTTAATTATTTTATTTAAGTTAAATTATGAGGACTAGGAATGGATTGTGGATGTGATATTTTTTTGTAAGTGGAAGCTTAGCATATTGGTGAGTGGTGACCATGAAAATTATGTTTTTGCAGGCTCCAAAACTCTTCAATAACATGAAATTCTATTTTGTTGGGGATTTTGTTGAAGCTTTTAAGGCTGATCTCTTAAATTTGGTTACAACTGCTGGAGGTACAATCTGTGAGACTAAGGATCAATTATTATCAAGTAATCAAGCAGGCGTGGAACTAGATCAAACAACTTTTGTTGTTTACAATGCTGACCTGTCAATTTGCTATGAGTTTGAGGATGAACATTCTATCAAAATTCAAAGATTAGCTGCAGCAGAAGTTGTAGCTCAAGAATCCGGGTCACAGGTTGTTGGACACACTTGGATTTTAGAATCCATAGCTGCATGCAACTTGCTGCCTGTTACATCAAGAATCTAACAATGTTTGAATTAGCCTTTAAGGCGATTTAAAGTTAAAACCAATATTTCATGCTTTTTCAGGGGTGCTTTTTGTAACCTAATTTAGAATTATAATTGCAGATGTATTTTTGTTGTTAATTTTGTGTCTGAAAAGCTAAAAGAGCAGACCAATTGTTGATGCTATGGTAAACCTGCTAATACTTCTTTCAACCAACTTTTAAAGTTAAAACCATCATTAAATTCTAGTCATTTGTTCAGAGTATAAAGTTGAGCTTTCTTGAACAATGCTTGAGCTTTACTTGTTTACTGCTTGAGCTTCTAATAATTAAAAACATTACTATAGCCAAAGTTAATGTGAATAAAACAAAAGGGATTAGAAGCAGAAAAATATGTATGTTTTTGTTGCCATTGTAGGGTCAATTTGAAGTTTGAACACAAATACGCTAAAGCTGGTAATTACCATTGCAGCATCAATTAGAATTAGCAATGTTTATTGGGTTGGATAGCAATTTATTTGAATTGGTTTATTTGGATTTGAAAATTTATAGAGCCTATTCAAATTTGACTTGACCTGAATACTTTGAATAAGTTTTTTGATTTTTACATACAAATAACTCAAATAACCAACTTTTATTCGGATACTTGATCTGTATAAGAAAAAATGGATATCAGAACCAAATATGTTTGAATAACCTAAAAAAGAATTTTGGTAGGTTTCTTTTTTGGTTTTAAGATATTATTTGAATTTCGGATTTTTCGAATTTTGGTTAAGTTAATATCGGAGTCAAATACTATGATTTAATAACATTGTTCTTTAACGGCTCTCCAATATTCTCCATTTCTTTATAAAAATATAAAAAAAGAGAAATTTTTATGAGTATAATTTTTTTAATTTGCTAAAATATTTGAATTCTCACCTTTTATACAAGTTAAAGACAGACAAGTTTTGTTTCTTTAGATGCAAGATCATCATATCATGTGATTTATATGCACCTAACAGTGGAAAACAAGGGTCAGGCCTCATAAAAAGTATTCCTCATTATGTGTTTAGTTGTATAAAGTAGTTAGCAATGAGTCAATGACACACAAGAGCATGTTCAACAAACATCTAAATTCATTAATTTAGAGACGAGTGTTCAAAATCATAGTCGAATACAAACCACAAACGTCTACAAAGATTAAAAGCCATAGATGCAGCAGAAACGCTTCACATGAAACTGGGATGAACAGGTCCCTTTGAGAGCCCAAGGCGAACCTCTATCCCATGATGCAAGTCCGGGACCCGCATTGTTTCAGTGTCATGGACACCTGCAAGAATAGTCGTCACAACAATTAGGACCGAGCAACTGCTGACAAATACTCGGAGGATAAATAAATGCTGTGACCCAATTTCTTATTAAATTTAAGACAGAAAAATATATTTAGCTGAGTGTGTTATGATATTACCTTGTAGGTAATCTTCAACACCAAAATCTTCCAAAGCACCTGTCAATGACTCTAATCCAAGCATGGATGATGGTATAAGTCCAGGAGGTCTTTGAAATCTGGAAGATCAAAACATCAAAGAAAGCATATAAGGTGCATTTAGGGATAGTAAACTACATTAGTTCTGTTTAGCAAGTTGAATCTGCAAAATTAAAAAAAAAAACCCCAAAAACTCATTTCCTACTCATCCATTGAAGCCTGCTGCAGAATGCTAAAGAACTGCATACGTACACAACAATCATGAGTTTTTCCTAATATGACATGAAATCGCTGATATTAAATGTCAACTTTCCTGATATAAAAGTCATAATACAAATATCTAAACACTAGGTAACGGGCATACGTATACTCCACTCATTTTGGAACATTATTCTTTCTTCACATCTTCCACTGTGTTAATCAAGGGGGTCCATATCTCTTCTAACATTCTCCTATTAACATTTTATATGTAAACTATCTGAAATTCAAAACGGTTGCTTTAAAAGAGCTACATTCATGTGACATGATAATCCATCACAAGCAGTGATGAATAATCAAACAATCCAATCAAATCCAAAATAATATCATAAAACACACAAATACTGACAAGTGCCATCTAATATATTAAGTGCAATCTACATCCAAATAACAGCCAAATCAAAGATGCAATATTAACCCAGAAGACTAGTTTAAGATCTCTAGCAAGCATAGCAGTCAAAGGTGCCAAAGGAAAAATTGTCTAAACCAGCCAAACACATGTCTAAAACTGCTAAAAATCCTGGAGTACATGTGTCACTTGCTTGTCTAGGACTCAAGCTTTTTAAGCACATGCGCTCAGGCGACTGGCTCATCCTGTGGCCATTGAATGCACCTTGAGCTTTTGACTGCTAAGCTATCTAAGTACCTAGTATCTCCAACAGTGTTAAAAAGACTACCACTAACTAGCAACTTGCAAGTTGCTATGTTTCCTTTGACAACAAGAATTTAAGAAAATATGCCATTATTAAAAAACAAAAGAATGTAAGCAACAACCTCTTACTGTAATTTGTCAGCTGTTAAAAAGGGGATAGGTATGTTCATTGTCCTCATCTGTAAAGATGAGTAAACCAAACTACAGAATGAATTTATTTGTTTAAAGTACTTAGCTGAGTCTTCTTATATTGATTCTACTAGATTAACTTAATCATCAGATATGATATTCATTTGTACATAGCACTGACCTGAGCCTTCTTATCTTCATTCTACTTGATTAAATTAATCATAAGAAAAGCAAACCCTAGTTTTCTTCAATCTTATACAAATAAGGTGCTTCATATATCAAAAACAGCATGGATTGGCAAAAAGTATCACAGAAAAAAAGTAACTAAGAACACGAAATGAATACCTGGAAAGAATTTTTCGATCAAACTCCTGCTTCAAAGGAAAAGCGGACCCGTACGTGTTTGCAAGGATCTTCCTCTTCATAGCCTCTTCTCTAACGATCGCCTGAACAAATATGACTAATTACGAGGATAATTCTTCTGTGAATAGCATTTATATGCAATCTAGCAAGTTAGAGGGTAAGAAAAGTACCGATTGAAAGGCGGATTCGAGGGGATGAGATCCGACGATATCACTCTTGACGCCTTGAAGTCCAAAACGAAATGTGTCGTTCCTTAGACCTCCGATCTCGTGTTCGATTCTCTTTGATGCTTCCATGGTTATGATGGCTGTATGTTATTTCTTCGTTTCGAAAGAGAAATTGGCTCTGTAAATACCCCCAAAGAAAAGAAAACTTTGGAAGCAAGAAATAGCGTACAGTTCCATAAACCATCAGAGACCAGCTATTTATTCCTGTTATTTGCTAAAATAAATAAATATATAAATACATGTGTTAATGTTTATTAATTATTATTAACTAGGTTTTTCCCCGCCGCGCGTTGCGGGTGGTTATTGCAGTGCAATCATGATAATGTGTATTATATATTTTTTGCAGAAACATAGTGCATAGTAAAATCAAATCTCTCATCACGAACTCCATACTAATTTCTCATTAAAACACAAAATTATACAAAATACATACAAATATGTTACGAAAAATTGAAAATATTACTCACAAAATTATTCTCACCGGCAACCAATTGATTGAATTAAAAAAAACCTAAATTTATAAGCAAACATTGGTTTTCTTTGAGAACAAATAAATCACTGTTACTTTCTCCAAACACCACCGAAACCTAGAAAGAACCACTATTTTTCCCCATCCGCGCGTTGCGGCGTGTTATCACTGTACACTTCCGATTACATGTATTATATATTATTTGCAAAATCATAAGTTACATAGCAAAATCAAATCTCTCATCACAAACTCTATACAATTATATATATAGGGTAGTGTTCTAATGCTAACCCACTCTTACGGCGATAACCCATTAACTTTGCCAAAAAATAGCCGAATCTTGAATTTTTTTTTAAACATCATTGTAACACAATTTGAACACCATGTTCAGTTTTGAGTTTTGGCTAATTCATTACCGTTTGGGCTCTTACAGTACTGTAGGTTTTTAAATATTTAAAACGTACAGTACTGTAGCAAAAAACTTACAACGATGATATTTTTTAAACGGTGATGAATTAGCCCAAACTCAAAACTGAACATGGTGTTCAAATTGTGTTACAATGATGTTCAAAAAAAAAATTCAAGATTCGGCTATTTTTTGCCAAAGTTAATAGGTTATCGCCGTAAGAGAGGGTTATTATTTGAGCACAATCCTATATATATATATATATATATATATATATATATATATATATATATATATATATAAACATAACATTATACAAAATTGAAAAAAAATTTAGAAGTTTTAGTGTCCACAATTAAATAAACAAAACTTTATATTATATAAAAGTTTTAGTGACCAAAATCGAAGAAACAAACCTTTATATAATATAAAAGTTTTAATGGCCAAAATAAAAAAAACTTTAAAAAGTTTTAGTGGCCAAAATCGAAAAAACAAAACTTTATATTATATAAAAGTTTTAGTACCAAAATCGAAAAAACAAAACTTTACTATTAAGTTTTAGTGGTCAAAATCGAAAAACACAAAACTTTATATTATATAAAAGTTTTAGTGGCCAAAATCGAAAAAACAAAACTTTAAAAAGTTTTAGTGGCCAAATCCGAAAAAACAAAACTTTATATTATATTAAAGTTTTAGTGGCAAAAATCGTAAAAACAAAACTTTATATTACATAAAAGTTTTAGTGACAAAAATCGAAAAAACAAAACTTTTCTTTTAGTGGCCAAAATCGAAAAAACAAAACTTTAAAAAGTTTTAGTAGACAAAATCGAAAAAACAAAACCTTATAATATATAAAAGTTTTCGTGGTAAAAATCGAGAAAACAAAACATTAAAAGTTTTAGTGGTCAAAATAAAAAAAAAACAAAACCTTATATTATATAAAAGCTTTGGTGACCAAAATCAAAAAAACAAAACTTTACCATTCCTTTCAGATTAGTGGTAAAAATCAAGAAAACAAAACATTAAAAGTTTTAATGACCAAAATCAAAAAAACTAAACTTTATACTATATAAAAGCTTTGGTGACCAAAATCAAAAAAATAAAATTTCACTATTTCTTTCAGTTGGTTTTAATATATATATTAATTATTATTTTAATTTTTTATAGGAAACAAAGTTTGTTAATATACTATTATTTTTTAGTTTGTTATAGAAAACAAAGCTTTTTAAGTCTAAAATGTGTAGACTTCTGGTATTTGTTGGCCAAGATTACTTCGAAGTCTTCTCACACTAGTAATTTTTAGGTAACATATATGATTTATTAGAAACATTCAGAGATAAAAATAAAAAGACCATAAAAGGGTCTAGTGGTATTTTCGTACGAAAATATAATTATTTTTAGTAAACTTTTATATATTCTTATTCATAATATTTTCTATGAAAATTGAAAATCATCGGATATAAAAGGGTCTACAAATATAACTATTCAGACTTAAGTTTATCTCTTAACCATTAAGGGGCTGTTTGTTTTTATCAAAAACGTCTGCGAAACCTCTTTTGTCAGCGCCCCGCAGACCACGGACATATGAAGGGTGTTTGTTTTCTAGCAGACATTTCATTAAAAAACGTCTGCAAGACCTCTTCTTGGAAAAAACATGGACCATCCTCTTCAAACCTCTTCAAAGCTCTTCCCGTCCCTTTCTCTTCTTCCCATCGGCGAACACCAGACGACCGATCTCCACCGCCGACGCCCTCCACCGATCTCCACCGCCGCCACGCGAACCCTAGACGTTCGATCGGAGGAAAGGGGAGACGAAACCCTAGGTCGTTTGATCTCCACCAGCCGCCCTCAAGCAACCACACGGTCTCCTCCTCCACCGTTGCAGGTTAGGGTTAAATCTTTAGGGTTTTAGAACGATGAACCCTAGTGGGGTCTTCGATTTCGATTTCGCTGGTCGACGGTGATGTGTTTGATCGGAGATGTGTTCGATCGGAGATGTGCGAAACCCCAGACGACGAACCCTAGGTAGGTGGAGGGGGACGATCGGAGATGAGCGGCGGTAGGTGGAGGGGGACGGTGGGTTGGGAAGACTGAAGAGGATTTTTTGTTTGAAGAGGTTTTTGGAAAACAAACACCCTCAAAAACTCTTCTTGCAGAGGTTTGGTCCACCTCTTCTGCAAAAGAGGTTTGCAGATTTGGTCCGCAGACCGCATACGTTTTACTTCTAAAAAAACAAACACCTCCTAAGAGTCTATAAATCATTAAGAGGTAGCCTAAAGCTTCTTGTACCATATTTGTAAAACTTCTTTTAATAGAATTAAAAGACTATAAATCATTAAGAGGTAGCTTTTACTTCATTCATATGTGACTCTTGTAGTCTAGTTCAAATCCAAACTTACCTAGAGAGAAAGGTTGTGAAGCACCAACCGAGAACTAAGAAAAAAAAATAGTTGCTAAAGAACAACAAATAATCAGCAATGTTTTCGGAAGCGGACCGGATATCGAACCAGTCTCCTTACCGGTCGGACCGAATGATTTTATAAACATATATATATATATATATATAAAATCAAAAAAAATTAAAAAAAAACAAGAAAACAAAAAAGATGGTTCAACCACCGGTCCGACGGCTCAACCGGCATGTTTGCCCAAAACGGCCTAGATCCCCCTAACCGGACTGAATCACCCACCGGTTGCCGGTTAGGCCGGCAGGTCCGGTTTTCAAAAAATTGACAATCAGTAAGGCTAGGGGTGTGTTTGGTGCGGTTAGACAAAAGAGCATAGATAATTGACAAACTGATTAAAAAAAGGGTGGTCCAGGAGTTTCATACAAGCACCTGCCTGCTGCCAGTTAACCAATTTTTTTTTTTATATGACCAATAAACTAGTTGAAGAGAATGTAAAAATTTTCTATCAAAATCAGTTGAAAAGTTTTTTATTCTGCCACCAGTGATGGACTTTTAAATCTCAAAATAAAAAAAAAATTGCAGAAATTTTAAAAATGAAGACCCTTGTATTGATTATCATTTGATATGTTATACAGTGTACAAAACACCAATAGTTTCAACTCCTAAATTAAAACAAAATCAAAGATGTAACAAAAAAACCATACTACTACAACTATAAGTGGTTCTCATATCCTATCATCTCTTAAGCTACAGCAACACTAGCTTGCAGACCTCCATAATACTCCCAGGAAACTAACTGCTTCCTAATTTCTCGAAAATTTTAAAACAACTAAATCCTTGCCCAAAGGTCAAAAATATGGTTACTATTTTTATTTGTGACCCGATCCACTTTCAACATTTTAACTCATCAATTCACATCAGCTTAACTCGTAACGGGCCGTAAATCAAATTTGTATGCCTGCAGTTCCATAGGCGAGATAACGACCCGTCCCTGAGAAACTTCTGAAACTTGTTCATCATATCCAAGCATATCTGTATCATCATGCAAAAGATTTAAAGAAGTAGCTTTTGCATTTAAAACATCAAGACCCTGAAACATATTCAGCAGATTCAAATTCTCATCATCCATTCTCAAACAATCTGATTTTCCTTTTCGACAGTATGATGAATCCCAGTGTCTTCTTTGCAAAATCAAAACAGACCTCGGTTGTTCAAGATTTTGCTGTGTGTATTTTAACGGTCTCGGAACCTTAAGACTTACAACATGCAGGTCACATGGCAATGGAGCTGTTAATGGCGAGAAAGATCTTGGGGGAGGTTGAACTGATATTTCTTGTGGTTTTTTGGCTATAAATGCATGTAACGGGTGGTTCAAGTGGGCCCCGACACGATGAGAAAAAAGAGACGGGCTTACCGGGCTCGGTTGCGAAACCGGACTGAGAATTGAGGATACATTGGATTCAAAAGTGATGTGAAAAAGTATGTTCATCGGGCAATTATCAGTCACTCCTTGACCAAGCCCACGTCCATCGTCTCGTAACAGCCGTCGATCAAGCATGATCTCAAACCATCCGTTTTTAGGGCTAGCCACACCCAATGACTGCCTCGTGTGTACAGAAAAACGGGTTCCTTTCGGTTCTTGCATAAACGCAAGCGATGGCATTGGATAGTAGTTTCCCTGAATAGGAATTTTATCGTATGTTTCTCTACGGCTCATTTGAAAACCGTTAAGGTCCGAATAAAAAACCCTATTGTTATCAATATCTGTTTTATACCTAACAACCAATTCTTTATCATTAAATTCACCATCTGTAAGCTCCACATGATACTCTTTCTCAATCATTAACTCCTGCACCGAACCCTCACAGTTGTAAACTCGGGTACTGTGAGAGACGGGTGATTTGGTCCAAGCCGTTTTGGGAACCGAAAAAACTTCCTGCATCAGAAAACCCTCAGAAACTACAACTTCACCATCGGCTTCAGTAATCGTTGTGGCATCTCCGTTAGGTTTAAAAAGGTAGGCTCCACTCTCAGGACTCGTGTACATAGCCAACTCTTCATCGATAACATTCTGGGACCCGCCTTCAGGTTGTGCTACCTTCTGTAACAAACCGAATTTGGCATTAAAAGTAAGAGCTTGATGCTTGTTTCTAATCTGGACCGAATCATCTTCCACTTTTGAGCAACGATATGGGGCAAGACATGGTAAATTTTTAGCAGTTGATGAAATTTTCAACTTTGCGGGTTTTGCCTTTTCACATCCTACAAAACCATTAGCAATGTAATATGTTTGTAACCCCATGGCAGGAACAGAAGCTTTAAAAAATACTCTATGCCTTCCTGTAAATATCTTGTTTTTATCATGCTGTAACTCTGGTGATATCTGACTTTTAACACATGTCCAATTAGAGTCAAGAATAGTTACATCAGGTCTCTCAACAATAAACATCACAATCTCGCTTCTTGTTTGTTCAAGAGAATTGAGGATCACTACTGACTGCACGGTTCCTTGATTAGCACTAACCGGTTGGTGCACTGGTTGAGCATTGTATTTGGACCGAACCTGAGCTGGCTCGAACTGTGATGGGTTCTGATCGTTTTTGTCATGATGGATGCCTAGAAGTACTTCAATAGCTTTAGACATAAAAATCTGAAGATCTTGTAGGGATGTATGCATACGCATCCCATAGTCTTGAACCACATGATCTTTAGCCGTACCGGTTACACCATCATGGTGCTGAAACAGAGCCAAGTTCCGTCTTGCAGCGGTTAACTTATGGGTGAAACTCGTTGGCAATTTTTCACACTGGGCCCTCTGGCAAAACCCAAGTAAAAATACCATTGTCATTTCAGTGGCCCGTAGAGTGTGTTCGAGCACACGGTCAACCGATTTGAAAAAAGGACGTGAAACGTAATACCCACTCCAATAATCTTGTTGTCTATCAGCATAAGTAAAGAAATCACCAGATAAAGATGGAAACCCAGGAACCTGACCCGACCCGATTTCACCGGGGCGTGAATAATTTATTCTGTCGGATTCTTCTCTGACTGTTCGGAAATAATCCTCTAATGTGCCGAATTTTGCATTGGTGTTTAACTCAGGATTTGAATTTATATAGTCAAATAACATTTGGTAATTCCTAAATTGAGCTTCTGCTTCATCAATGCTGATGTAACGGAAATCATCTCCAAGTGGTACCAGAAGCGTGTTGGTTCGATAAAGGGTTGACTTTTTCTTGTACTGGTCCAAAAGTTTAAGGGCCCGATCCTTCACGTTATCTTGGGTTGTTTCTTCTGGATGTTGTCCCCATGGACAACGTTCATACATAAATCCATACATTCTTGCAAAGTCAAACTGGCAACAAACTGCAGGCTCGGGCCCACAAGTATGTGGAATATCATAAGAGTAAAATGGCATCATGTGGACAAAAATATCAGTTGTTTCATAAGCATCCCAATTTTGCCTCCATATATATTCCAAATTCTTATGTAAAGCTAATTCTTTTTTTATCTCGTAATGAGTCCTTTGTATAAGCATGTTCTCAAAACCCATACGTCTAAGAAGATAGGCCATGGTGGCTGAATAGCCAAATGGATCTATTGCCCATGAATTTTTTGGAATAACGCCCATAGTTTCATTCAACCACATATTCCCCTCAATCATCTGGAGTAAGATAAAAATGAAAGAAGAATTATTTTGAATAAATAAGTATTGGCTGATAAAATTAAGATGTGAAAGAGCAGAACATGTTAAAAAATATGCGGAATTTCTAGTTATTAAACTAGATCAGGGTTTTGAAGAAATTTAAGGTATACCACGAATCATTCTAATATTCAAGTGACGCTTTTTTTTAACCATATAACCATATAAGATGCTTTAATATGTTTATAAGGATTGACTTTTTTTTGAACGGCAAATCTATCATACTCCTTATTAAACTATTCCAAAGAAGTCTCCCATTGCCTGGATTTGAACTCAAGACCTTTCTTTTAAGAGGCATTGTCTCTACCAAGTGGGCTAGTCCCACATAGGTTGTAATCAGAATTGATTGAGATAAATCTTTAGCAACAACAAAAAGAAAGCTCATGAAATCACAACCATCAGTAGAAGAATTTCAGTATTATTGATAGAGTAAATTGCCAAGATGGTCCTTGTGGTTTGCTTGTATTTCAATCTTGGTCCCTAGGTTTCATAAATTACTCACATGGTCTCAAACTTTAAACATTTCTAACATATATAGTCCTTTAGTAAAGTTAATTTGGTCAAGCATGTGAGGGTAATTTGGCGACTTAAGGATTGTATGTGTTACAAATGTTTAAAGGTTTGGGACTATATGGGTTATTTATGAAACCTAAGAACCAAGAGTAAAATCCAAGCAAATCACATGGACCATCTCGACAATTTACTCTTATTAATATAAGGATCTAAGCTAGAAGATACCTGTTCAATTATCGCAAAATAATGTGAATTGGCCTGCAATAGACATTAAAAAGATGATATTCAGTAAATGATCAAGAGGAAAAGCAACTGGTTCGTGAAATTACACTTGTCCGAAAGCTTCAGATTCTAACAACATAATAGTTGAACAAAGTTCAAGGCAGATCATCTTTCGGCTGTGTTAAAAGTTATAGTGACAAAGATTGGAGACATATACATCAATATATTTTTATTTTCATACCAGTAATTACATAATAGTACCTTAAGTCCTTTACAAGAGACTTCTTATATTAATATAACATATTATACACCATATGATTGTCTGAGTGCATTTATGGTCGCAACCCTGCCTTATTGCCTTTATGTGGAGACAAGAAGCAACCTTTTGTCATATCAAACAAAGCAGATAACACTTACCATACCACCTTTTTTAATTTCATCCAAATGGTTATTTTTTTGTACAATTCACTGTCTTGGTCTATAAGTTGATAAACTATGTTTAAAGATTGATCTCTCGGGATTATAAGATACACATATTATCTGTGATCCATCAATATAATTTAGATCCAGATTCAACATTCTTGGTCCATTGTTTAGAGCTTATAGATGATTAGCAAACATAGCAAATGAACCAAGGCTAAACAAACCTACAGTTGAACTGCAAATCCAGAAACTACAAGATCAAATTAAATGAAAGCAAGAACCAGAAACAATATAGAAGCAAGTGGTAGTGACTAGTGAGCATTTCTGGATCTTGCTGAATAGATCTTACCTCATCATTCATTACCCAACCACCTCCAACAATTTCTAACTGCCCATTCTGCAGCAAGTTGATCAACGATTCTCTTTTTGCATCTGATGCATCCCTCCACCATCTCTCCAGGTAAGACATTTCTTCCCAGATAAACTTCCTCCTTTCATCCTACCTCAACACATACATAGATCAACAACTAGTAGACTAAACACAAATTCAACAAATCCCCAACAAGTTGACAATCAAAACATCAAATTAGCCTACACAAATTGAAATAAATTATGCACCTTAGAAAGAGCTTCCACAATTGTATCGAGAATATGCCTGGACTGTCGATCATAATACTCCTCAACAGTAAGCTTCCAACCAGGATCGTTATGCGAATGCGGTACAACAACAACTTTCAATTTCTCCGAATCCCATTCGTTCCCTTTGTAAGTAACCCTCCACCCCTGCTTCCATGGTCCGCCATCAACATCCTTAAATTCAATCTTATCATACAAACCCTTAGTAGTCAAATCCACAGCAGCAGTTCCTAACGACAGGTTAGAGTGATTCGCCGATGAAATCCCAGCGGAATAAGTTTTCCGATACACCGGCTTACGAGCCCTAACGGTACGCGAGTTTCCGATGCGGAGTTGCGAGGAGATAGGTTTCGGAATCCCGTACAGGTAGACAACAAGCAGGAAGAAGACGATCGATGCAACGAGTCCGATGATGAAGAAATTGGCGAATATGAAGTCTCTGAGGACAGTGCGTTTGCGAGATTTACGAATGTGTTTGGTGGATTTGGCGGTTGGTGATGTGAACGGGAGGAGAGAGCGAGTCCAACCGCCGGCGACTCCACGTCGGACGTTGGAGTTTCCGGCGTGAGAAGCGGAGGAGAACATCGGGATCGGATCAGAGAAGGCGGGGTACGTCAGTCGGGGGTTTGAGTCAATACGATCTCATCTTCGGGCGTCGTGGTTTCTCTGTTAGCCATTAACTATTGGACCCAGACGACGGACTTTTCATAGTCGTTGCTATATTCTAACGAATTTTTTGTTATAAATAGTTAGGTTTTTTTGGATGTTAAAAATATTTAGTTTTTTTTTTTTTTGGAACGGCAATTTGGATCACTGACGGGTCATAGACCCACCCGATCATATCCACACCCAATAGGAGGAAACCCACCATTGGTGAGAGAAAACCCCCTAGCCTAGCATGGAACCCCTATTTTATCCATGCCAGGACTTGAACCCGTGACCTCCCCAATATTGAAGCCATATGATACCTTCTCTCAATCACTTGAGCTGAGGATCATTGGTAAAAATATTTAGTTATAAAGGGGAGAGACGTGTGTTTTTTACTCGGTACCAAAGTCGTTACTATCATCTTTCTTACATCAAATTTGTTGCCTTTTTAACATGGTTGTAAAAGTCGCTAGGCGCTAGTCGGGCGGCGAGGTACCGCCTAGGGATTAATCGGGATTAATCGGCGCTAGGAGGATTGGAATTTTTATATGTAATTTTACAAATATATATTATATACACACATCAATATCAATAATTTAATATAATACTTCAAATAATTTTAAAAAATATACTTAAATATACTAAAAAAAGTACTTTAAAGTGCAAACTTAAACACTGAGTTCAAAGTTTAGAGATAAATTTCGATGTTAACTGCTTGAATTCGATGTTTCAGAGACATATTAAAGATTTTTGATTGAGAAATGTCTAAATAATCATGAAATGGGTCCCTTTTTACCATAAAAAAGTCAAAAAAAGCCAAAAAAAGTCAAAAAAGTGAAAAAAAAATAAAAATCTGATCGGGCCGCCTAGGCCCCGCCTAGACCGCCTAGACCACGCCTAGGCCGCCTAGCACCGCCTAGGCCAAAAATTACACAGAAGGTGGGCGCCTAGCGCCTAGGCGCCGCCTAGGCGGCCGCCTAGGCCGATTTTTACAACACTGCTTTTTAACGATTGCTCGCTCATTGCAACTTATCTAGAAACACAAAAATTAAAGAAAACCACCAAAAAAATCTTTTATGATTCAAAACCCCACCTATTAAAAAAAAAACATATTCTAACTCATATTTCTAAACATTGTTACAACCAAATACCAATCAACTAAGGTATGTGCATTGTTTTTAATCTTTATTATTATTACATTCTTTATCTTTGGGTTTATAAAAAAATAAGTTGTTTGTGATAACTCCTCTTAAAAGCTTTAGTTATCTTTGTTTTTTTTGCCTCACTATCGATTTCATTGCTAATTTCATTTATTAAAGAAGCTTTTTAAGATCTACGTATTTAATCATTTAACTTGATCCTTTATGGATTATGGTAACTAACATATGTGTTGGCATTTTAATTTCTGATCTGTAACAAATATCATTCCCTTTTAAGCATTATTTCGTGTATAACACGAGTTTTATAAATAAATTGTCAAAATATGTATTCATTAGAACTTATAATATATTTTTAAAAGATGTTTTATAAAAATTCAAAAAATATGACTTATGATATAATCATATTATTTATCAAATTGAATAAAATTATTACTAATTTATAAAAGAGAGACAAGATAAATCAAAATGTAATAGATGATCACCTATAAATAATTAATAAGAGAGAGACAGAAAAACCAAATTTTACGTGGCATAAAAAACTAACAAGTATCATTCAAAATCTTTTTTTATAATATAGTATAGATTATCGTTAAGTTAAGGTAAAGCTTATAACCAATGTTGTGGGTCGACCGGCCCAAAAACCACATGTGAACCGCCCTCAAGGATACCGGCCAGTTGAGCCGGTTTACCGGTCGGACTGGATTTCAAGTTTTTTAAACTAAAATCCAAAGAATTAAATATTAAAATCAAACATTGTATTTTTTAACATGATTATGTTTGTTTAAATGTGTTTATAATTATATAAAATTTTTGGAATTTTTTATATATTTATTATGTCATCCGGTTCTTGAATCCGGTCCGACCACTAACCAGTAAGACGTCTGGTTCGACGTCCGGTTTAGTTCTAAAAACATTGCTTAACTTGTTCTCAAAATCATTCAATCAACAGAATTTGTTGACCAAGAAATAACAACAATAAGCGTATCCAGTAAAATTCCATTTAGAATGGGGTCTGTTGACCGAGAAAGTTGTATCAAAACCAATGGCAGAAGAATATATCCTTCTTCCACTTAATCTTTTTTATTGGCTAATGGTGGTGAAGAAACAACACGCATGCAAAAAGTCAAAATTTTTTAGCATCAAGATCATATAAGGTTGTAAAATAATTATGCATTTACACTTTTGATATTTGCCTCACCCCTAAAATAATTTTTCCAATAAAGTGTTTTATCACTTTATGTTAATTGGTGGAAATTATTATTTTTGATAGAAAAGATATTAAGTGGAAGACTTGACTAAAGATGTCCAATGAAGAGGAAATGATTATCAACCAATAAAGAGGGACTAAAGGTTTATGATTTAAATCGTGGGTGTGTCGATTTTGGATTCGTTTGACAGGAAGCTAAGACAGTGTTTTAACGGTAAGATAGATTCAGATGGTGTTTATCTTTATCACTATCATTTTGATGATTCATCATCTTCATCACTTCGATAATTTTGAGTCATTTGCGTTGAGAGGGATTGATTTGCCCTTTTCTTTCATGAGTTTCGAAAATTCAACTTCATTTAAACGATAACTTCATGGGTCTTGAGATTATGAATCAACTCATCTATACATAATATGTTAAGATCTTTGGATTCTTTTATGGAAGTCAACTTTGTTTTGCACCTTAGATGTAAAGCTCTCAAGAATTTTCTTACATAATTCTTGTTAATATAAGTAGTACTTAAGACTTTAGACTTCTAGACTCGTAATCATGTTTGTAAAAATCCCCGACTAGGCTGATTAATTGTTAATCCCCTAAGGCCGACTAGGCCCCGACTATCCGATTAGTTGGCCGAATAATCCCGATTAATCCCTAGTCCCCACCCCACCGACCGATAGCAATTTCTACAACATTGCTCGTAACAATAACATTAAGTTTAGCATAACTCCCTTTTTCATGTTTACCAACATTGAATTATTCATATTGCTTTACAAGTAATAAGTAATTTAATATTATTGTTCGTTATTAAGGATTAACTTTGTAAGTTATAACAAGAGTTTTTCAAACTTTATTAGCTTTGGTCACGAAAGCAGATTTGGAATGATTCACTTTAATATTTGGATATCGGTAGAGTTGCAAACAAATCAAGCCGACTCATGATAAACTCAATATTGAATCATTAAAAAGCTCGAGCCTAGCTTAAACAAGTCTCCTACTTTATATTTAGACTATCAAATTCCCAATTTCCTCAAGTAAAATTTACATCTTATAGGTTCCATTGATTTGATTCAGAATGTTCTTGTTTTATCAACACAAGTTTTTAAAATATATAATATTCTGACAACAAGATTTTAAAAAAAAAAAATCTTTCATAAATTTAAACGGTGGCATATTAAATGCCCATGATAATATAAATGACAAAAAACCATATTCTCAAACAAGTGTCTTGACACATTTCAGTGCATATTTTTCTAAGCAAAAAGAAACCACATCACCCATTATGGTGATCAACAGTGAATTCCTACTTTTCTTGTTCAAATATTTCCCTAAAACAATTTGATTTTAAATCTTCAAAATTTTTTAAATTAACTTAATGGGATTGATTTTGGATCACAGAATCATTTCATTTAGGGTCTGTGAAAAATGAGTTGATGGATGGCATAATCTCTGGAGACTTGTTGCGCACAAACTTCCTTACTGCATGCTCTGCATATCTTTCGCCTTCCACAAAGTTATCCAGCACACCAGCACTTCTTTTTTCCTTGGTCACTCTGCATTTTATGCCAAATTATAAACATTATCTTCAAGTTTTGTTGATAAATCATGGATTAAAGCAGAAAACACTGTTAATAAGAACAAAAACAATTGTACACAATAAATATCACCATAGCAAAACTATTAGCAGGGTCTGGAGAGAGTGAGATGTAGGCAAACCTTACCTATTTCTAGAAGAGGATGCTTCTAGAAAGACACTCGGCTCCAATAACAATCAGATAAACAAAGAGTTTTAAACATATAGGGATAAAAAGCTACTAATATAAGACATGGCGGAAAGATAAGTAGCAGCAGATGTAATACCATAAAGTATCAATAAGAACCAAAACTGCAAAAAAGTTGAAGCAAAAGCAAACGGATACTGGAATAGATAAAGATCCAAACGATATCAAAAAGTCGAATGATGATCTTGGACCAGATTATAGACTTCAAAGCAAAAACTAGTTCACCTAAGAACAATGATAAGATGCACACAAAATCCATTGTTGCAAATTGAAGATGAAACTATTACTCCTGGAGTGTTGGCCAAATTGATTCTGTTTTTCCCAAACTAGTCAAATTGGAGAGGTAAGAGTTATGTCTAAGAAAGTATTTTTGAGTGTAAATGCAAAATGACGCTATTGAGATGGTTTTGTAAAATGTTATCTCCAACCGAAACATTCTCTCAAATTTGATTCCTTTGTTTCCTTAATGAACCATATTATTTATATATATTAAAATCTATGAAAAAGGAATAGTAAATATATATATATATATATATATATTATTGAATTGTAAATTTAAGTAATTATATATATATATATATATATAGTAATGTATAAGTGTCTGATCCATGTAGTAACGTGTTGAAAATTTAGACTTAGACCACTAAATTTTTTTTTTTAATTTTAAAAAGTAGTAAACAAAGATAAGAGTATTAAATTTGAGATATTTGCTTAGAGATTTGGGTTTTTGTTGGTTTAGGGTTTAAAGTTTTTTTTTTTTACGACCGTGGGAACCCATTTGCGTGGTAAACCCCCCGAGTCCCGCCAATACCCGACTATCCGAGAGGAATAAGTAAAGCGCGGCCGCAAGCAACCGGGCCTGTAGCCTCAAAGGAAAATTGCTCTAATTGGAGATTGAACTTGAGATTTTTATGTTGTCTCTCCTCCACTTTAACCATTACATCACTTCCTTGAAGATTAGAGTTTAAGGATTAGTGTTTGGTTCGTGATGAAATATTTGATTTTGCTATGTAACTTATGCTTATACAAATATTACCCGTTTACGGGAGTGTGCTGTGATAACCCGCTGCAACACGCGCGGGGAATAAACCTAGTTACCAAAATAATCCGGCTCCCATCTAACACTTCAAAATGCCCAATGAATCTAGAGTGTAGTTCCGATGTCATAACATTATCTACAAATGTTAGCATAAAACCCTACAAATACTCAGATATGGTGTTTTTTCCTTCTTATCTTTTTGCAACTATATGACCCATTTGTGGTGCACGCATATAATGTATATATGTGTGGGCCCTCAAGGGCCAAGGGGCCAAAGTAAAATTGCACTAATTTTAACGTTATTTTATTTATTTTGTGAAATTAACATTAAAAGTGTTGGGATGATCAACTTCAAACGATAACTTTGAGCCGAAGACTCCTTCGGAGCAGCCTCTCTATCCCAACTGGGATAGGGTAAGGTTTGTGTCCATCCTTCCCCCCAGAACCTACTGAAAAGTAGGAATATACAGGGTAAGTTTGTTTGTTTGTTTCTTTTTGCAACTATGAGAACTTGTTACCAGAAAAATCAAGACCATAAACCATGCTAACTAACGAAATTAAGTAAAATGTAGTGATGCAGCTTATGCTGAGCAAGTGGCCTCCAAGGAGGTTAAAAGCAGAAAAACGGTAGAAGCTGCAATAGAATATGGAGTTACATGGAGGAGATAAGAGTTAACAAGCTTGCAGTTAACCAAATATGGTTTATCGCTCTTTGATTAAAAGCAACAAAACCAAACGACTATGATATGCAACAAGCTGAGCGAAATGCATGCTACTCATGGCTTGTAGACTTTGGGTTGAGCCAGAAAAGAACAGTGTTATCCCTCTGGCATGCAGAACGTTTCCGCTAGTTCACCGTCTTCCAATCTGTAGTTTGGTTGTCACTGAATTCTAATACCAAGACTCATAGAAAGGGGTATGTGATTGTATTAGCATGGAGTGCTATAAACAAGATTTATAAAGAGGGAGAAGATGACTATTGCGCCTCAGTGCCTCACTTGCCATAAATGTGTGAAAGTCATTCAAAGTTTAATGTTTGCAATATGGGACCATAGCTGTTCAATATTTGGCTGTTAAATTGTGATTAATGTTGTAACAATAATGTCACGTTGCATTAGGAACACTAGAAATGGCTAGCTGATGCATTAAAGAAATGATAATTTAGCAATTATAACCATCATAAATTAACTGATCTTCGGAACGCTGTTGCAATTTCGTGGTGAAGCAACATGAACCTCACCCATTGGTTTGTTCTGGTTAATATTATCTTTATCAACCAAATAAACCTTAGTGAATCCAGTTGTGACCTTTGGATCCTCATACTAACATGAAAAATAAAAAAAAAAACAAAAAAAAAAACACAAGAAGCCAAATAAAACCTTAGTCATACACTAATACCACGTTTGTAGATAGTCCAAAACTTGATAGATTGTCTAAAAATTGATAGAAAAATACAGAAAGGACCCTTCTCCTTAACCATCCTTGAACCCATAACAGATCTAACAGATTGGCCCTGGTGAAATCTTTTGTGAAATGTGAACCATAATGAGGTGTTTGTAATATAATCTAACAATCATACAATTATCTAACACCCTCATTCTGCATCTGATTTCAAATAGCATCAATAACTTCAAAATCCGACATTGATTCACCCCTAAATTCTCAAACATGAATGATAAATGGTATAACAATTGCAATAGTTCGAGTTTGCAACTTGCGGGTTCATATATACACTACATCTGTCGATAAACATAAAACCATAGAAACAAACCTGACTTCAGGATTACCGCTGATGTTCCGAATCAATTGCATCCCGCAGATTCCAACTGCGACGCCAACAGCAGCAAACAAAGGATAAACCTGTCACAGACTCAGAACTATCAGACCAAATCTCCAAAACAATCGCTCACAGTAACATTACCTAACCCTTAGATTCCATCGTCATATATATATATTCAGATATCAAAAACAAAAAACAGTGAAAATTAGCACAAAGAGAATTCTAAATCGAAATCAACGAACCTCAGGCCTCAACCAACGGTTGAATGTTGAAGACGCCATTGTTGAGAACTGAGACTTCAAAGTTTGCAGAAGAAATGGTCGTAGCGAATGAAGAAGATGGGGACGCTGAATCCCTTTATATACTGACGCACTGGTCAACAATTCGAGGCAGAATGTTTTAACATACCCCTGATGTTTAAGGTTTTGACAAATTACTCCCCACAGATTGAAATTCTTTATTAGGCGTCAAAAGTTGGAAGAATTGCTCCAATTTGTATGATTACTAGGGGTTATCCGCGCTTCGCCGGGGGTTTTATTTTAATATGCCGTTTCTCGATTAGTTTTTCGATCACAGAATGAAATGATTAATATTAAGAAATTTTTGATAATTTTAAGAAAATACCCGATTTAACCACCGGTTTCCTGGTTGAGCATTCGTTCACCGCCCAATTTACCTACCGGCTTCCTCGTTAGCCTGACGTTCACCGGTTGAGATGGTTAATATTAAAAAAAAAAATTAGGGGCGGTTCAACCACCGGTTCCCAGTTATACCTTCGTCGTTCACCGGTTGAAATGACTATATCACCGGTTAAAATGGCTAATAATAAAACACTTTTAAATAATACTTAGGAAATTACTAATATTAAGAAAATATCTTATTCTACCACCGGTTAACTGTCACACCCCGAGCCGGCGGGGTTGGATCGAATTCCCCGTCGGGCGGAAGGTTCCCGGGGCGCGATATCGTGAGTGATAATCGAAATGATCAGATTGTTTACATTGCACATGATATATAAATGAGAAATGCTCAATAGAATAGAATTACAAAGTTAAATTACATCCGTTTCGTTCATAATTAACAATGTAAATCTATCATAAACATCATAAGATTTCTATCTTGTAACTGCACAAGATATACAAAATAATTGTATAATGATGTTCCAAAAGTATGCAGGTCCAAAAATACTAAGTCTTCTATCTGAAGTCCTAGTCCAAAAGCATAAGCTTCTTAATTGACTTGTTCGTCACCTGAGAAGTAATGCAAAAATAAAGTCAACACATGGTTGGTGAGTTCATATAGTTTAATAATTGAAAATGATTTGTAAACCTCTTTCGGTAAAGACCCTAACCTCATTAACATCACATGTAATATCCACATCGGTATGCTTATATATAGGGCATACCCCTGAGTAGAGCCTACAACCCACCCAGACGCCGTCCCACCACATACTAATACATATATGACACTGTTGTTAATGATAGTTAAGCATTTTTACCTAACATAAACTCAAGCATTTGTAAAACCCTTAGGTAACAACCTTAATCTCATTAACATCACATGTATCATCCAGATCGGTATGCTTATATATAGGGCATACCCTTGAGTCGAGCCTACAAACCGCCCAGACGCCGTCCCACCACATACTAATCCACATGGGACATTGGTGTTAATGAAAATTAAGCATTTTACCCCTACCATAAACCCAATGATTCTTCAGTTCTTTGTTCCTGTAAATACAGCAATTTGGAATCTATATTGATTCCTTAAGTTCATCACAATAATGATCAATCACAGTACTTGTAGAAATAGTTATAAATGCTTAATTAAATAAATAAATAAGCATTTAAATAAAAAAACAATCTAAGTCCTAATGATTGGGCCTTGGTCAACTCGAGTAGACTAGTATAGCAATCAAGGTTCTTAGTAGTTGGGGAATTCTGTAAATATAATCAAACATATGACCTACAAATCAAACGGTCTAGCTAGGACTTCTTGAAATGTAGGGTTTTTGTTTCGTACTTGATTCGTTTTGCTTCGTCCCTTGTTTCGTATTGTTTCGTTGGCATATGTTATCTTTGATATTTCCCAGACTTCCCCCTGAAAATGATTTGTTGATTCGTTGAACTCACGCACTTGTTTCGTCAAA
The DNA here is from genome assembly GCA_009363875.1 of Mikania micrantha. Classification (NCBI taxonomy): domain Eukaryota; kingdom Viridiplantae; phylum Streptophyta; class Magnoliopsida; order Asterales; family Asteraceae; genus Mikania; species Mikania micrantha. The sequence continues at coordinate 45,893,435 of CM018685.1, read as the reverse complement.
ATAGTTTCGTTTGATTCGTTGAAATCACACACTTGTTTCGTCAAAATAGTTCCGTTTGATTCGTTGAAATCACACACTTGTTTCGTCAAAATAGTTTCGTTTGATTCGTTGAAATCACACACTTGTTTCGTCAAAATAGTTCCGTTTGATTCGTTGAAATCACACACTTGTTTCGTCAAAATAGTTTCGTTTGATTCGTTGAAATGTTTAGTTTAACTCAATTATCCACTTATATCATAAGTAGATAAGCTTAGTAAAACCTGCATAAAATTTACCTAGACATGATCTAGGATAACATTCATACATATATACAAGACATATAGAATTTAAAAGCATTTAAGTAAAATATAATCCAAAGAAAATAATTTACGCATGCTTCTCAGCCCCCCGTTTGAAAACAAAATGTTTAGAAAAGGGGCAATGAACTCACATGTGTTGCTATGTAATTGATCTATCACAAAATGCGCGCTCTTGTTGTAGCTTCGGTTTCTTCAGTTCCTGAGTTGTTTTAAAAGAGTTTGAATACTATAAGTATACGTATTAGTCGTCGCGTCTAAGATTTTGGTCTTGGTGTGCAACTAGGTGTCCTAAGTACTAGTGTGCTTCTAAGACTTAATCTTTTAGTCTAACTTAGCTACCCATTTATGAACTCAATCCCATAGTTAATTACAACATGTCATGGTTACTATGTTTTCAATTAATTTCTTTTTTTTTTGTTAAACATAATTTCAAAAAACCATTTAATTTAATTTAATAAGTTCACAAAGCCTTTTTCTTTTATTATAATATCATTACCTGAATTTAAATAAACATTTAAGATGTAATGGGCTTAATTAAGCCCATTAGGCTCAGTTAGGCCCATCGATCTTTGATTTTCAATTGATCATGACTCAACACCCTTGAACTATAAGATATAGATAGCCAATTCTTTTGAGATGTCCTTAATATGTTTCTCATGCATACACTTCAATTCCATGCACACACATGAGAAGAATCCAATCCCATGCATGCATAATTAAGGTTCCCTTTGTGTTCATGTACCCCCACATATACCTTAAGTTATTTCTCATACATTTAACTATACTAAATCACCTTATTTGCCAATAACCAAGTTCCATATGCCCTAGTCCAGCGAACCTATGGATACAAAACAAGGTTCGGCTAATCTCGCTTCCATTCAGATAGGTTCGGTCTAGGTTAATGGGGTTCGGCTAAGACACCATCTCCCACGAACCTTTAAGGTTCGGCCATGTGACAATCCGACTTTTCACACTAACCTTGTTAACGAGAGTTGGTGCTATCACAGGCCCAATAAGGCAAATCAAGGCCCAATAGGACCAATGAAGGTCCAACAGGCCCAACAAGGCCAATGAAGGCCCAACAAGACCAATGAAGGCCCAGTAAAGCCAAAGAGGATCCAGTAAGGTCAAGGAAGACTCAATAAGATCAATTAGGCCCAACGAAGTCTATGTAGGCCCAACAGAGCCAATGTAGGCCCAATAAGCAAAGAGAGGCCCATTAAGGCCCAATGTGAACAAAGTAGGCCCAGGGAAGGCCAAGGTAGGCCCAGGAAGGCCCAGGGAGGCCCAGTGAGATCTAGAAAGTCCAGTAAGGTTAAAATAGGTCCAATGAGTTTAAATTAGGTTCAATTGGGTTAATTTAGCCCAATACTAAGTTAAAGGAACCAATTAGTGATAATTTGGGGTTATTAAAGTAACTTTATTGATCGAAATGATATGTTGTCGAGCCGGAATAACTTATAGGAGTTAGGAATTAAGAAAGATAAATTCCTAAGTGTTAAATTGGTGAAGATTAAGGTTGTAATTGATGTTAGTATAAATTTTGACTCCTAAAAGTCAAAATTCGTTCTTATGAAGTTGTAAAAATCAAAAATTGATCTTAAAACAAATTATGGGTGGATTGGATCAGTTGTAACAGTCATATTGATGATTACCATTATAAATTCGGAGTTTATTACATGATTTATGGTCGAATTAAACTAAGAATAACTCCTATAGTCGTAACCGCCACTTGAAATCATGGGGACTATATAATTTGATGATAAACGCCCAAATTGGAGTTACAGAACTCTAAATCGGCATAGTCAGAAGCTTTTCCCTACAGCAATTCGAATTATCAAGCAACCGATAGAGGATTTGAGTTGGAGGTCGATCGGGGTTCAAGTGCAAATTGGGTTTCGGCAAATCATTATCAAAACAAGTAAGTGTTCACTTCTACATCACCTAAATATGCCGATTAAGCAAACCCCTATGATAATTGTGACTTCTAACATCAAATAGTACGAATCCGAGGTCTAGGGTTCATACTAAGAACATATTTGGGGGATTTCAATGTAATGAGTTCTAAAATCAAATTGACCTATACAGACTGTTTCGTGGCATCACATTGAACGAAATCCCTAAGTTAATTTCATCAAAAAGTATCGAATTGATGAATCTTGAAATCTAGGGTTCATCACGAAAACTATTTTGGGGGTTTTGATTTAAACAGGTTTGATATTCAAATTAATTGATGTAAATAGTTTCAGACAGATTCGTTTAAGGTTATACCTAAGTTAATTTCAATTGATAACATCGAATTGATAGATTTCAAGTTCTAGGGCTTGTATTAGTAACGGGATTGGGGATTTTTAAGAAGAAGAGGTTAAAAATCTGATTAATCTTAATAGATAGCTTCGAAAATCCTTGTCCAATGAAAACCGTATGGTGTTGATGTTAATCGGGATCGAATTCGTGATCAAATAGGGAGATCTTTGCTTCGGCTATGTTATGGAAAGGGATTTGGACTGGAATGGGATTTAAAAGAATTAATTTCTGATATCTTTCGCGAAACCCTAGCGGGCTTGACTGGTTAAGGGCGTTTGTGTTGGAGTCGAGGGTCGCGGGTTCGAGTCCCGGCCCAACCATTTTTGAGTTTTTAAAATTATTTTAGTATTTTAGGCATAACTTTCGCATACGAACTCCGATTCGATCCGTTCAAGTTGCGTTGGAACCGTAACGAGAATACGAACGTGTTGGAATGATAAAATTCATATTTTAGTCCGAACACGAAATCGCGTATAATTACGTTTAATTAAATAAAATCAAATGTGATTTTATTTAAACGATTTCAAAAGCACGCGTACTTCCGTATGCCTAATTCTCACACTTTAACATACGTATGTTGATACGTATGTGATTTTAAGCACAAAACGACATTCCGAATAACAATAGGTTATTGTCTAAATCACAGATTATTCGTAGAGGATTTCTACGCAAGTTCACACGTGTTTGATCATTCTGCTATCATCAAAGGTGCGTACACGGCCCCTTTCTTATTTTAAACTGTTTTGGGGGAGAAAACATGTGCAACAAACTGATTTTAGATACATATCACTTGCATGAGTTATCTGTTTACATTATGTGAAAACATATCAACTTGAAAGTCCTTACACACCTCGAACCGTTTAGTTTGCTGTAATGCAAAGCGTGGTAGTTGGAAATAGATCTATTAGGTTTGACAAACCTCACCTGGTAGATGGGATCTACGCAGGTGTTTGACTGACCAAACACATTTTTACTATTGTTGTGATAGACAATAGTGGCAAGGCGAAAACATGCTATAGCATGGCAACTAGTCAGCTTCGGTGTCGAACACGTATGTAAATAGTTTATATGACTAGCTATCATGACTGTGCAATTGTGATTATGTTATCTACAAACTTGTTATTCAAACTGATGTTTTGAACACTATGATTACTTAAAACCTGTGTTATGCACCAACCTTTGTGTTGACTTGATTTGCATGTTTTCTCAGGACGCTAAGGCGCGCGTAACAGCTGGCATGGACTAGGAAGATAGAGTCTCATGCATTATAAACTTTGAACATTTGAATTTGAATATTTCAGTATTTTGATTTGTAATGTTTTACTTATCAACAGTTTATTGGTTTCGATTTGAAACGCTTCCGCAACTTTTTGTAAACTCTGATTATTATGTTTTAAAGACCAACGTATGTTTTGAAATTCATATAGAGGTCTTCGCTATGTCTAATGATCTGAGATCCTGGTTTGTCACGTTCCCAAACGGTATGATTCCGTTAGTTGAAATTTGGGGGTGTGACAGATTGGTATCAGAGACCTTTGGTTATAGCGAACTAGGTTTGCATTTGTAGGCCTAGACTATGACTGTTAGACATTAGACACATCTGCTTATACACATTGCTTGGAAATTACATATGACATTATGTAATTGACTTGCTTACGTATTCCATGGCACTGCACTTACATATGATATTATGTAACAGGCATGGCTTCATCATCAGTTCCTTATGTTATCATTGATGATTCCGAGGACGAGGAGCCGATAGTTCCGGCACCACCATCATCACCACCACCACCTATTCCATCACCTCCACCGTATGGGATGGATGACTCAGACCCAGACGAGGATCCAGACGAGGATCCAGAGGAGGATCCAGATGAGGATCCAGATGAGGATCCAGCTGAGGACCCGGATGAGGATCCGGAGGAGGCACCATGGGTGAATACTCAGGGACTCTATGCTGCAGGACCATCTACACATCCACCACCCGCACTAGATGCTCCTGAGCCTAAGAGGCGAAGGACGGACGCGGAGGAGATCGCCAAGTTGCGCGAGTACTTGGATGAGACAGAAGACAAGCTTATACAGAGATCTCAGGAGTTATGGGATGCCATTGAGAGGCAGGATGAGCTTGCCCATCTAGTTCATGACATGCGGGATGAGATGGTGAACATGATTGGTCGTCTAGAGGAGTCAGAGAACCGAGCCGAGATCTTGGAGGGCAGGATTGAAGCTTTGGAGGACTTAGTGGTAGTTGAGAATGAGGAACAGGATGAGGATGAGGATGAGGAGGAGGAACCAGCACCAGTTGCTGAGTCCGATCCTGAATCCACCGTTGAGGACGACTGATTATTTTTCTTTTATTTCTGTTTTGTTTAAACTTATTAGGAACGGGTTGTGTTCCTACATCAGTAATTTGAAATTTTGTATTTCATTTCAAAAGTATTGTACTCAAAGAAAGTTTCTATTTATGGAAGAATTATTTTTTCAATAGCTGTGTTGGCTTATATTACATGTTGTGTTTGTTGTTTTACTTACACATGTCAAAATTGGATTTTGATTATGCGCTAACACTTCTTGTAAATAGGAAACTAATGGCTGAGGGAAACGTACAAATGACAGTTGCTGAGCTCAACGAGCTAATCAACAACAGGGTTGCAGAGGCAATAGCACAGTACGCACAGGCACACAACACGGGGCCACATGGTCCAGCTGGGGGATTGCTTAATCCACAGGCGTGCACGTTTAAAATGTTTTTGGACTGCAAGCCGCACAATTTCAAGGGATCGGAGGGGGCTATAGGACTTCTCCGATGGATTGAAAAGGCCGAGTCTGTGTTCGAAATGTGCAACTGCCCGGATGACAGCAAAGTGAAATTTGCTACTGGAACGTTGGAGTGTCCAGCCCTGACTTGGTGGAACTCCAATGTTCAGACCCTGGGGTTGGGAGAAGCAAATGCATTGACTTGGAACAACTTCAAAACTTTACTACAAGAGGAGTATTGTCCTCGTAGTGAAATGCAGAAGTTGGAAGAAGAGTATTGGCACCTCAAGATGGAGGGGTCAAATATTGAGGAGTACACGACCAGATCGCATGAACTGGCCAGACTGCTACCACACATGGCTACTCCAGCCAGTAAGTGGATCGAAAGGTACATTGGAGGACTAGTGCCTCAGATTCAAGGTTTGGTGACTTCAGCAAATCCCACCACCATCCAACAAGCTGTTCGTCTAGCGCATCAGCTTACTGATCAGGCAGTGTTACAGGGAACCCTGCCTAAGCGAACGTCTGCTACCAAGGTAGGAGATCACAAGAGAAAGTGGGATAACAACTTCAAGGGTAACAACCAACAGCAGAACAGGAAGCAGGACTCAAACAAGTCCTATCATAATTCCAACAGTGGTCAACAATCATCATCATCGGGGGGCTATATTGGTAAGCACCCCAAGTGCAACAGGTGTGGTTACCATCATGCGGGTAACCAGTGTGACAGAGCTAAGTGCCAGAGGTGTGGCAAGATTGGGCACGCGGCTAAGGATTGTCGCGGGGAGCTGCAGAACAACCATAACAACCAGAACAATAATAATCAGAACAATGCGCAGAAGGGTTGTTTTGAGTGCGGCAAGATGGGCCATTTCAAGAAAGATTGCCCACAACTTAAGAAAGGCGGGGACAACAATGGTAATGGTAATGGAAATGGAAACGGTAATGGCAATGGCACCAACAACAACAACAACAACAATAATAACAACAACAACGGTGCTAGAGGCAGGGCGTTCGTGATTGGAGGACGTCAAGCGCGGGAGGATCCCAACATCGTTACGGGTACGTTCCTCTTAAATAATCACTATGCCTCTATGTTATTTGACACCGGTGCCGATCGGAGCTTTGTATCTAGTTCACTTGTTAAGTTGCTAAATGTTAGTCCCACTGCCTTAGATAGTCCCTATACTGTGGAATTAGCTGATGGTAAGTTGATTGTAGTAGAAAACATTTATAAGGGATGTATCCTTGATTTGATGGGTCAGACATTAGAGATTGATTTGATGCCTATTGCCTTAGGCAGTTTTGATGTAGTTATTGGCATGGACTGGTTGTCTAAAAACCAGGCTGAAATTATATGCCATGAAAAGATTGTTCGCATACCTCTTCCGCAGGGAGAGACATTATATGTACAAGGCAAGAAGAGCAGTACGCCACTGCGTCTCATATCTTGTATGAAAGCACACAAATGTCTGCGGAAAGGTCATACGGCAGTTATAGCACTTATAACTGAAAAGCCGGTAGCTGAGAAGAAACTTGAAGATATACCTATAGTTTGTGAGTTTCCGGAGGTATTTCCAGAAGACTTGCCGGGATTACCGCCTGTGAGACAGGTGGAATTCCGAATCGATCTTACACCAGACGCAGCACCGATAGCTAGGGCGCCTTATCGACTTGCACCGTCAGAAATGCAAGAGTTATCCACACAATTGCAAGAATTGTTGGATAAGGGTTTCATACGACCTAGTTTTTCACCGTGGGGAGCTCCAGTATTGTTTGTAAAGAAGAAGGACGGGACTTTCCGTATGTGTATCGATTACCGGGAGTTGAATAAGGTTACTATCAAGAACCGGTATCCGTTACCCAGGATTGACGATCTGTTCGATCAGTTGCAAGGTTCGAGTTACTACTCGAAGATTGATCTCAGGTCGGGTTATCATCAACTAAGAGTTCAGGAGGAGGATATTCCGAAGACAGCATTCAGGACAAGATATGGCCATTATGAGTTCTTGGTCATGCCATTTGGGTTGACAAACGCTCCAGCTGTATTCATGGATCTCATGAATCGTGTTTGTAAACCTTATCTTGATAAGTTTGTCATTGTTTTCATTGATGACATTCTCATCTATTCAAAGTCTGAGGAGGAACATGCTGAACATCTTCGATTACTACTAGAGCTATTGAAACAAGAACAACTGTATGCTAAGTTCTCGAAATGTGATTTCTGGATGCGAGAAGTACAGTTCTTGGGTCATATAGTTAATGAAAAGGGTATACATGTTGATCCAGCGAAGATTGAAGCAATTAAGAATTGGGAAGCGCCAAAGACCCCTACCGAGGTACGACAATTCCTTGGTTTGGCGGGTTATTATCGACGATTCATTGAGGGTTTCTCAAAGATCGCTCAACCACTCACAGCTCTGACGCACAAGGGAACAAAATATAACTGGACGGATAAACAGGAAGCTGCATTCCAGTTATTGAAACAGAAGCTTTGCAGTGCACCAATTCTATCTTTACCGGAAGGAACGGAAGACTTTGCGGTGTATTGTGACGCATCTGGACAGGGTTTAGGATGTGTGTTGATGCAACGGGATAAGGTGATCGCTTATGCTTCCAGACAACTACGAACACATGAAAAGAATTACACTACTCATGACTTGGAGTTAGGAGCAGTGGTTTTTGCTTTGAAGATTTGGAGGCATTACTTGTATGGAACTAAGTGTACTATTTATACTGATCATAAGAGTTTGCAACATATCTTTGATCAGAAGGAGCTCAATATGAGACAACGACGATGGGTTGAGTTGTTGAACGATTATGAGTGTGCGATTAAGTATCACCCGGGAAAGGCTAATGTCGTAGCCGATGCTTTGAGCAGAAAAGATACAACGGGAACAAGACGGGTTCGTGCACTTATGATGACAATACACACTGACTTACCTGACAAAGTACACAATGCTCAGATTGAGGCCTTGAAAGCGGAAAACTTAGTACCGGAATCTTTACGAGGAATGGAAGAACAATTGAATGTTAAACCTGATGGAATTCGTTATTTCATTGATAGAATGTGGATACCTTTGTATGGAGGTTTAAGGGAACTCGTGATGGACGAAGCACACAAGTCCAGATATTCAGTCCATCCGGGATCAGACAAGATGTACCATGACTTGAAGGCACTGTATTGGTGGCCTCACATGAAAGCTGATATTGCTAAGTACGTTAGCAAATGTTTGACTTGTTCGAAAGTCAAAGTTGAATATCAGAAACCATCTGGTTTACTGCAACAACCAGAGATACCGATGTGGAAGTGGGAACAGATTTCGATGGATTTTATTACTAAGTTACCCCGTACACCGAGTGGTTGTGATACGATATGGGTAATTGTTGATCGATTAACGAAATCTGCACATTTCTTAGCAATAAAGGAAACTGATAAGATGGAGAAACTGACTCGCATTTACATCAAGGAAGTAGTAGCACGGCATGGTGTGCCAATATCTATCATATCAGATCGGGATGCCCGGTTTACTTCCAACTTTTGGAAATCTCTTCATAAGTCATTGGGGACTCGCTTGGATATGAGTACAGCTTATCACCCACAGACCGATGGTCAAAGTGAACGAACGATTCAAACGCTCGAGGATATGTTACGAGCTTGTGTAATTGACTTTGGTGATAGCTGGGAGAATCATTTACCGTTGGTGGAATTCTCTTACAATAATAGTTATCATACAAGCATTCAAGCAGCACCGTTTGAAGCTTTGTATGGTCGCAAATGTCGTTCACCAGTTTGCTGGGCTGAAATTGGTGACAGTCAATTAACAGGTCCTGAACTGGTGCACGAGACGACAGAGAAAATAGTTCAAATCCGGAATCGTATGGCAGCGGCTCGGGATCGACAGAAGAGTTATGCAGACAAACGTCGCAAGCCGTTGGAATTTCAAGTAGGGGACCGAGTTCTTCTAAAGGTATCACCTTGGAAAGGTGTGATACGATTTGGCAAGCGCGGCAAGCTTAGTCCACGTTACGTAGGACCTTTTGAGATTCTGAAAAGGATTGGTCCGGTTGCGTACCAACTCAAACTACCGGATGAACTCAGTGGAGTTCATGATGTGTTTCATGTGTCGAACTTAAAGAAATGTCTTTCTGACGAGACATTGATTGTTCCGTTGGAAGAAATACAAGTAGATGAACAGTTACGATTCATTGAAGAACCGGCAGAAATCATGGACCGAGAAGTCAAACAACTGAAGCAAAGCAAGATTCCGATAGTCAAAGTCCGATGGAATTCAAGACGGGGTCCTGAATTCACATGGGAACGGGAAGACCAAATGATGAAGAAATATCCTCATCTATTCAAGACAGCTACTGCTAACACTGAGAGCGCACGTTAAATTTCGGGACGAAATTTCCTTCAACAAGGGGATGACGTGATGCTTTCACACATCAACACTGCAAATTCAAACTGTAAGCACAAACATTTTATTTATTCAATTGATTTTGTTACAAACGTTTGTGCTACACTACATTACATTCTATATGTTTTATGTGCTACATTTCATATGTTACATGTTATGGTAGTACATACATGATTGGTTATACATTTTGCTATGTGCGGGGTTGCATAGTACATTGGTTACATACACTTTGCTATGTGCGGGGTTGCATAGTACAAACAGTTTCAGACACTCACTATGTGTGAGGTTACACAACACAGTATGATCAAACACAAACAGTCACAGTTAGGTGAACTAACTAGTGTACACGCAAAACAGTTACATTAAAAGATCACAATTGAGTTGTGATTACACACAAGCACACAGAATGATCAAATCACACTAACACGTATGATTTAAACTCGTAAGTAGTTTCCTAACTACTCTTAACACTTGCTAATTTTCGGGACGAAAATTACTTCAACGAGGGGATGATGTGACAATCCGACTTTTCACACTAACCTTGTTAACGAGAGTTGGTGCTATCACAGGCCCAATAAGGCAAATCAAGGCCCAATAGGACCAATGAAGGTCCAACAGGCCCAACAAGGCCAATGAAGGCCCAACAAGACCAATGAAGGCCCAGTAAAGCCAAAGAGGATCCAGTAAGGTCAAGGAAGACTCAATAAGATCAATTAGGCCCAACGAAGTCTATGTAGGCCCAACAGAGCCAATGTAGGCCCAATAAGCAAAGAGAGGCCCATTAAGGCCCAATGTGAACAAAGTAGGCCCAGGGAAGGCCAAGGTAGGCCCAGGAAGGCCCAGGGAGGCCCAGTGAGATCTAGAAAGTCCAGTAAGGTTAAAATAGGTCCAATGAGTTTAAATTAGGTTCAATTGGGTTAATTTAGCCCAATACTAAGTTAAAGGAACCAATTAGTGATAATTTGGGGTTATTAAAGTAACTTTATTGATCGAAATGATATGTTGTCGAGCCGGAATAACTTATAGGAGTTAGGAATTAAGAAAGATAAATTCCTAAGTGTTAAATTGGTGAAGATTAAGGTTGTAATTGATGTTAGTATAAATTTTGACTCCTAAAAGTCAAAATTCGTTCTTATGAAGTTGTAAAAATCAAAAATTGATCTTAAAACAAATTATGGGTGGATTGGATCAGTTGTAACAGTCATATTGATGATTACCATTATAAATTCGGAGTTTATTACATGATTTATGGTCGAATTAAACTAAGAATAACTCCTATAGTCGTAACCGCCACTTGAAATCATGGGGACTATATAATTTGATGATAAACGCCCAAATTGGAGTTACAGAACTCTAAATCGGCATAGTCAGAAGCTTTTCCCTACAGCAATTCGAATTATCAAGCAACCGATAGAGGATTTGAGTTGGAGGTCGATCGGGGTTCAAGTGCAAATTGGGTTTCGGCAAATCATTATCAAAACAAGTAAGTGTTCACTTCTACATCACCTAAATATGCCGATTAAGCAAACCCCTATGATAATTGTGACTTCTAACATCAAATAGTACGAATCCGAGGTCTAGGGTTCATACTAAGAACATATTTGGGGGATTTCAATGTAATGAGTTCTAAAATCAAATTGACCTATACAGACTGTTTCGTGGCATCACATTGAACGAAATCCCTAAGTTAATTTCATCAAAAAGTATCGAATTGATGAATCTTGAAATCTAGGGTTCATCACGAAAACTATTTTGGGGGTTTTGATTTAAACAGGTTTGATATTCAAATTAATTGATGTAAATAGTTTCAGACAGATTCGTTTAAGGTTATACCTAAGTTAATTTCAATTGATAACATCGAATTGATAGATTTCAAGTTCTAGGGCTTGTATTAGTAACGGGATTGGGGATTTTTAAGAAGAAGAGGTTAAAAATCTGATTAATCTTAATAGATAGCTTCGAAAATCCTTGTCCAATGAAAACCCTATGGTGTTGATGTTAATCGGGATCGAATTCGTGATCAAATAGGGAGATCTTTGCTTCGGCTATGTTATGGAAAGGGATTTGGACTGGAATGGGATTTAAAAGAATTAATTTCTGATATCTTTCGCGAAACCCTAGCGGGCTTGACTGGTTAAGGGCGTTTGTGTTGGAGTCGAGGGTCGCGGGTTCGAGTCCCGGCCCAACCATTTTTGAGTTTTTAAAATTATTTTAGTATTTTAGGCATAACTTTCGCATACGAACTCCGATTCGATCCGTTCAAGTTGCGTTGGAACCGTAACGAGAATACGAACGTGTTGGAATGATAAAATTCATATTTTAGTCCGAACACGAAATCGCGTATAATTACGTTTAATTAAATAAAATCAAATGTGATTTTATTTAAACGATTTCAAAAGCACGCGTACTTCCGTATGCCTAATTCTCACACTTTAACATACGTATGTTGATACGTATGTGATTTTAAGCACAAAACGACATTCCGAATAACAATAGGTTATTGTCTAAATCACAGATTCTTCGTAGAGGATTTCTACGCAAGTTCACACGTGTTTGATCATTCTGCTATCATCAAAGGTGCGTACACGGCCCCTTTCTTATTTTAAACTGTTTTGGGGGAGAAAACATGTGCAACAAACTGATTTTAGATACATATCACTTGCATGAGTTATCTGTTTACATTATGTGAAAACATATCAACTTGAAAGTCCTTACACACCTCGAACCGTTTAGTTTGCTGTAATGCAAAGCGTGGTAGTTGGAAATAGATCTATTAGGTTTGACAAACCTCACCTGGTAGATGGGATCTACGCAGGTGTTTGACTGACCAAACACATTTTTACTATTGTTGTGATAGACAATAGTGGCAAGGCGAAAACATGCTATAGCATGGCAACTAGTCAGCTTCGGTGTCGAACACGTATGTAAATAGTTTATATGACTAGCTATCATGACTGTGCAATTGTGATTATGTTATCTACAAACTTGTTATTCAAACTGATGTTTTGAACACTATGATTACTTAAAACCTGTGTTATGCACCAACCTTTGTGTTGACTTGATTTGCATGTTTTCTCAGGACGCTAAGGCGCGCGTAACAGCTGGCATGGACTAGGAAGATAGAGTCTCATGCATTATAAACTTTGAACATTTGAATTTGAATATTTCAGTATTTTGATTTGTAATGTTTTACTTATCAACAGTTTATTGGTTTCGATTTGAAACGCTTCCGCAACTTTTTGTAAACTCTGATTATTATGTTTTAAAGACCAACGTATGTTTTGAAATTCATATAGAGGTCTTCGCTATGTCTAATGATCTGAGATCCTGGTTTGTCACGTTCCCAAACGGTATGATTCCGTTAGTTGAAATTTGGGGGTGTGACAGATTGGTATCAGAGACCTTTGGTTATAGCGAACTAGGTTTGCATTTGTAGGCCTAGACTATGACTGTTAGACATTAGACACATCTGCTTATACACATTGCTTGGAAATTACATATGACATTATGTAATTGACTTGCTTACGTATTCCATGGCACTGCACTTACATATGATATTATGTAACAGGCATGGCTTCATCATCAGTTCCTTATGTTATCATTGATGATTCCGAGGACGAGGAGCCGATAGTTCCGGCACCACCATCATCACCACCACCACCTATTCCATCACCTCCACCGTATGGGATGGATGACTCAGACCCAGACGAGGATCCAGACGAGGATCCAGAGGAGGATCCAGATGAGGATCCAGATGAGGATCCAGCTGAGGACCCGGATGAGGATCCGGAGGAGGCACCATGGGTGAATACTCAGGGACTCTATGCTGCAGGACCATCTACACATCCACCACCCGCACTAGATGCTCCTGAGCCTAAGAGGCGAAGGACGGACGCGGAGGAGATCGCCAAGTTGCGCGAGTACTTGGATGAGACAGAAGACAAGCTTATACAGAGATCTCAGGAGTTATGGGATGCCATTGAGAGGCAGGATGAGCTTGCCCATCTAGTTCATGACATGCGGGATGAGATGGTGAACATGATTGGTCGTCTAGAGGAGTCAGAGAACCGAGCCGAGATCTTGGAGGGCAGGATTGAAGCTTTGGAGGACTTAGTGGTAGTTGAGAATGAGGAACAGGATGAGGATGAGGATGAGGAGGAGGAACCAGCACCAGTTGCTGAGTCCGATCCTGAATCCACCGTTGAGGACGACTGATTATTTTTCTTTTATTTCTGTTTTGTTTAAACTTATTAGGAACGGGTTGTGTTCCTACATCAGTAATTTGAAATTTTGTATTTCATTTCAAAAGTATTGTACTCAAAGAAAGTTTCTATTTATGGAAGAATTATTTTTTCAATAGCTGTGTTGGCTTATATTACATGTTGTGTTTGTTGTTTTACTTACACATGTCAAAATTGGATTTTGATTATGCGCTAACACTTCTTGTAAATAGGAAACTAATGGCTGAGGGAAACGTACAAATGACAGTTGCTGAGCTCAACGAGCTAATCAACAACAGGGTTGCAGAGGCAATAGCACAGTACGCACAGGCACACAACACGGGGCCACATGGTCCAGCTGGGGGATTGCTTAATCCACAGGCCATGATAAGGCTAGACGAACCATTAAGGTTCGGCCTTTAAAGGTTCTTTGATATCTTTAAAAGTCCCTAGGTTCGTGAATGGTTCCTGGGTTCTCAAAAGTGTTCGGCCATCTCCTAACTTGTCATAGGTTCCTAGCATTCCACTGAGGTTCGTGAGTAATATGGTTCGTTGCTATGGTTCGGCTAAGGGTTAAAGGTTCGTGTCCTACTTGGTTCGGCAGAGATGGTTCGTGAGTCCTAGGGTTCGCCACCCTAGGTTCGGCTGTCATAAGGTTGCAGGTTTGTTGCAGAACATCCCAGGTTCGGTGCAGGGTTCGTGTAAGGTGGCTACAGGTTCGTTGTACTTAGATTGTATGGAAAAAGGTTCGGCCGACCTTATTCTCTCACGAACCTGCAATAACTTCATCTCCTTCGCTTCTTTTGAATCCTAACCTGTTACAGATCACTACTAGAGCTTCCTAATGGTTTACATGTGTTCATATAAGTTTTTCCAAGTACTAAATGTGATTAAAGCACAATGATCCAAAGGGTTCGTGTTACATACCCTAAAACCGAAACAAAATGGGGGATTTACCTCGAATTTTATGGATGGATGCTCGAACAACTTGTACTTCCTTGATCTACGTTGCGTGGTAGTCGTTTTAACACTAAGAACTCTTGAATTGGTGAGGATTTGGAAGAGAACCTTTAGAGAGAAGGTGGAGCTTCTTCTTCTTAGAGAGAGATAGAGAGAAGAACGAAATAAGGGAGAGAGATGGGGTTTGGTGGGGGTTGGTGGGGGTTTAATGCATCATTAATTGTTTTGGAAATACCCGGTAGTTCGGTCTCGTTCGGTTTCGCGTACAACATCGTTTCTCGTGGTTTTTCGTCACGAAACGAGACGGTTTTATAAAAATAAGATTTATAAATTTATTGCAAGTTGTGATTCCTAATAAATTATCTAATATCTTGTGTGTATTTTAAATTTTCAGAATAATTAGTTAACTGTTTAAAATTGAATCGTACGGTCATCGCGCGTATTCGTTCGAATCGTCACCCGTACGAACACGACGATAACTATACTTTTCAATATGGTTTTCTAATTATCGGATACTATTCAGAACATTAAACCTTCCGATATATTCGTACAGATCGTCACCTATACGAATAATCCGTTGATTTAGCATTCACATAACGATATCCGTGTTGTTTTGTTCTATTAAGCCTCTCATACGTTGATACATAATAAATCCTAACAAATAATCCCATGATGGTTCTGTGTTGCCAGATAATTATCTGACTCAGGAACCATAGTTCTGAACTTTGAATCTGTTAAATGTTTCTGAACTTGTTGTTTGATAACACAAAATGATAATGACAAATGGTATGAATAGGAAATGCACAAAAATGTATATAGTTCGTACCTGTTTACTATTCATGTTACTGTTTAAGATCACTGTTCCGGTACGGTTCCGGCATTGATGTTACATTAACCGATCAAGCCGTCATTCTCCGCCTGCTTCAACCACCGGTTTCCCGATTAGCCCGCTATTAAGAAAATTTAAATAATAATAAGAAAATACCCTATTCAACCACCGGTTTCTCAGTTAGTCCACTGTTAGCCAGCCGGGTCAAACATCGATTTCCCGATTAAGTAAATATTATTAAAGTGATATTGTTATTTAAATCGTTTGTGGTAATGTATTTATAACTATTTAAATAATATTATTTATTCTGTAAATAATATTAAGAAAACACTTGGTATATTTTTTTAAGTCGTTGTTCGCCGAGCAGTGCAACCGTCGGTTATCCAGTTAGCACACTGTCTTGAAATGACTAATATCACCTGTTGCAACCATCAGTTGCCGGGCTAGCCTGTCGTTCACCAGTTGAAACGACTATTGTTAATAAAATTTGATAATATTAAGAAAATTCCTAGTTAAATCACTTGTTTCCCAGTTAGGCCGCCTGTTCAGACACCGCGTTTTCAGTAAAACAAATATGATTGGTCAAGTAATATAATTATTTAAATTGTTTGTGGTATTAGTGTAATATTATTTTTTAAGAATTATATGTGAGGGGCAATTTTGGAATTAAAATATTATTATAATACTATTACTGTTTAGTTGGTTTTAAAATGTATATAGGATAATTCCTAGAATATTCCATTTATTTGAGCAGATATAATAAGACTCGAACACTCGATCATTTGAGTAGTTTAATTAAGATACTACCTCTTAACTGTCAACATTAAGCGAGTTTGGTTTGAAATAAATTAACCTCTTAATGATTCAGTTCAGTACTTAATCATTTAGCACCAATACTCTGCTGAATAAAAAATACATACCATTCAGATGTGCAACCAAACGGTCTTAATCGGTTCAGCACTTAATGGCTCAGACACTCTTAACCATTTAGACATCTTAACCATTCAGCACTTAATGATTTAGACACAATCAAACGGCCCTTTGGTTTTAAATCAACGTTTTATGTTTAAGTGATGATTTGAGGAGCTTTATGTTAGAGTGTTACTAATCAAATGGCGTTTGATGCCAAATACGTAACTTTGAAGAAAATAGTAAAGGATACTTTTAATGAATCTCATATGAAAGCTAAAATATTTAATCTATTTAAATCCAAATGAATTTTAAATTGTATGATTTTTTTCATACAAAATACAATTTTACATGTTTGCTTTAATCTATTTTTTTGATACAAATTATATCACAAACCGAATCTACTAAAATGTTTGTATTAAAATACAGATAAAATAAACTTGTCACTCTATATTAAATTTTATAAAAAACTATATCTCAACAGTTTTAAAAGAATATTAATATCAAAACATAAATTCTAAAACAAGAAAAGAAATTAAAAATAAAAATAAAAATATTTATTAGTATCAGCTTAAAATCTTCGAAGTAATTACCATATGTGATTTGATTTTAAAATCTACCTCTACTTATTCTATTAAACTAGTATTTCTAGAAGACACGTGACGCGTCCTGGTTAAATCTAAAAATGTTTTTCCCGTCTCTCTCTCCTAGTAAACAATATTAATTTTTAGTAATTTGATTATATAACTAAATATTTATAAATATAAATTTTGTTACTCCAATAATTACCAATTTATTAAAATTTAATAAACAATAAGAATTATTCAATTATATCTTATCCTAGATATAATTTTAAAATATTTATTATTATTTAATATAAATAAAATATATTTTTTATTATTAAATCGTGTAATACATGAGTTTTATTGGCTAGTAAATTAATAAAGAAATTGAAAAAAAGTTTAGATTTGATAATATAAGGTATGGCTGGATGAGTTCTTTCTCTATAATAAAGAAGCGTAAATGTTTGATTTTCTATAATAATACGAAAATTTCACGCACCTTTATTAGAAATTCAAACTTTCAGTCGTATACTCATCAAAAAATTAAATTTATACTTTTAAATGTTGTTTTTGAACGACTAAATTGGATCAAGGGTATCATCATGTCACCAACGATATCACCAGCTTACCAGTTTAGGAGAAAATTCAATACTTTGAAAATACCATTTTATTGGATTCGAACCCAATACCTAGTTCCCAAGTCTTATCTAAACACCAAGATAATGTTAGAATGTAATGTCTTTTGACACTTTTAAATGTTGTTAAAACGAAAATTTCACTCTTTTTTAAGTATGAGAAAGTACTCATACCCAACTTCATCAAATTTAGGATTGGAAGATCGACGAAGAGCTACTACTTGAGACTTATCATGAGTCACACTAAACGCGACAAAATAAATGACTTGGGTTGAGTTGGATAATGGGTCAGAAAAAATTTAGATTATGATGAATTTTAAGCAAAATCGGTTTGAGTATAAATGAGTCATTTAAAAAAAAATCAATTTACTTTAAGTTAAAATTGGTTATAACTAAACAAATTGTTTATTTGAACAAATTTTAATGATTTTCTCATCAAATATATTATTAATCATTTTTACCCCTTTTTGAACTCATTGTCACATATAGTTTTAGGTTACATATCTTTACCCATATTGTCTTAAGGTATTTTACCAATCCCAATCCGTTTTATATTATAATGCTTACCATTTCAACCCAAAATATATTAATTGTTCAACCAAATCTAACATATTTATTGGCCAAGATTGTTAGGTTTAGGGTTTAAATCACATCAAATTCATCTCTTTTGACTCGCATATGATGAAAAAAACAAATGTGGAACAAAAAGAAACAAACCAGAAAAATGGAGATATGATACTATGCAAGCCCACACCATCAGATTTGTAACATTGTTATTAACAAACCAAATATAATTATTTTAACAATATTATGCATTCGCAATGTTCAATTAATATTACAATCCCAATTCTAAAAGAGATCTCGCTTCTTAGTTCTTTATTTCAATTATAAATTTAATTAATTTAAATTCCGATATATTTAAAAAAGTTCCTTAAAGAATATTTAACAACACTAATTGACTAAACATTACACTCACAGTGATTCACTGTGCATTATCTTTACTATGACACTTAGACCATGAGGTGTGCCAAGTGGTTGGAGCCACTTCACCTAGGCGCCACGTATGCATCCACCAACACCACCCACTCAACCACTTGTGGTGGAAATGCCAAGTGGTCACGCCCAACCCACCCACGCCTAAAAAATCACTCCAATCGGTCAACAAATCATCTTCAAACGGTCGAATGAGCCGTTGCTGTGGCCACGCCCAACCCACCCACGCCCCAAGCAGCCCCAACTATGCCTCCACCATGAGGCACACCGCATGCTCTTATGGAATGCCACTTTTAGGTCACAAGGTATAACACATAGGTTATACGTTAATCAAGTACAGCAAATCATTTCATGAATAGAAGTTTATATCCATGAAACAGTTGGTAACTAATTTTGGTTGAACAACTCCTTTCATGCAAGGGTGTAATGGAGCTAAGCCCAAACTCAATCTATTTAACTAAAGAAAGTTCAAGTCTAGTTCCTTTCAACCTCTATTCAAAGCTCAGACTAACATATTTATTAATTATTTAGTTAGTTTATAATACACATTCTAATTTGCGACATAATCGACATGATTGCGAAATTATGAGCATACCGTTGATTTATATTTGGCCTCAGAGTAACCAATTAGAAAAACTATAAATAAAAATAAAAAATACAACTGAATTTATATATAACAACTACATACACATATATTGCATAAATAGAACTCAAAATACTTGGAAGATACAAGTCCAAACCTGAACTGGTAATTTACGGCTGGGTTGGGCATTAGACTTGACTGGTCAGAGTAACCTGGCAGCATGCTTTAACAACTGACAGAGATGGAGGTTTGAACTTGAATAACTTAGGATTTACTTTCACAATGAAAATAAACAAATGCATTTGTGGTTCATAAATTAAGTATGGCTGATGACGTTTTGAAGCAGTCAACACTTTCACCGACTGCGTTCCTGTGATAAGGAGATCAACTGCGTAAATTAAGAACACACATCGTTAGATGAACCTGTATAAACGAGAACTGCTGCAAATTTAAGAACTGTTTTAAAAATCAAGAACCACTTTTCAGTTGTTGGATTTGCTTGAAGATTTCTTTACGTGGTGACATTTTAGTAATTGCGTGAAAGTTTGAAACATGTTGTATCTATTGTGGATAGACTACATGTAAGCGTATGTTGTGTTCACAGCAAACATCAGTGCATTCACGGTGAACACACTACATTAGCGCAGTAATATTTTGGTAATTAATAGAAAACCGCAGTTTATTCACTAGTGAATGCATGTAACACCAGCAAATACATTATTAGAAAGTTGAGTGTATTTACGGAATTACATGTGAGAACATTATGCATGCATTCATCCGTGAACACAGTATATGCATACAACAACAACAACCTTACCCAGTATATTCCCACTTTTCAGTAGGGTCTGGGGAGGAAGGATAGATACAAACCTTACCCCTATCCTAATTGGGATAGAAAGGCTGCTCCGAAAGAGTCCCCGGCTCAAAGTTATCGTTTGAAGTTCATCATCCCAATGATTTTAACGTTATTTTCACAAAATAATTGAAATAACGTTAAAATTAGTGCGCTTTTACTTTTGCCCCTTAAGGGCCCACACATATATACATTATATGCGTGCACCACAAATGGGGCGTAATGCTAATCAAATTCTGACCCAACGTGTTTTCACATTAATTACGAAAATGCCACCACGTAAAAGTTCCTTCAAGCAAAACCGACTGCTATTTGTTCTCGTTTTTTGAATGCTTTCTAGATCACACACACACTAGAACACAACACGTCAACACTTAAGAGACCCCCACAAAATTGGTCAATAAATGATGTTCTTGTCAATGAGACAAACAGTTTCTATATCATATCCATTCCCTTTTTTTTTTCCTTCTAAAGAACGTACGCAATTCAAAGATATTTTAAGAATCCCAGCAAGGAATATGTATCTCATTTTGGATCCTAATATATAGGATTTAAACTTTAAAGGACGGATATTTTCAATCAAAGTAAGAAAGGATCTTGGTACAAAGAAAACTAACCTGGCAAGCAACATCCATTATGTTTTGGCTATCACTAGATGAATCATCGTTCAAATTTAGCTTCTCGTTTTCAAGGTTATAACTTGGTTTCTCTCTCATTTGACCGGTCAAAATATTGTTTCCAAGGGAAGAACAGTTATAAGATTCAGACAACAAAACCTTCTTGCGCCTCCTGCTAAATGTATACTTCAGACTCCTGTTGTTATCAGCATCACAAGCAGTCCCAACTGCTTCTTTTGAAGCACTTTCATGTTTTTCTACAACTGAATCATTAGTTTCTTCGAATTTCACACCATTATTGCCCGGGTATTTCTTGCAACCAGAAAGCGAAGCACGTGACTTGAATAATGAAGATGTGTCATCCCAACACCTAACTTTTCGTTTCCTAATGCTCCTACGAAGGGTACACGCATTGTTTTCATTGTTTTCTGTCAATTTTGCACCATTTTCACAAGATTTATTTTTTAGATTCAACTTCTCATGACAAAAGCGAGAAAGCTTGTGGTTTGATTGTGCATATCCAATTCTGTTTGAAAGTCTTTGAATTCTAGCAGTTTGATCTTTGGAAACCCTGTTGTTGATGGAAAAAGTTTCTGATCCATTGATGTTCTTTGCATCTGTGTTCTCAGGGTCAATAAATGATGGATCAATTTTTCCAGAATTTGTTTCATCCACCAGATTCCTCTCAATTGCACGAATTCTGTGAGTATATCCGTTTCTATATAACTCGGGCTCTTTGTTTCCAATGATCATGGAAACTAAATTTGGATCAGATGTTGTAATCTCTTTTGTTGGATTGCAACTTTTACTGTGTGAAGAAGAGCATCTGAACTGTTCCGTAGCAATTGTATCTGCCTGATGCATGTGCTTGGTTTCAGATGGTTCATCAGACTGTGGCATGTGATTGTTCTTCATTTCCTCCAATCGTTCATGAGCTTTTTTTATTTCGGCTCTAAGATCCATTATCACCCCTTCTGTTTCATTAAGCTGTGCATCCAGCTCTTTGATTCTTTCCTGCTGACTCAAGGCAGTTGTTTCTGCTTCTGTTTTCTGAAACAAGGAAAGTTCAGACAGTGTTGAGTTAGTATTAAATGGTCATATATATTTCATTGTTATAGCTAGATATAAGAAATAATGAAAACACAACATGTTAGTATAGTTAAATGGCACCATCAATGGATGACATTTAACAAATAAGTTTGAGCTACCTAATGCAAAATAAGATAATTTTCGGTGCAAGATAGTTCTGCCCTGAGAGGTAATTTGGTCCAATAAGATTAAAAATGGGTTGGGTGGTATTTCATAAGAGTATTCTTGTATGCATTTTTCTTAAAATATACTTCAAGGATGAGTTGCAATTAGACATGAATCATGATGTATATTAGTCAAAATTATGCATTATGTAGATTTGATAGAGAAATACTTGAATTATACTTGAAAGTTATATATTATATACTTGTTGTGTGTTGATCCGTATATAATTAATTTTAAAGTATTAGGATTGTAAAAGTTAAGCATGTATAACCATGGTAGAGCTTATTCATTAACTCAGCTTCAGTGGTCAGTGTAAAGAATAGTCATCAGCTCTTGCGAAGGTTGATCATGTGTTAGTTGGTGTATTTAATTTTATTCCATTTGTACTTGAACTATTACCCAGAAGGTAAAGACTTAAGCCATTTGTTTCAAGATGATGAGAACCAGACTTTCAACAAAAGAGGAGTCAGGTAAAGAACAAGACATGTGCTTAAGTGCATTACTGTGTTGATGCAGATAACAAGCAACTTTGGAATGTCGGTGGATGTCAAATTTACAAGCGTTTCACAATCATGTTAAAGTTTTATTTGTATAAAACAAGTATGAAAATAAACACATAATTAAGATTTGGATTATAATGTTACAGATCTTATCCATATCCAGATAAAGACAAAAAATATAGATTTATGGAAACAAGCATCAAGATAAATAAATAATTGCTGAAAAACAGAATTAAAAGAAATCAAGACTTTCAAGACTATAAATATCGATCTTTTTCGATGAGGATAAGCCAATAAGTAAGCTTTTAGATTAGAATGCTCCAAAGCTCCAAGCTTTCGAAAGAGAAACAATAAACAAAAGGGAGGGGGGGTGAGAGAGAGAGAGAGAGGGAGTTCCAAAAATGTAATTAGAAACTAGGACACTAAGTTAGAGTCAGTTCTCTCTTAGCTATCACAGCTTGTTCTCTGATTAAGCTTGTTATTTTGATATGATGTTTATTCCGCAAAACAGGCTTGTAGCTGTTAAAGTATAGCAATTAGAATTATAAATATTGAAATAATGTTGTGTGTCACAAAAGAGAGTATCCAAACCCACTCTTTTACTCTGATTATCCACCAATACTAATTTCAAGAAAGTCCCCGAACTTAAGGTAGAACAAACATGTAAAACTACCAGGGGTTTCAATGCCTAACAAAAATTCTTGTCATATTTCAGTAGCAACAAATCTGAAGACATGAACAGCCTCTGCAACCAAGATCAGAGTCAAATTCAGTGGTTTTGAAATTTCAATAAACAAACAAACAAATTTACTCAGTATAATCTCATTTTTCAGTAGGGTCTGGGGGGAGGGGAAGGATGGGCACAAACCTTACCCCTATCCCAGTTGGGATAGAGATAGAGAGGCTGCTCCGAAAGAGTCCCCGGCTCAAAGTTATCGTTTGAAGTTTAAAATTTAAAATTTCGATTCCACAATGAGAAGTGTGATTCATGGATACAACTTTGTAGAGATGAACTAAGATGTTTTACAGCCTTAACAGGTTCAAAAGGACATGACATAAGGAGGGAAAGTTTTAAATAGAGTCATTATAGGACGAGTTCAGATGGAGCTGCTAGAATTATCACAATATAACAGGAGGCTATACATAAACAAAATTTTCCAAAATTTACTAAACTCCCTCCTGGTGCCACTGAGTTTTGGTATGAAACAATTGTTGGCAAGTTGTAAGCATGTTTATTATAAAGTATCATACAGACGCTAGAGAACCAGTGGTGACGTCAATAGAATGATAGGATTTTTTTTATAATTATCAGACAAAGCTGAACATCATATCATAGCAATTTGGCCTCCATAGAGTATCTTTAAAACAATGTACTGATATCTTCCAGCAAAGTCATCAGAATCAGCAAATTACACCTATTCCTAATGCATTTCTTAGTAATAGAAACCGGAAACATCACAACTATATAAATCCACTCCATAGTTATGCCTGTATGAAGCAACTCCTGACCCTAATTTCAAGCAGATGCAATCACAGAGAGCTTCTAGATTCTGTTACATGCTTAAAATCAAAGAAAAACATTCAATTTGACATTAAAACTCTTCATTTAGTAAAAATATCCAATCCTTGACCAAAACGAGAATTAGAAGAACTAATCAATAATCATAAACAACAAATCGACTTCGAAATCTAAGCAGAAATCAATACCTTGACATCGATCATTTGTTTGAATCGAAGAAGCATCCGAACCGCTTCATCTTTGGTGTTACACAGTTCGTGATGAACGCGAAGCGCTTTACGCTCCGAAGCCATTGCTCGAGCAGCTGTCTCTTTCGCGGTATTCAGTATGATCTCCGCGTAAACCTTCTTCAACGCCTCCATTTTCTGGCAAACAAATCAAACAATATAAAAACACAAATCGAGCACCGCTGAAAACACTCAAATTAGTGAAATCACAACAAAGTAATGAAGAAAAACGTATACGGAATATGCAAAACTGTGCATAATGTGTGCATTCGAACAACAACATCAGTGATTGAAATTATGAGATTGAGAGATTACTTCAGCTTGATCTTCCATTGAAAATTCGCGGAGATTCAGGTTGAAAGTGAAAGGGGGCAAAGGGGAGGGAAAATTGGGGTTCCTCGATGGGACGATTATCGTCTTTAACTGAAAAGTTGTCGTTTATATTTTTATTCTCTCTTTTAAAGAAAGTTTATGTTTTCAACCGTATACAAAATTGCATTCGCACCCTTGTACTTTATATAAAGTTTAAATAAGTGTTCCTTATATTTTGCTAATATTTAACATTTGATTCATATGTTTAATAAATTACTTATATGATATCAAACTTTAAATATTTGTAGCACATATAATTCTTAGGAGAGGGTAATTTGGTAACCTAAAGACTATATGTGTTACAACTGTCTAAAGTTTGAGACTATATAAGTAATTTATAAAACAATAGACTAGCAAACCACATTGACCATATTAGTAATTTACTTTAAAAAAATGTTAATATGAACTTTTACATGATAACTAGTGGAATGTTAAAATAGATACACCTTTTATATATAAGCCAGGTGAAATGGTCAGGTAGGACATGTAATAGGTTGCGGGTCAGGATGAGTTTTTAAAAAAAATCAGTTTGAGTCATTTTAAAAAACATAATTTATTTCAAGTTAAAATGGGTTGTTAACAAATAGTTTATTTGCATAAACTATATTGATGATAATTCTTATCCGTTTGAAGTTAGTTTATACATCTTGACTTACATTGTGTTAACGTGTTTTTAATCTCAACCCGTTATATGTTATGATGTTATTTATTTCAACCCAAAATATAAAAATTGTTTATCTAAACCAACTCAATTATCTTGTTTTAGGTCAAAATTGTCAGATATAATTAAATGATTTACATGCATTGAACCTGAGACCACATGCTTAAACAATAATGTTTATTGAGCTAAAACAACTTTCATTAAATTTTTGCTTCATTATGTATTTAAGTAATGGTAGGAAGCTACCTCGCTTAATGAGGCAGGAGCTTTGGACATGTACGGGAACAAAAATGTTGTTTAGAGTATATCAAATTAGCTACATAAAATGTAAGCAAATGTAGGTGTCACCCATAAAATGGTTTAAGTTGCCTCTAAATGTAACCTAAGTTTTCTAAAAGTACTACTATATATCATTACAAATCATCGTAGCATAAATGAAAAAATATAAAATTTTAAACATATCAATGGAAACCAAATGTTTTTTATAAGTTTTTTTTTTTCAATCTTTTGTGTAAAACTATAATTTTCTCATCTAGCCATTCAAATGCACACAAAAAACAAAAAATAGAGTATGCAGTAACCCAATTAAAGGCTAGTAACCAAAAAATCAACTCACCTCCGATAGAAAACATGCGATAACCTTTTCAGAAGCTCAATATTGAAGGTCCAAGAGCACCACATTTCAAAGTCGCAAACCCACCACTGCAAAGACGTCGGACCATAAAGGCACCATATCTTGTTAGAGAAGATGCCATTCATTAGGGTCGCACCGATCTAAAAACCTCACCAAATGCTAACCATAGTTCCTCATTAGAGTGTTGCTAAACGACTACGAAAAAAAAACCAGTGGAGTGAAAAGAGAGAACCAATCGACAATAACTTGGTCGAGCCAAGAGATAGATAAATAGACATCCTATTTTGACTCTATTATAAAGTAGAATTAGCAACTTTTACACGAATAAGCTAATGGCTTATTCGTTCATTACGTCTCTATATAAACGCTGGTTTATCAAAAATATCACTTGATCTAAAATACAAAGTTCCACTGCTACTGGCCCGCCCTAAATGGCTGGGGATAGCGAATGTTCCTTTTTTCTTCTGCAGTACCTTGACGTAACACACCTAACAAGAAGAAGAACACCTAAAAATGACACCCAGATACACAATGAGGAGCAAAACACCCAAAGAATATATTATATTATTATGTTATGTTATATATATGTGTGTATATATATAATGTGATCCTTCCATTCTTATTTAAACTGTGAATAGTAAATAATATATATATATATAAAGCCATGAAAAATGAACAGTACAACCGTCTTTTTTCTTCACTTACGAATTTGAAAACCATAAAAAAATGAATAGTGCAGTCGTCATTTTGATTAACGAATTAAAAAAATAGTGAAAATGAATAGTAGTTTCAGTTTATTGTAGACAAGGAAAGAAATAGTGATGTTTGATGGATAATTTACTTTTTATTAAGAAACAAAAAAGCGGAAAAAAATTGATAATTTTGACTTTGACCTCCTGAAGGTTTTTTTTAGAGGTAGTAAACAGTGATAAGGACATTAAATTTGAAAGACTTGCTTACATATTTGAGTTTTTATTAAATTTGAGAGATTTGTTTGAAAATTTGGGTTTTTGTTTTAATTCAACTGATTGGTTTCTGGTGAGAAGGATTTGTATGATTTTATGTTTTTTTTTTAAATTTTATATAGAGTTCGTGATGAAAAATTTGATTCTGTTATGCAACTTATGCTTCTCCATGTTTGTAAACTTCAAATTTGATAGATATATTATATAATCTTATTAAAATATAAAAGAATATTTAAAGTTGTTAAAAGTATTAAATTATTAGAAGGATACACAAGTGTAATAATTATACTTGGATTTTTTATTATTTCAAGTTTGTTTTTGACATAGGGCCCAAAGCATAGGCTAAAATCATTTGCTTTATGTCACACAATGCTTTACTAGGTTATAAAAGCTTGTTTCTTTTGCAACTCATGGCTCCTTTTCATTCTTTGATGTCTTTCATTAAATTATACACGTCAAAATTATTGAACATGTAATGTCAAGTAATTATGATTGGATGTAGATGGATCATCTTGTAGTATTGACCTAGCCATGTGACAGGATATTTGTCACTCTCAATGCATATAATCCATTATGCTCACAAGCATTATGAGAAAGTCATCTTTATCGTATGCTTCGTTAAATTGTTAAATGTCATCGCACGTTGGTTTCTACAACTATTGTTTATCATATAATTTTATGACACCTTTACATACTTTAGATGTATTCTCTGTTGTGTTTCTTGTTCATTAAGTTATCAAAATTCTCAGAAAAGATATCAAATACTGTTCAAGAGTTAAAACATTTTTTTTTTGTAAATAAATGCAATGTATAAGGTGTAATGTTCAAGTTATTTAAAGTTTAAGAATTTATGGGGTGAAGTTAGTAATTTATTTTTATATATGTTAGAAGTCAACTTTGGTTGAAGTGTTACACACAATTGTTGTTGTTGAACCAAGTTGCTATTGATCTCATATATCACATATGATTTATAGTAATACATTATATCACATATACCAAGTTGCTAACTTTTGCAATGTGTTTTATAATGTTTTTTGTTTTTAAGTGAATCTTGATCACCTAAAATGATTGATGACACAAAAAACTAACCTACAAGCTAGTTATTTTAATCATTATAGCGATTAAAAATATTAATCTTCGTACTATCTTAATTCTTAAAAATTCTCTAATCCGAAAGGCCATGTACGGCCGTACAAACTTGTACACCTGGTGTAAGGGTCATATCGAGCGTACTATACAACCTGTGCTGCCTTATACAAGTCGTACATCAGCAGAATAAGAGGTGTAAACCCTTTATAAAATAAAAAAAATTGGCATTAATATCATCTCCACAATTGTATGTTCACTATTAATTTTCCACTCAAAATTGTCTCCCTACATTTTAGATTTGATCATGCATATACAATATATGAGCGATGTTTGTGTCCATAATTTGTGTTACTTATGCAACGTGTTAGGTCGAATTATAAATCTCATAAAATGATAATCGTGGAAAGAAACCGAAATTAGCAAAATCTCATTGTGAATTTGGCTCCTTTGCGTTTTGATATCTCACCTTCTTCCTTTGTTTTTCATTCAAATCTTAAATTTGCATGTTGTATATCAAGAAAATTTCGATAGATTTATTTTCAACTTGTTTTCATTAGCCTGTAAAAACAGTTAACAGGTGAATGAGAGTTGAAAATAAATCTATACGTCTTTTGTTTACATTCGAACTTCATTGATATGGAGATACTTCAAAATGAAATGATCATTCGTCTACAAAATAATCAAGGCAAATATTTAATTGCACAACAAGATGAAGAATCGGTTTCGAAATCACGAGATGGTACGACAAAAAACGCACAATGGAAAATCGAAATGCATGATGACGAATCGATATACTTGAAAAGTTGTTATGGAAAATACCTAACAGCATCAAACCAACCTTCTATTCCAGGGGTGGTTGCTAGAAATCTTAAAGTCACACAAACTCAACCCGAAAAAAGAAATACATCCCACTTGTGGTTACCTGTGAGTCGGTTTGACCCTCAAGAACCACATTTAGTGTGGTTAACAACGCTTCATAACACTTACTTGCGTGCACATTCTGGACCACCCCCGTTGGGGAACATGATTACACATGACCTTCTTAGGAAGGACATGCCTAATCCTCGCAACAAAAGGATTTTGTGGCATATTGAGATTGTTGAATCGCCTTCAAATACGTTAAAACATTCAGAATCTGTAATATTCAGAATTTTTTCGAGTGTGAGATCGTTTGTCTTAGAAAAGCGAAAAGAAAAATTGAAGAACAAGGGGATTAAGGTTGATAAGGAAACTATCAAGGGAAGATTATCACATAAGTTTAATTGCAAAACTATTTGAACAATGTGTTCTTGTTTATGTACCATATATGCACCATGAAATTTGTATATCATGTGTATCATAATGCCCTGTGAAATGACTCAATGAGTGTATCCAAAACAAATTTCATATACATATATGTATGTACATGTAAGGTCACTAGGTTAAGAGGACAATATGTCTCTATTATTCATCAATATAGTTTATGTTGTTATTACACACATATGCGTGTAACTGTGTGTGTATGAATTGACTATTTGATGTTTGCTGTAAGGACTCAAATTCGTCCCATTTGTGGTGCACACATATAATGTATATATATGTGGGCCATAAAGGGGCTAAAGTAAAATTGCACTACTTTTAACGTTATTTTACTTGTTATGTGAAAATAACGTTAAAAGTGTTTGGGATGATTAACTTCAAACGACAACTGTATTTAGTGTATCGATTGAGTATTTAGTGTTTGTTGGCATGATGTAATATACATGAGAATTTTTTTCGACACTTTGACACCAATCTGGCTTTGACAGATCTCGAATTCTTAATCTAAAAAAAGGTTACCATCTTAGTTTCAATGGTTTTTTCATTTATACCCAAGCAAATGAGAGTACATATTTTTGAAGGTTTCAAGATAGACCTTTCCAAATCGAGATAAAATGGGATCATTTTTTAAGGTTTCATTAAGACATTGTGCTCACAATCCGGTTCATAAGGTTTTTACAAAAACTCTAGGCTTTCACGATTACCATCTTAAGAATTTAGCCTTTATATCAAAAATATGTTTTTTTTCTTGGTATGAAATATGAATAATAAATAAAAAGATAATAATATTTTAATACTACCAAAGAGAAGTATAGGTAGAGGTAGCAAATGGACCCGGAACCGGAACCGGAACCGGTCGTACCAGAATCGGTGGGTACAGACGGTTCCGGGTTTTTAGAGAAATTGAAACCGAAACCGGAACCAGAAAAACCGGAACTAGTTCCACCCTTAAACCGGAACCTGCAAAAAACCGATTGAACCGGTCAAAAACCGGAAGTGGTTCTTGACTTTGTTGACCGGAACCGTTGGAACCAACCCGGTTTCATCACCTCTAAGTAGAGGTTCAAATGACTAATATTAAATGCTTTTTTATTTAAAAAAAATATACATTAGCTTACACACACTATTAATTAAAAAATTAATAACTAAAAGTCTAAAATATCTTTATATAGCAAAACCATTCAAAACCAAAAACTTTACATGTTACTCCCAATTAGTCGGGTATTTAGGAGGGTCCTGAGATTTACCACATAAGTAGACTTTCATGGTCAAAAAAATATTAATCAATATTTTGGGTCAATAAACAAATAAACATGGAGGGAAATTTCCAAAAAAATATTTTTATTTAAAATAAACCAAGATAATTTTATATTTATTGTGTAAAAATAATAATGGAGAGAGACGTTTCAATTACAAAAAGAAGTATAACACAAGCATCAACAGTGACATCAAAAGTAAAATTATTCAGAAAGCCAAAAGCATACAAAATGCAGAATAGTAAATGTTTAAATCATCAATCCTACACAACAGGATTCACCATGAAATTGACATCACTCAAATGTTGGCATCCAATTCTAACATGATGGGTCAAATCCAAAGTTACTTTCTACATATTCTCATAGAAAAAAAGATTAAAAAAGAAAAAAAGGAAAATGGTCCATCAAGATTCTAGCTGAACAAAGCATATGAAAAAGGGTGTTTATTAGCACAGGGGATAAAGAAAAAGCAGACTGTTATGTTTTGCTTGTTGACAATTTTCAAAAGTGCAAAACAAGTTTCAAGTGGGCCTAAATTTATTTATTTTTTATTTTTTTTACATTTTTAACTTCTTTTGCTTAAAAAGACAATATAACAAAAAGAACTCATAAAGTGAAATAATAAAGGAAACAAAAATTTTCATTGAGAAAGTGAACATAAATGGGATGGTTAAGCAAAGGATGAATTAATGCACCAGCAGATTTATCATGAAAACAAACTAAAAGAATTCAAAATCTAAGTAATGACCTGATGATCTATCTGAATCAGAAGCTTTCTTGTCATTTTGAGTCAATGTTGACTTTATTGTTTGACCAAGGAACGAAAGGTCAACTGGTTTTGGAATTTCTGGCGGATGAATACCACGAATCAGAGCCCAATTTATGTTTTCAAAAAATGGGTGTTGTTTAATCTCTGTTGCACCTCTTTTATACCCTAATCTTTTTTGAGGATCCTTAACAAGAAGACCTCGAATCAAATCCTTCGCAGCAGAACTAATGTTTGACCCATCTGGGAACTTTAATGATTGACCAACAACATTAAACAATGTCTCGCGGTTTCCATTGCCTTTAAACGGCGTTTTCCCATGAAGCAATTCATACAAAAATATACCAAATGTCCACCAATCAACAGCACTCCCATGACCATCGCCTCTAATGATCTCAGGTGCTAAATATTCATGGGTCCCAACAAACGACATCGATCTAGCAGCAGTTGGTTCAACTATAAGGACAGGGCGTGAATCTAAGTTTACATTATTCTTATTCTTTTCGGTTTTGGTGTTTGATGTTTTGGAAGAACTAAAAATTCGCGGTTTGAAGCAAGAAGGTTGAAAGCAAGTGGGCTCCACACATGAGGGGAGTCTACAAGATGGCTCAATGCATGATTGTTGGATGCAGTGTGATGTTGCAGTGCATGATGGCTCGTTTGTTGACTTAATTAATCTTGGGCTAACACAACATCTTAATGATAGATCAAAATCAGATAACATAATATGACCATCTTCCCTAACTAAAACATTTTCGGGCTTTAAATCGCGGTATACAACACCCATCATGTGAAGATACTCTAAAGCCAGAAGCACTTCAGAAGCATAGAATCTGTAAATTAAACATCAGCAAAGTTTTGAGCCAACTTTAGCATGAAAAGATAAAGCAATTGACAGAAAACTAAATACTTGCAGATTGGGTTACAAATTTGGAACTTGACATCCTCAAACTACAAACAAAAAATCTTGAACCAAGTAGGAAAATTTTTAAATAAAATGAGCATCCATGTTTCTATAAAATGAAAGAAAAAAAAACAAATATATAATAAACAAAATTTAAGCATAACTGTATGAATTTTTATGTATGCTACCTAAAGGGAAAAATAATAATAATACCCTAAAGCGGAATAATGGAATATGCCTTCTTACTTTTTAACGAAAAAGTTAAAGTCTCTCAGTTTGAAGAAGCCAAAAAAACACGAAAGAGGCTTGAAAATAAATTTTGTATATTAAAGTCTCTACACTTGTCATACTTTAGTTACACACACACATGTATATAATATTTTAAAATAATGATTTGTTAACTGTTAAATTGATCAAAATAAGATGACATAAATACTTTCTGCAAAAACGTTTAAATGCCACTTTATCAAATTTTGATCAGTTTAAGAGTTAACAAGTCACTATTTATAAATAAATTACAATTCATTGCATTTTTAACAAAATATAGAATCTCTAATATACAAAAATTAGTTTAGTCACTTTCTGTGAACTTTTTACAATGCGGATGGTTTAATTTACAAGAGTTAAGTTGAAAGCTTTTTCATAAAAATAAAAAAGCACATAGCTTTTTTTATGCATTTGATTCAATTAACCCTAAACAAAGGATAAAGATAAAGATTTCTCATGAATATCACAAAAAAATGGGCATAATTTTTTTTTGCAGTCCTCAACTAATTTAATATATAATTAAAAAACAACATAGAAGATTCAATTTATAGAAAAACAACTTTCATAGTGCAGATGAAGTAAAATTAGCAAAAATTTCGAAACCAATTAACAGATTTGCATGTTCAAAATCAGGGAAGAAGAATCAGACCTCGCTGCTTGCTCGGAAAAATGCTTGCCGGGCTGCCGTTGCCGGAGAATATGAAGATCACCGCCGCTGCAAAACTCCATTAACAGACACGAAAGCTTCTCGGTATCAAAATGCGAGTAAAGCGTTGGAAGAAACGGATGATCTAACATGCTCAAAATCTCCCTCTCAGTTTGAGCCCTAATCAATTTCTTCCTACTCGCAAGCATCCCTTTATCCATCACTTTCACCGCAAACAAACACCCCAATCCCCGTAACTCCGCCAGATACACACTCCCAATATCCCCAAATCCAAGCTTCTTCAAAAGCCTAAAATGGGACAAACTCAAATCTCCATCGTTAGCCTTCACATTTTGAATCGCATCCCACCTAATATCATTCGATTTATGCGGTTTTGACGGGCAAAACGATTTGATTTTCACCTCATTTGGGTCTACACTGTAACAGAAGCTTGAAGAACTTAAACTGGTGTTCTCACTTCCATCACATTCTTCAATCACATGACCGGCGTCTTTCTCCTCAACGCCGCTAGCTTTACAAGTGGAGCAATTATTGGACCCACTGATTGTGCTAATGCTCAAATCTGTTCGAGGGCTAGAGCTAATGCTAAGATCTTGGATGCTCAAATCGGGTGATTTGAGAGGTTCAGGGCTGTTTTTGGTTTGTTTGTTCATGTTAAGAATGGACACCAAGTGTTCGATGAAATGAGTGAGTGAAGAAATTTGTAGGTTTAAAGGGATGTGATGGTGATGGTGGTGGTCAAAGGAAGTTTTGGCGACGCCGAGGCGGTCAAAGGGGGGTGGGGGGCGCGAAATAAGGAGTTAAGCATGGGGAATCAAAGAAGAAAGAAGTGGTGTTTGAATTTTGAATATTGTATTTGCATAGAGATGCCCAAATGAGTTGAGTTGGGTTGGGGTTTGAGTCTATTGTTAAATAGTCTACATTCTACCCAAATGGAATATGCCAAAATGCATGGTTTAACAAAAAATGTTTTGATCATTAGAAACTCAAAAATAATTATATATATATCAATGTTTTCATAATCAGACCAGACGTTGAATCGGACGTCTTACTAGATACTGGTTGTACCGGTCGGACCGAATTTAAGAACCGGGTAACATAATAAATATATTCCAAAAAATTATAAAATTATACACACATTAAACAAACATAATTAAAAAAATATAGGATTTAGTTTTAATGTTTCCTTCTTATGATTTTAGTTATCGAAAAAAAGGAAATCTGTTCCGACTAGTGAACCGGTTCTCGGCTCAATTAGCTGGTTAGTTTGAATCCGGTTCGCATGCCTATTTTGTACCGGCCAATCCTCCGGTTCCCGGACTGTCTGATCCAGTTCCGAAAACTTGCTAAATATACGTACAATTGAAAGACGTAAATTCTGGATTGATATCAAACATAACGATTGTATATGTTACAAATATTTAAAGGTTTTGAGATTATGTATGTAATTTATAAAACATAGAAACCAAAAGTAAAATGATAGCATCGCAATTTACTATTCAATTTACAAGTAATTATAAAAACCTTATACTATATCATTTTTAACAATTTTAATAGCATTTAGCATTTTTAATAAGAACTATAAGATATATATTTTTAAGTTTGTTAAATTAACAATTTTTGTATAAAATTCTATATAATATTAGATAGAGTAAATTTATTATAAAAATAACTTTTCCAATTAATTTAAATAATGGTATAATACATCACTAATCAATCATTTTGTATGTATAATACAAAAGTTAACATAAATAAGCATTTGTAATGTAAACAACCGAAATATAATACAAAAGATAAATATATAACATAAATTTGAACATACCTAACTAAATAGAAAAAAGTACAACTCAAAACATAATAAAAAAATACATCAAAAACAAGTCATACTATAATTCATTTGTATACTTTTATACAGTGGCGGATCCAGAATTTTTGCTGAGTGAGGGCCAAAATAAACAAAACAGAGCAACGCATATAAAAATATATGAACAAACTAGTTAAAAATAATAATAAAAGTAGTAGCAATAACAACTATTAATATTAATTTAGTTAAAAATCCAGTGCTGAGTTTTGTTAATTCTAAACTAGTATAATCTTCAGCATTTCAACTTTGGCTTCATTAACTATTTCATTACCTTTACTTCCAAACCTCCAAACTTCTAATAGTTGAGGGGGGCCTATCAATTTGATTTTAAAATGAGTTGGGGCCTTATAAAAAATGCAAAAACAAATTTTGTTTTTTTTTTGAATTGTTTTATAAGAAAATTCCAGCCCATAGTGAAATTGAGTGGGGCCTTCCCACCCCCCTCACTCATTCTTGAATCCGCCCTTGCTTTCATAGCAGTAGTAATGGAGGAGGCTCCATATCAACGACACTAGCTCATGCCATCTTGAGTTGTACATGTTACAGTACAACAACAACAACACGTATCCATTGCACATGTTTACAGCAGAGATGCACATAAAAACCGATTTTTATAAATGAACCAGTTTTAAAAACCGATTTTTTCAGTCAGTTTTAATAACCGGTGGTTTTAGCTCAGTTTTAATAACTAGTTTGTGAACCTCTATGTCACTGCATAAGATCCTTCAGCCGGTTGATCTTATGACTCTAAAGTCAGGTGACGTGAACAACATTATCTAGTAAGGCTTTCAACAACGGTATGATTAGACTTATAAAAAGATAAAAAGACTTGAGTACATAAATGTCATACATGGTTAGTTTCCCGCATTTTGAGTTAGGACGTTCATAGATGAATTCCTGATTGCTTTGTTGGGGGTTAGAAGGTTCACCGCCATTGACAAATTTCTAATTACTTTGTTGCATGTATAAATAAACAGATTCATTATTGCTCTGTTGTAGGTATGAAGGTTGGCTATATAAAAAACATCTAATTACTTTGAAGTAGGGAAAAGGTTAAAGCTTACATTCTCATCCAAATCTTGTAGCATTCATCTTTCATAAGAAGACTGAACGTTATACTCATCCTTAACAATGGTATGGTTGGTCTTTTATAAATAAAAATAAATAAATAAATGATAATTATTATGCCTGATTACTTTCTGGCATCCAAGACACGTCATAA
The DNA here is from genome assembly GCA_009363875.1 of Mikania micrantha. Lineage (NCBI taxonomy): Eukaryota > Viridiplantae > Streptophyta > Magnoliopsida > Asterales > Asteraceae > Mikania > Mikania micrantha. The sequence goes on along the minus strand of CM018685.1, from coordinate 45,857,020 downwards.
TATTCGCAAAAAGTATAGTTGACATCCAAATCAACATCAATAACGATACAATTGAACTTAATGAGTAGGAGTAAGTAATTTTGATTAAAATACAATACAATATAATCAACGATCGTTTGATATTCGATACACACATGTATATAGTAAGTGAATTTTACGTCACGTCAAATGATTCGAACCTAAATTTGAATGTAAAATTGATTCGTATATATGACGTATAGGTGTTTACATGACGTATCTAATCCACATTTACAATCCATGTGGTGTAAAAGAACTTCCTTTTAAGGCTTATAGCAGCCATTTGCAAATTTGCAATTGTCTGGCCGGTTTCCTTATTTTAAAAACTTAGGCCTCGACCGCCTCGTGTTTGCATTAGGCCCAATTGAGAGAAACCCGTATCCATTCTCCATGTCCCTCAGTGGTGTACAAACCTGTTTTTTTAGCCAAACCGGTTGGGGTTAGGAAACGGTCCGGTTTGGTCAATGATGGTTCTAAACCAGTACGGGGTGAAACCGGTTTGAGACATGGGGATGCCAAACCTATAGGAACTGGTTTCAATAGTAAAAACTCGAACATGTGCCAAACCAGCGGTTTGGACCAGTTTGGCTGGAACCGGTTTGAGATCAATTAAACACCGGTTTGTAGACCTGAACATATTTTTTTGTTTTCCTGTATTGTCCCTTACCATAACGAAGAGCAGAGGTGGGTAAAAAACTTGGAACCAGAACGGGAATGGGAACCGACAACTCGAATTGGAACCGGTCAAACCTGAATTGATGGGTATAGGCAGTTCGGGGTTCTTAGATAACTCAGAACCGGAATCGGTTTCACCTTTACCCGGCCAAAAGCCGAACCGAAACTGGTCATAAACTGTAACTAGTTATTGACTTTATTGACTGGCAAAAAAACCAGTTTATCCCCCTCTAGTGCCGAGTCGAAGTGGTGACTTCTCCGGTCAAACTTATAAGATTTTAAGAATGTATTATAACGTATTATATCATGATTTTAATAAATTGATCTTAAGTAACTCGTAAGCAACTTAACTTATTTATGAGCTACTCATCACAACCTAACCGTAGGCATGTCACGTATGATGGCCCGTTAATCCATTTATCAGAAATTTATAATTTCATTTAGTTTGACTAATATGTGTGCGGTTTGCTCTTTCTAAGAAACTCAAGAAATAATGATGGAGCCTCAAGATGATAGATTTAGACTTAAAGCCTCATTGTTGTACCAAATAACTAACTGATTAACCTCTAAGGAAGTAATATAGTGGTTAAAGTAGAAAAGAGACAACCTGAAGGTCTCAAGTTCAATTTCCACTTAGAGTGATCTTCCTTGAATGTCACCGACTCAGTTGCTTGTGGCCGTGATTTACATCTTCCTCATGTTTAGTTGGGCATTGGTGGGACCTGAGGGTTTCTACGTAAGTGGGTTTGCACAGTTATCAAAAAATTAAAAAAATATATAATAATAACTATTTGGTTAATAAACGATAATCTTTTGAATAATGTATGTTTATTTGCGTTCATTAACAAATTCAATTTCTCAATGGGTGAAAAAGAACACGAATGTTCATTTGTTTAGTGTTCGTAAACTATTTTTAAACGAATTCAACCTTAAATGAAAAACACAAACAAAAACTCATTCTTGTTTATTCGGTTCATTTATAACATACATCTAAAAAACCCAAACTGTTATAAATCAACAGTCTTTGATGATGCAAGACATTTAATATTTGTTACAATTAACCGTTTAAATTTTGTAGATTATCATTTTTAATATTTCGCATATAATGTAAAAAAAATAAATTAGTTTTTTAGATAAAAAAAGGGCCATTTTATTTGGACACCCCACTTTTATATTTTTACACCCCTGCGGGCCAAGACGGGGCCGTACTGGCCAGTACGGCCCGGTATTGATTACAGACAAACATTACAGAGAATTCCTTGGAATCAGTGAAACATTCTGTGAGACGGGCCGTATTGGCCAGTACGGCTCGTCTTGGCCCAAGCTTATTTTTCCAAGCCATTTTGGGTGTCAACCAGTTTTGATACATCTTGGTACAGCCCGTACTGGTCATTACTGGCCGTACTTGTCAAAATTTTAACTTGGTCGTCTCACCCAAAACCAGGCCGTCTCACCCCAAACCAGGCCGTACTGGTCAATACTGGCCGTATTGGTCAAAATTTTAATTTTTTTTTTAAAAAACAAAAGAATTCAATTTTAATACATTTAAACGATTACACCAAAACTTTGAGAAATATGTCTATTACGTTATTTTAAACGTTATAGGTTTGTTACGTTATTATTTTAAACGATGTTAATTAGTTACCTGTTCAAGGCTTGAGCTAGAAGAAGAAATACGAAAAGAGCGTGAAGAACAACTTGAAATACAACAATAAATGAACTAGGTGAAAAACTAGGTGAATTTGGTTTCATTTTATACAACAACAAGACGGCCCGTCTCTGGAATGTCGTTTTAACCAAATATTTCATTTTATAATTAGTTTATTTACGTTAGTTTAAATAATTTAAACGAAATAAACTAGGTGAAAAACTAGGTGAATTTTGTTTCATTGTTAAAAAGAAAATAACGAATTTTGTTGAAATTTCGTCGGAATTGTGTCACAATGATCTCACTTTTTCGTCGGAATTCCGTCGCAATGATCTCACTTTTTCGTCGGAATTCCGTCGCAATGACCAGTACGGCCCGTACTGACCAGTACGGCCTGGTTTTGGGGTGAAATGGCCAAACTAGGCCGTCTGGGCAAGACGACCCGTAAAGGTCAGTACGGTTTGGTTTTGGGGTGAAATGGCCAAAGTAGGCCGTCTGGGCAAGACGGCCCGTAAAGGTCAGTACGGCCCGTCTTGATTCAAATCATTGTCTTAGGATGTCAGAGAATGTCTGTACGATGAATGAGACGGGCCGTACTGACCAATACGGCCCGTCTTGCTCCCAATCATTGGCACAGGTTGTCAGAAAGGAATGTTTGACCAAGTACCGAGACGAGCCGTACTGGGCAGTACGGGCCGTCTCAGGGGTGTATTTTTAAAAAAAGGGGTGTGAGAATAACAACACCCTAAAAAAACAATAAAAAGGTTGGGATAATATTATAAAAAGACAAAAGAAGCGGCATAAAGTGGTTAACGGTGCAGACTACGAGGAAGACGTGGTGCCTTTACTGGTGCACTACCGGACTGCCAAACCTTTTCACGGGCACCGGAAGACACTTGTAAAAATTACAAATAAATAAATAAATAAACAAACAAATAAATATATAAATTTAAACAAATTGCATATATGTGTGTGTCTAAGCGGGTTATAAGGAAAACTAATAAATGTTTAAAGACAGGATTAAGTATTGTCGGATATTTTAGTTTAATTGGAATAATTTTGTCGATTAACGTGAATCATGAAATTTATTAAATAAGTTGGGTGTGAAGTGCACATTTGTTTAAGATTTTATGATTCAAAGAGGGTTCCAAGTGGGCAACGCCCCGGGATAGCGGGGTTTAAGGGGCAAAGCCCCAGGCTGGGATTGAGCTGCCTGGAGGCAGTTTCCAAAAACCTGCGAATATCACATTTGAAATTGATCAATGATAGCTCTCTTGTTCATTTTACAAAATTCCAATTCATACTTGTTCTTAATTTTGAATTGAATTTTATCCGATCAAACATTTGAGTGAACCACAAATAGTTTGATCTGAAACTGTAATCTACGACTTTCAATTTATCCGGTGATTAAATCTTGTTCGTATTCTGGAATATTCTCTATAGAATTTATAATAAAAAAATATTGCTCTAAATATTAAGAATCATTTTACATGAATCAAAAGCTATAAATTTTTGGTAAACTTGGACCATAATTCCCTTCCTATTGTTGAACAGAAACCCCAATTTCGCCAACCTATTAGTAACTAAACAAATGAATGTTCTTTTAATTAAAAAAAAAAAGGAACTCTTATTGATATAACTAACTTGATGTTTATGTTCTACTATACCATGAAAAAATATTAACGACCTTAACTCTCTAGCAACATTCTTATATACTCATTAACGACCTTGATCTTTTTTCAACATTAACACAATCTACTCAGTATTATTGTTCGCTATGGAACTCGAGCTCTTGATCTTACGAGAAAGAGCATCACTATATACACATCACGTATAAAATATTGTTGCATAAATAATTATTAAAAATCATGTTTGATAAAATGATGCATTTATCAAATGGCGAAGACAACATAAAAATATACATGTACATTTCTATATATTATTTTTAAATAAGGATTCTATTGTATTTTCATTTGCTGGTGAATAAAATAATTCTGAAATTTTTATTCACGATAAAAAGAAAAGTATTCACAAAATTGAATTTGATTTTTAGACGTCTATAGCCTATGAAACTACAAACTTGCAACTTGCAAGATAAAATGAAACAGAGGAAATCATAAGCGTGTTCGCTTTCAGCTAATCACATATTTCCCAGCATTATGGTAGGAATCAGGACACAAAGGAATACCTACTGCATAAAACATTTTTTTTTGAACGGCGAATCTCTCAATCGTGTGAGCCCACTGTTTCCAGGCCATATCACCAAGGTCTAGTTATCTGGACCTCCCATGAACCCCACAGCCATCCCAGGTGGAAACCTCATATAAAATTACAAACTTTATCCTTTAGTAATTAGTAAATTAGATCATGTTATGACGTAACAGAAAATTTCAATTGGGAATGATTTTAGTAGGGTAACCACTACACATAGTCTTACATCGATAAGACTTCCACCCACACCACAACTAATCATCAACACCCACATCACTCGCCTCCTACTATTGCAAACCACTAGTGCCTCCAAGACCACCACAATCGGATCATCATCACCATCACCACTATATTTACCCCTCTATTACACAACCTCAAATTTCTCTAAAATAAAAACGCTAGGATTACGATGGGAAATCAAAGGGGAGATAAGGTGATGACAATAAAACACACTCCTCCACCATCAATCATCTTCTCATCCCTAATTTCTCATCTTTGAACATTGATGATGGTGGCAATTGTGGTTAGAGGTGCGCAAATCGGGTATTTTTTGGAACCGATTCTGGTTTCAACTGGTTTCAGTTCCGGTTAACAAAGTCAAGACCCAGTTCCGGTTTCGGTTCTGGTTTCGGTTCCGGGTTTCGACCGGTTCAGGTTTTGGTCTGGTATAGGTGGAACAAGTTTCGGTTTTCCCAGTTACGGTTCTAATTTGTCTAAAAAACCGGACCCGTTTGTACCCACCGGTTCGGGTATGACAAGTTCCGGTTAAGGTTGTGGGTTCCGGTTTCGGGTCCAGTTTTTACCCACCTCTAATTGTGGTGGTTAGCTAGGGCCGGCCCAATGGCTTTAAACTCTAGGCCTTTGCCTAGGGCCCCCAATTTTATAGGGCCTCCATTTTAAAAATCAAAATTATAAATTATAATTGAAAAATGGGTTTATTGAGCTTGTGGGAAGCTGATTTTAATAAATATTGGGCTCATGAGATTGTGGAGAACAAGAGAAGACGTGGTGACCTCATGGCACAGACCACGGTTTCAAAAATTTTCATTTGAAAAAAATTCCATCGGTGGAGAATGGAGAAGCCAAGAAGGCGACTAGGCGTGAACGGGAAATCGAAATTGACATGTTGGATCGATTCCTTTGGTTTAGATATAGAGATGAACATGTAAATACAAATGAGATAGAGATTAGATGAAACCTGTGAATCCAGTGAACGTGTTATTGATTCCAGACATGATTCCTGAGACGATGATCTTGACCGGGTTCCCGTTTAGGGTGTATCGTGAGGATGGAATGAGATGAGGGAGAGAGCTCGGTTGTAGGTTACGAATTCTCTAAGGATGAGGAGAGTTCGTTTGTGATGTTGTGTAACCTAGATTAGGAGCCTTAGCCTCCATTATATACACCCAAGGGGAAACCCTAATTAGGATAGTAAGGGTAATTACGTCCATCATATAATTACCTATCTAAATGGGTATTTAATTTAATTGATCAATTAGATAAATAATCATGAGGGCCATATATTAAATATAATTTATTCTAACATGACATGCTTGACACTTCGATTCTTACCATACCCGTAGGATCTATCTTCTTCTATACCTCTTTAGTAGACATGTCAAAGCTTGTGTGCCCTCCGCATCTCGTCGCCCTCGCTTACTCACTCAAGTCGATTACTGGTTAAGACACTTTGAACTCATAAGTGTTGAACCAGTTAATTAAGACTGTTTGGTTGGAAATCTGAACGACTGTGTAGAGGAGAGATTTTGTCGGAGAGGAGAGGATGTTGTCGTAGAGGAGATGATGTCATCGGAGAGGTGGACAGAAGTTAGCCCATTTAATTCAAACTCATTCAGACATATACGCAGATCTGAACCATTCAGATGCAGATTCAAACATTTCTTATCATTCAGATTTTTGAAACAAACTGTTTGAATCTAACTGATCCAGACATACTTCATTCAAACCCTATAAAACAGCCCCTAACACTGCCATCACACATCTACATCGCCATCAATCTATGTAACCTTAACCAATGACGATGCAAGAAACAGAGAGACTTTATGGATGTGGTGGAATGGCGATTGGTGTCTCTGTGTATTGTCAAGTGAAGGTGAGTTGGTGGTGGTAAGGTATGTGTATATACACGTATATTATTTTAGATAATTATACAAATGATTCATCATGTTTCTTTTATATTTTATTAGCAATTGTAGTTTGATTATTTTACTAGAGAGAAATTGAAAAAACTAAAAATCAGTTAGCGGAATTACTAGATTGTGTACAATATTTCAAAAATAAGAACAAACTTAGTAGTTATTATATTATAATAAGAGTAAACTTCTCTTTTGCTTCCTGTGGTTTGACAATATTAACCATTTTGCTCCAAAACTTTCAAAATGATCATTATGCTCCCTGTGGTTTGACATTTTAATCATTTTGCTCCATGTGGTTTGACAATTATAACCCTTTTGCTCCCTATGGTTTCGAAAAAAATGGAGTATAATGGAGATGTATTGGAAAAGTTTGGAGCAAAATGATTAAAATATCAAACCACAGGGAGCATAATGATCATTTTGAAAGTTTTGGAGCAAAATGGTTAATATTGTCAAACCACAGGGAGCAAAAGAGAAGTTTACTCTTATAATAATATACAATTTAAAGTTTAGTCTACAGTGTTAAATAATATTCAATTTTTAAATAGGACTATATTGCAACACACACATTAATATATAATTCATTAGTAGATTTTTTTTATTTTGTTTTTTGTCATTATATGTATACTTAATTTGATAAAATGACAAAAATAGTCATTGTCTCTATTTTCATTAGACTATCCATAGCGATCACCCCACTGAAAATCCTTCCCCACCGAAATTTCCTGCCACGTTATCACTCCACTGAAAACCTTAAACCCCCACAGTGGTCACGCCACTGAAAACCCTTCCCCACTATTCCACGTCATCAACAATATTTAAAATAAACCATAAAAAAAAAACCAACAATTCATGTGGACCAATCAGAAAGCGAAAAGCCAAGCGGGGAGCGGGAGCCGTGGGGCTGCAATTGGCTGGGGCTGCTGAAGGGGGGCGGTGTTCCCGCTGTTGGCCGCGGAAGGGTGCAAGGCCGCGGGATGGGCGGCCGAACCGCTGCGGATGGCCTTAGAGGGGTGGCCTTCGGTGATTAAAAATGTCAGACCTCTTCACAATTATTAATTATTTTAATTATCTAACGTTATAATATTTAAATAAAACTCAATAACATCTTATTTGATTAAACGTGCAACACTGTTTTATTTTATAATTTAGTATGGTTTAGTAATATTTACTTAGGGGCCGTTTGGTTGGGTCTGAACCATTAAGTGTTGAATGGCTAAGATGTCTGAATAGTTAAGAGGGTCTGAACCATTAATGTTTGGTTGCACATCTGAATCTGAATGAAAATAAAAAAAATCTTTTTTTTATTCAAACCCTAAAGCTACCCGGTCCCCACCCGTCGCCCCATCGTCGACCTCGATTCAACCTCCATCGTCGGCTCCAAAACCCTAAAGCTACCCAACCCCCACCCGTCACCCCACCGTCGACCTCGATTCAGACTCCATCATCGGCTCCAAAACCCTAAAGCTACCCAGCCCCCACCCATCGACCTTCGAATCTTCCCGTCTACCTTCGATTCGTCCCTTCAATCCGTCCCCATCGACCTTCGATTCATCGAGCGACGGAGAGCAACGGAGATGGGTAACACACAGACGATGGAGATGGGTGCGACAGAGAGCGGCGGAGAGCAACGGTTTTCATAGGGGTTGTTGAGATGGGGCGGCCGATCGAGAGGGTTTCCTTTCCATTTAGATGGTTTCCTTTCCATTCAGACTTGTTCTCAAGTCTGAATCATTCAAACCTCCATTCAGACCTTCTACCACATTCAGATGTGTTTTTTCGACCAAACAAACGGTTTGAATCTGAACCATTGAGATTCAAACCCATTCAGATGCTACAAAACAACCCATTATTTTAGTATATCACTAATCTGACCTTGATCTTTTTATATTAGGATAAAATGTTAAGACGAGTATTAGATAAATATATATGTTTCGATATAAATTTCATTTAAAACAGATTCAGTCTACATTTTCTCGTAAAAATTATTCAAATCAAGGTGGACAAATATGATTTTTCTTAAATATATTTCGCTTATATTAAAGCTCATTTTTACAACTACTTGACATTTTCTTGATTTTTGAATAAGCTGCTGTGAACTATTTATTATCTATGTTTCAATTGTTTTTTCTTTTAATATTCATTTTTTCAACCCAAGTTTTTTGTGATTTTTGATATGTCGTATAAACCTATTTTTTATTTACATTTCGATGTTAGAACCAAGAAAAATCTGCCCGCCCTATCGTGAAGCATGTGTATAATACTATAATCCTAGTTAAAACCAAACAAAAAACTAGTAATTTAGTATAATTATTAAAGAATAAAGATATAAATGTAATTTACTTTTTTTTATTATTAATTCTCTAATAATGCCGAATTCATGGTTTTATTATGTGAAAAGTTAACCCATGTCCCTCCTCAATTAAATAGTTGTATAATTAACATCTTCTCTATACCACTAATCTCTCACCCACAAAACATGAAACCAAAACTACATCCAAACCCATGTCTCCCCTCAAATTTCTCAAAATGCATATCCACAAGTTTCTATTTTTAGCAAGGGTTTTATTTAATGAAGTATAAATTACAAACATTTCATATGATGCATTTATTTACTCAACCTCGAAAACCTCAAAGGTCGTATATTGAGGTCGAGTAATCTGGTTTTGGGAGCTGGACTGGTTTATTAATGATCTGATCTTAAATTAAGATCAGATTCTAATTACACGACCAGACTAGCTACCCACCTGTAACTAATTTCTTCCATCGATCAAAGATGGAAGGGTCCCGCGGATGCAACCTGGTTTATATTTTATGCATCGTATTCGCTGCAATTGTCTCATTGTCAATGGCTCATAATGACAAAAATGCTGGTACCCCCATCACGAGGCCACATTGTAAGAAAACCCGTGGTGGGTGTGTGGCCTATAACCCTATTGACAAATGCTGGAGGTGCGATCGTCACTGGGCCAAGAACCGAAAACGGCTCGCCAACTGTGCCAAAGGGTTCGGCCACGGGACCTACGGGGGCAAAAAAGGCAGAGTTTATGTTGTGAATGACTCGTCGGACGAACACGTGATTAGCCCAAAACCTGGCACCCTCCGGCATGCAGTCCTCCTGCCCGAACCACTCTGGATCATCTTCTCGGCCGATATGACCATCAGGCTAACCCAAGAGCTAATCTTTGCGTCCGACAAGACCATCGATGGTCGTGGGTTTGATGTCCATGTGGCGGGTGGGGCTGGTTTCATGCTTCAATTTGTTCATAACGTCATCATTCATGGGCTTCATATGTATGATATTGTGGAGGGGTCGGGTGGCATGATCAGGTCGAAACATGATCATGTCGGAATACGAGGAAGAAGTGACGGTGATGCCATATCTATCTTTAGATCATCGCAGGTTTGGGTCGATCACTGCTCGTTTGCAAGGAGTTATGATGGTCTTATTGATATCGTTGCAGCTTCCACTAATGTCACCATTTCGAACTGCCATTTTGTTAAGCACGACAAGGTATGTATGTGTGTGCGCGCGCACTATTTTATAAGCTCTATTTTATGGTTATTTTTATATAAATATATGATTATAATTCATAAATTATATTTGGTCTATATATTGATTATAAATTATATTTAGTATATATAAATTATATTTTACTTATATTATTAAAATAGCGTTGAAAGTGTTGGGATTATAAATTCAAACGATAACTTTGAGTCGGTGACTCATTTGAAACAATATTTCTATCCCAACTGGCATAGGGGAACGTTTGTGTCAATCCTTCCCCTAGACCCTACTGAAAAGTGAGAATATGCTGGGTAAATTTGTTTGTTTGTTTGTGTATCTAATAAGAAGAGATTTTTGTCTAAGAAGAGTAGAATCTAAAAAGAAATTAACATGTGACATGCTAAAATGCATTACAAAAAACAAAATCAAGTGGAAATAAAAAAACAAAAATTCTTGTACAAAAAATCAAAATTCAAATACAAAAAATCAAAAATTCAGTACAAAAAACAAAAATCATGTAAAAAATACAAAAATCAGTAAAAAAAAAGAATTCAGTAAAAAATAAAAATAAAATACAAAAAAATAAGATATTATATCTAAATTATCCTTCATTTATTTTTTTAGAATGTCACATGTCAAACTTATATTGGTTTTTTACTCTTAGGCAAAAATCTTTTCGTATTTGATCGCTTCCTTATAAATTATAGTTAAAATTGTATTGTATATTTTAAATAATTTACTAAATTTAAAATGCATTATATATTTGTATGTCATGACACATATTTCTGGTAATCATGTACACAGGCTTTGCTCTTTGGTGCAAGCGATAAAACCCCTGAGGACAAGATAATAAAGGTAACCCTTGCTTACAACCACTTCGGAAGGGGATTAACCCAGCGGCTACCAGCCGTGCGATTCGGGTTCGTTCACGTGGTTAACAACGACTATACAGAATGGCATTCTTACGCCATCGGAGGCGCAGATGGTGCCACCATCATCAGCCAGGGAAACCGGTTCGTTGCAGCTGATGGTGCACGCAAAGAAGTCACAAAAAGAGAGATAGCCCCAGAATCCGTATGGCGAAAATGGACATGGAGAAGTGAGGGTGATTTGATGCTGAATGGTGCATATTTTCGGCAATCGGGTAACCCGCATTGGGCTAAAACATACAAAGGTTACCCGTTGATACCGGCTCTACCGGCTGTGAACGTGCCACACCTCACGAAATTCGTCGGTGCATCGCTTAATTGTAAGAGGGGTGTAGCCTGTTAGCCATGACCGTTAAGTTGTTTGTGTTTAAGACTAGGAATGATATGATTGTTAGGGTTAAAGGAAGAATGATAGTAAGACTTTGACTTGTACACTTTGATTTTGAATCATATTAATTAGGATGGATCGGACGATGACGACGTTGTTGTTGTTGTTGTTGTTGTTGTTGTTTCGTATCATTTTTCATATGTTTTGGAGTGACAGGAATCGATAAATATATATCTGTCACTGCTATTGGGGATGGTTCAAGCGTAAATAAAATAAAGGTAGGATTATGAGACTTTATATTTAAAATAAAAATTAGTTTAACGTGTGTATTATACAGAGTTGTATAAAAATAATTAATACAAATAATCATTGATTAAAATTAGATGTGGAAATAACGTAGATATTTTAACATTTTTAAAAATAGGAAATAAAAGTGCATTTTTTAAATATATAATCACATTTTTAAATAATACAAGTATATTTGACAATTTATCAAGTATTAGGTTATCAGAAAGCAACAAAAATCATGGCAATTTGCAGGTTATCGAAAGACCGTGAGAGAGGGGATGATATGTTCTTTTTTTAGGTATTTATATATATCATGACATTTTTAAATAGACTCTCTTTCATTCCGTTGTCTAATTTTAAGGGTTGAATACAAAAATGTATATAAAGTATACGAATATATATATGGGAATAATCAATTGTTAACCCTTTCTTATTTTGTTAACTGAATAATTACATCTTATTACTTTTGTGCCTACATTAAAGTAAATATAAAGGTGTGTGTGTTTTTTCTTCTTTTTTTAATTAATGCAATTAATGTAGGGCTCACTTACATTAATAAAAAAAAAGAAAAACATACACGTTTAGATTTACTTTAATGTGGACTCCAAAGTAATAAGATGTAGTTATTTGGTTAACGCAATAAACATGGGTTAACAAATGAACCACACCCTATATATGTGTGTCCTTACTAAACATTTTAAGAGTTAATTGATTTTTTTACTTAAATAAATATGTAATAAATGATATTAAAAAGAAAAAATATATATAAATGCTTCTAATTTTATAAAACTTTCATTCACACAAGCTTACCAGATTTAAAAAAAAAAAAAAGTTTAGTGCTAAGACCCCAAATGTATTATAGCTCAAACATTACAAAACTTTTTGCATAGTATGATAACCTTTATAATATATTGCTTAGTTAAGAAAGATGCAATCCACCAACATAATAGAATTTATCTTTTAGTAAATAACAGCAAAATTAACAAGGGCTTCTAGCCTAATGGTTACCCTCTTAACTTCCCTATGGGAGGTCTTGGGTTCGAATCCGGGCTGAGGCATATTTGCTGAAGCAAGGTTAGGGGGTTTACCCAGTTGTGGGGTTCCTCCTGGGGTGGGCTCGGGCATACGCCCCAGAGCGTCAAATCCGAGGGGACGATTGAAATCCCGTCTTGGGTGTCGTTGTACCAAGCCGTTCAAAAAAAAATAACAGCAAAATTACTTGCACGCTACGGTGGGGATATATGATTGAAACCAGCACGTCGCAATGTGAAAATACGACTAAAAGAAACGTATGATATCGTGACGAATCGGTTATGAAAATTGAAACATAGATATAAAATACAATTATGTCTTTGCAATATATAATTTTAAAAATAATTTGATAAAAATAGAAATAAAATACATGAAAAGACACGTCACGTGATGTGAGATGTTTACGAACTTTATTATGATTGGTTATTAAAATTAAAACATAGGTATAAAATACAATTATGCCTTTGTGATAAATTATTTTTTTAAAAGTAATTTAACAAAAAATGAAGTAAAAAAAGTTAAAAGCAACATCGTGTTATGTGATATGTTTACAAACTTCATTATGTGTGTTACGTCAGTGATATTAACATGAATAACTACATAAAAGAAATGCATGAAATTACGGCAACTAGATTATGAAATCAAAATATAGATCAAAGCAATGTTTTCAGAACCGGACCGTACGTTGAACCGGTCTCCTTACTGGTCAGATGTCCGACCGGTCGGACCGGCCGAACCGGATTTAAGAACCGGATGATTTTATAAACATTATATATATATATATATAATCAAAATAAATTAAAAACAAATAAAAAAATTAAAAACAAATAAAAAAATAAAAACCGGTTCAACCACCGGTTCGACCGGCTGGTTCACCCAAAATGACCCCTAACCCCTAACCGGACCGGTTCACCCACCGGTTCCCGGTTCGACCGGTCCGGTTTTCAAAACATTGGATCAAAGACAATTATATGACACTACTAATGTTTTTTCATTCGGTGTCAATCTCATTTTGTTATGATACTAACACGTTATCATCAGTCGATATAACTTAAAATTATTAACATGTTTCTTTTATAATTAACAAACAAAAGTTATTAAAAGAAAAGAAAAATCCATGTACTACAAGTTTCAAAAAAGGTGTATTGTAAGTGATAGTTAAAAGTGATATTTTATGCCTCCTACAAACATGAACTACAACCGTCTCCAAAGAACCATCGACTACAACCAACTCTTAAAAACCAACCATCAGCATTCGACCAGTCACGTGACAATGTGACATAGATCACGTGAAAAACCTAGCAGTGTCTCTAGCACAAACAAACAAATGGTTTTGTATAAAAGAGGCAAAATTACAAAATTTTGGATCAAACTAAAAGCAAATGGGAAAATTACCAAACTAATCATTATTGACCATCTTTTTACCAAAATAATCAATCAAATTCCGGTGTCTAAGATACCCCTTTAAACTCCCCTTTAGACAGTGGCGGATCTAGTTTTTTTTCAACGATGTCACTATATTTAAATGTTCTATTTCGTACCATCAAACTTAAATTTTCTGGGCCAGTTTTATCATTCGGGTCGGGTGATGCTCATCACATAATAAAAGAATAAAATAAAAATCGTGAATAAAATCACATAATATAAATTCGATAGCCTTTACAAGTCAAAAAAAACTTAAAATTCAAGGTTCAAATAATCATAAAAAATTACAAATGTATTAAACTAAAATATATGAGACTATCATGATTTTTTATGTTCCAAACAAAACAAATGAATTAATGATATATATAAAGACATTCTCACATTCACATGGCACAGGGCACATGGCCGATGAATGATGAGTGCTACTTACCGCCTAATCGAGCCAATAGGCAATATCCAACACCAGCATATAACTATTCTCCAAGGCGGCACTTTAATCTTCTCCACGAACGTCACAGGGGTCGGGGAGCAGACGATCGTCGATCGGTACTTGTAGTTTGTTTGGTTTTGGGTATTTAAGAAGCGGGAAGCCGTCTGTGTATTCAAGCTTCAAATAAGTATTTGTAGTTTGTTTGGTTTTGGGTATTTAATTGTTAGTGGGCTAAATAATATAAGTAGATTTTTTATATTTAATCAGATTGGGCTAATAATGGTATTTGGTTATGGGTATTTATTTGGTTAATAAGTTATATATTTGATAATCAATGATGTCACTGGTTCAAAAACTGATGCTGTCACTTGAAAACATTGTATATAAGTGTATATATACGCTGAAAAATCACTGCTGTCCGGGGACTACGGTCCCAAATGACTACGTCCACCCCTGCCTTTAGACTCATTTTTTCTGTACTTTTTGTAAATATACGGACTCACATGTCGGCTGTTTTGTCGGGTGTCTAAGACCCCTTTTCTACCGGCGTCTTAGACGCTGCTTCTGCACTTTTTGTAAACATATGGGCCCACATGAGCGTCTAAAGCAGCGTCTAAGACGCCAGTATAAAAGAGGTCTTAGACACCCATTTATACCCCGACAAAATCGCCGACATGTAGGCACGTATGTTTACAAAAAGTACAAAAAAGGACGTATAAAGGGGCGTCTAAGGGGGCGTCTAAGACACCGGTAGGAAAGGAGTCTTAGACACCCCGACAAAATCGCCGACATGTAGGCACGTATGTTTACAAAAAGTACAAAAAAGGACGTATAAAGGGGCGTCTAAGGGGGCGTCTAAGACACCGGTAGGAAAGGAGTCTTAGACACCCCGACAAAGCTGCCGACATGTGGGCCGGTATGTTTAAAATAAGTACACAAAAAGGGAGTATAAAGGGACGTCTTAGACGCCGGAATTTGATTGATTATTTTGGTAAAAACATGGTCAACAATAATGTTTTTGGTAATTTTCCCAAAGCAAATAACCAAGCATGACAATCATGACCAAAAGCAAAAAAATTAGGTTGATTTGATAAAGAGTATTATATTTTAGATTAAAATACGTAAGATTATAGCATTCAACATGTTAAGATAAGCAATACTTTTACATAATATTAATCAAGATGATAACTTAAAAATTATATAAATAAAATAAATTTAAACATGTATGAATCAATGAATGAATGATCACCAACATATTTATCAAGAAAATTATTAAAAATTATCTAAATAGACCATTTGTTTAGTCCTAATTTATTTTAACTATAATAAAATTTATATTTTTTTAAAAACAATTGATTTAGACTCAAACTAATTTTTTTAAATTCATTGTGACTCGTACCCAATTTGACCCAAACTCGTTTTAACATGTCATCCAATTTGCCAATTTTACCAGGCTTGCACAAGATTACACCAGCCCCAATAGATTACGAATAAAAAGTAAAAAGATTACGTTCATAAGCATCTCATCATTAAAACCAAACTTTATGACAAAGAGTCCGAGATTACGCTACACATCCTTGAGCCCACAAACAGAAAACTAACACAGAAAACAGTTGCCCAAAATATGTCCTAAATCCTAACTACTGTCAGATTCATCCATCAAATCTACGGTGGATGGGTTTTTGTAACCACTGATTTCAGTTTGATACCTCTTCTTATCTACCTGAGCTTTTGCTTCATAAGGTGCCTTCTCTTCCGCTGTTTTAATTACAATAATCACAGTATATTATTAATATTATTATTATTTTATTTTACATAATTGTTAAAAAAAATATCTTTTATTTGGGTAAATTCTTACTAACCTGACAACTTGTTCCATCGCTCTCCAAGAACCCGACCCATTTCTTTAAATGCAATTCCCGGGATATCCTTCTTCACATTCTGTCAGCAATTTTGTTACGTAAGGTGTACGAAATGTATAATGATGACAATAGTAACATAATGCTAGTGTTTGAAGATTGTATCTTAATTATAGGTTTTAATTAACCTCTCGTTCGAGCTGTGAAAAGAACATGAAACCGCTCATTGCTCTCTTTGGTGCATTGGGATCTTTTTTCTTCTTTGGTTTCCTTTTCTTTGAACCGTCATCATTACTGCTTCTCTTCCTGCTTGAAGAAGATGTTTTAGATCCACCTGCAGCCTCTTTCTTGGACTCCTTTTTGGTAATTATCTGGTTTTGAGAGTTAGCAAGTGTAAGAATGGTTCTGATTTGTACAAATATTTCCTCAAAAAAAACATATATTATTCATTTAGTTTTTTTAATTACCTCTTTTTCCCCTCCACTGTTACTACCATCTGAGTCATCTCCTTCAGAATCATCAGTGGGCGAGCCTTCATCGTCTTTTTCAGCAACAAAATCCTCATCCTGTCAACATATTACAAACTACACAGTGAATAAGGGCAAACAGGTAAAATATTATGACTAAGTTTTTATAATCTTATTTACTGCACTAAATATTTTGAGTTTTTTTCCAAATGAGTGTAGTTGAAAAAAAATATTTACCAAAAAAGTGTACTTGAAAACTTATTTACCAAAATGGGTGTTTTTCTTTATTATTGTTTTTCTTTTTTTGATTAGTTAGAAGTAATTAAATAAAGGAAAACACCCATTTTGGTAAATAAGTTTTAAAAAACACCTATTTGGTAAATATTTTTTTCAATTACACCTATTTGGTAAAAAACTCAATATTTTTATATAGTTCAAACACAAACAAAAAGTTAACTCTCTTGACCCGTTACCCAACCCCCCTGCCTGCCCATTTTACCTCCTCATCACTCTCTTCTCCACCAGCTTCATTCTTGATACGCTCAAGATGAGGGTCAACAGCATCATCATCCTCATCACGGAGAACAGCTGCAACACCATCTGCAGCTTGAACACCACCTCCGAGGTTCATGATTTTTAGACCCTTTGAACTGCATTAGATTAATGACATTAGTGATCCATATTAATGTTCTCAAAACAGAAGATGAGTTATACACTCACCTAATAAAATTATACAGGTTATGGTATTCATTTCTCTGAATATTGCGAAACAAATGTTCTTGCTCTGTTTTCAGTCTGATAAGAAGATCAAAGTAATGCATGTTTGATCCTCCAGCAGCATGTCTCTCGAATTCCACATAGTCAATCTATACAGAAAATCAATCGAATTATAAGTTAATGACACTTTAAATTCATTCATGAAATGGACCAATAAAGATGATGGTGTACCTCATCATGTAGAATAAGAGTAGGAGGTTTTGGCAAAAAGAAAAAACTCTTTTCAAGAGGATATAAAACACCATCTTCAGCTTTTAATGAAGATTTTACAGCATAACCATCCTGACAGCTACGGAATTTCCCAGGTCTAGTCAGCTTTGTACTAGACAAACCACGCAAGATCATAGTGAAAACTTCATGAATAAGACCCTGTTAATTTGAAGATTATCAAGTCGTTGAATAGCATGTATGTTGTGTGAAACTTACAGGTCAAAATGGTAAGTTCAGTACAGGTCAGGATAGCCCAAAATGCTTTTCGTCAAATATTATGCCAATTTCTATAAAGCTTTATGTATCAAATATAATTTGAAAAAATATATTACTTTCATAATAATCAAATCTTCCAAATAAAAAAATTTAGAATGTTTGATGCATAGAAACAAACTTTGGGTAACTTTCTATCAGTACAGCCAATTTGACATCTTTGAAATAGAACATAACTCAAACTGATACACTAGTATGTAAAGGGGCTAACTGAGACACTGGTATGTATAGGGGTCAATATTGCCACCTTCATAAATAATTAATTAAATGGAAACCCTTCAGATTTAAGATTTGTGATGAGAAAACTAGAGGATACTCTTTAACATTTGTTGCCATCACAACCCAGAGTTAAATTTACAACTGTGGTTTAAAAGTATGAGGCCGAGCATTATTACCTTATATGATGGTTCTAGCTTGTCTTTGTATTTGGTAGCATACAAGTCATCATTCATCAACAAAGTGCTCTCAACCACATAATCAGTTTCAAACTACAATAAAAACACAGTAAAACGTTAAATGGAAGCTATATGCCAGACAAACAGTAAAAAAATTATTTGAAAAGCAGGGGTAAAAATAAAACCTGCATCACAATATGTGGGTACAGAGTTTGACCTTTACGGATAGGTGGATCCAGAGTAACAACAACAAAAGTATGAGGTTGGTTAGACTGCATAAAACCAACAATATATAAGAGACATTTTTCAATATGTGTGATGTTTATAAACATTGGAAAAAGAAGATTAAAGAAAAAACCTTAGGTAAAACAAAAACACGAACTATGCTGCTGTATTGGATTTTGAAATCAGTGGCTTGCCCCTGAAGCCGTAAAAATGAGAGGTGTAGCTCAACATTGTATCGGCCCCTACAAGAACAAGTGACTCGTTGTGGTCAATGAAAAAAAAGGACTGAAAAAAGAAAAAGATAATCATTGACACAAGCAACCAGAAGGCGCACCTTGGAGTAAGAATTGTGATGGTCTCAAAAGTAACAACAGCTTCCTCGCCACCAGCCCCAACATCCGCCATTGACATTATTTTCTCACGGAAAACCTAATGAAATGTAACAAGATCATGTATATATAATACTTAACTGAAAATGCAGCATTGCAGCAAATATTAAAATCAGGCAACTTACTTGTGCGGGAGGGCGGTTCTCGTCCCCAACAAACTGAGTGTTAGAATTGGGAATATGGAAACTCATTTCCATCAGAGAATCTTTCTGCATTATGTTTAAGAAAACTAAAGATTTCAGATATAAGAAAAGAATCTACAAATGTATTGGAGATACAGTAAAAAACAGAAGTTAATATACCTCATTTGCACCAGTTGTGTCATCCACATGGAACTCCAGGATAACATCATTCTTTCCTTGAATTTGTGTCTGGGACACGTCAGCTAAAGAAACCTCAAATGATTGCTTCCCACCAACAATAAATGAAAGCATATTACCTGAGTATATCCAATAGAAATACAAGTGAAACTTTAGTGAAAAATAACAACTAAATACACATACATGTTTGATTTGTAAATCATTCTGTTCAGGTGATTTGTAAATAATTCTGTTTAGAGCACATAAATGGCAGATAAGTTCATTTTGGTGCTCATGCAAGATTTTCTTCTTATGCTAAGTATTCAACCATAGAATAAAATAATTAGCTGCCATACTTAGTGACAAAAAGCTTCCCTAACAAATAGTTAACAGATACTGAAAGAAAAGAAAACCAACCATTTATATCGAGTTCTCCCCAATTTTTTCCACTAATTGAAAACTGCTTATCTTCTGGTGGTATGCCATAAGAGTTTTGAAAAAAATTTGTTAGGCTGGCCACATCCTGCAAGCAGAGTAACAAAACAATAAGAAAAAAGGTAACTTAAAAAAGATATTCATTACCAATATCAAACAACTCATTAAACTCTCTCAATATTATTCACAAACAAGCAATTCCATGTTCTTTTTGTCTGTGTTAAAAGCAAACTACTTTAGTAAAGTATAATAAGTTAGCTACACGCCTTACTTAAAATGAAATCATATATTCAATTTTGTAGCACTGGTGATATTAAATTTTGCCGAAAGCCATTATATTATATATTCTAGTATTGAACCATTGACGAATTAGGCTGATTAACTTAAAATGATTGAATCCCTAAACTTTGTAACCATATATCAAAGTATCAAACATATAAAAATCCTAATCTTTGGTGTTGAACTATTGACAAATGAGCCAATTGAACTTAAGATGATTTAATCCCTGAACCTTTTTACCATTTACCAAACATATATAGATCTTAATCTTCAGGTGTCGAGCTAATGATAAATGGGGCCAATTGAACTTAAGATGACTGAATTCCTAAACAGTATTACCATATATCAAATATAAAGTTTGTAATTACATGTTTATCATGCACATTCAACATACGAATTTGAATGAGACTGGCACATGAAACTCCACCAAATATTACATGTCTATCATGCACATTCAACATACGAATTTGAATGAGACTGGCACATGAAACTCCACCAAATATCATGAATATGTAAAAAAGAAACATACCTGATCACGAAAACCAACAAATTTATATTTGAGACCATCCTTTGTCTGCACACCAAGCTGATTGCTACGTGGCACTTTCATCCAGTTAATTCTAACAATATCAGACTTATCAACCTCCACAGCCTTGCCACCCCCTTGTTTCTTCCACAACAGACCGCGTGTATGAACCCTAAGCTGCCCTAAATTCTGCATTTCCAGCAAGCATAAAACACAAATAGGTGTTAAGACATTTCTTACTTTGAGTTTTTACATAACACGAAGAAATGAACTCTCTTAAAGTAGTTATTATGTGAAGAACAAATCATGCTAGTGAGCAGAACCTAAAATTATTAATGAAAATCCATGTCATGCACTTCAATTCCAGACAAATCTTGAAACACAAAAATGTTAACCAAAATCGCTTTGAGGAATTTAATTCCACTTCAAGATATCATGTCTCCTACGATTCCTCTACCAAAATAAACGATGATATAAACAAGTAACGGAAACAGTGGTTGAAAAAACCACGTAACAAAGAAAGATAGCATACAAAAAATAAAAATTCAATGTGAAAACAAAAGAAACCCTAAAACAGTTATAATAACTGATTCCGCTAGTAAATTTACCCAAAAAACGATGAACACTGCTTCACAGTAAACTAGGGTTAGGGTTTTAAACAAGCTCAAGTAAAGTTAACACGAAAAGAACGATTGAGCATTTAAAAAAGGAACTTACGGCGCCGCCACGGCCGACGAGCGAGATGCTGTTGAACATGTGACCGTCCGCCATGGTTATCGATGAAGCAGGTAGAAATTAGGGTTTCGAATGGACAAATGAAGCAAACGAAGAAGAAGACGAGAGATTAACGGAATGGCGCGAAATGGAAAAAAGTTGGAGAGAGAATCAGATGCAGGAGAGCTTCATGGGAAGATCGTGTTGCCTCGCCTTCTAAAAGGTTGCCGCCAAATTACAGAGAGGCCGGCGGATGGAAGGGACGTGGGCCCCCAGGAAAATTGGTATACGAGGCATTTCTCATAGGCTTCGGCCCAAATTAAATACGAAGGTTATATTCCATAGTATGAATCATTCATTTCCATAGTTAGGGGTGTCCAATGTCCACTATACTGTTTTTGCGGTTTTTAGTGAAAACATAAACAAAACTATTAATAACGGTTTTTAAATAGTGAAACCAAAACAAACCGTTAAAAATAAATTCGAACCGTTATCATTAGTTTGATTCCGGTTTGGTTTACGATTTTGTTCATTCTAGGTTTAGGTATTTTAATTCCTTAAAAATAAAAATTAAAACGTTTTACGATTTGATATATACTACTTAGTACTTACATTGTGAGTCCAAATATATATTTTTATTTACTTTTTGTTAAATAACGTCTAAATCATCATTAGAGGTGGGCAAAAAAATAGACCCGGACCCGGAAACCCGAACCGGAACCGGTCATACCCGAAACGATGGGTACAAACGGGCCCGGCTTTTTAGAAAAATTAAAACCGGAACCAAGAAAACCGAAACTGGTTCCACCTGTACCCGGCCAAAACCAGAACCGGTCAAAAACCGGTTGGAACCGATCGAAACCCGGAACTGGAACCAAAAACGGGTATTGACTTTGTTGACCGGAACTGGAACCGATTGAAACCGGTTCCAAAAAAACCCGATTTGCGCACCCCTACGCATATGAACTCAATCATTCATAAATGACGATAACATCCGCACATGGAAAAATTTGAAGAATTAGAACATAAATTAAACATTTGTTGATGAGTAACTAATGTTTGAATCACAATACTTATTGATGAATGAATCACGTATGTGTCGACCCCAAAACACCAAAATAACACAAAAAAAATCATCCTTGCTATAGATAAAGTGATCAAAGCTAAAAAAAGATTAAAAAAAAATGAATTGACCAAAACTAAAGACCTAAATAAATGTTATAAAGACAAAGTTTAATGCATGAATCGAATGGAAAACTAGTTTAATAAACACTAAATGAGGCCCCC
The DNA here is from genome assembly GCA_009363875.1 of Mikania micrantha. Taxonomy (NCBI): domain Eukaryota; kingdom Viridiplantae; phylum Streptophyta; class Magnoliopsida; order Asterales; family Asteraceae; genus Mikania; species Mikania micrantha. The sequence goes on along the minus strand of CM018685.1, from coordinate 45,834,237 downwards.
ATGTATAGACAATTATGTAAGCAATTGATAAAATAGGTTTCATTTGCTGCTTTCTCGATTTGCATCTATTTAGACACAAATGATAGAGAAGTATGGATTGTACCATTATTACAGTTTTTAACTTTATTGACCATAACTAAACCGGTTAAAAAAAAACCCATTTGTGCACCTCTTAAGGAGGCTACACAGTAACACATAGCAACTATTTGAGACAGTTTTAGTAATAAGGATCAAGGGACCAACAACTACAGGCTGCTATGGATGATATGCGCATGACTTAGTTTATATGCATATGAATAAATGATCATCTCTTGATGAATCTTGTTTCTTTTATTTCCTAATTTGTCTAGATTTTCTCATTTGTGGATGTTTTTAAGCTCATTTATGAATGACCAAGTTCATTTACGAATGAGTTATTTTAATTTGTGGATGAATACTTGGTTCCTTTTACAAAGAATTTACATATGTGAATTGCCTAAGGTCATCTAGGTATAAAAATGCTCATATGAATATAATGATCTTAATTGTATATTGTCTTTTTATGTTAAACTTTAAACGTTGTTTTATCATGATTTACATTGCTTTATGGATCAAGCATAAGTCATCGTTGTAGAAATCGCTATGCGCTAGTCGGGTGGCGATTGAGGTACCGCCTAGGGAGTAATCGGAATTAATCGGCGCTAGGCTGATTGGAATTTTTATATGTAATTTTACAAATATATTTAATATATATACATCCATATCAATAATTTAATATATAATACTTCAAATAATTTAAAAAATAAACTTAAATATACTAAATAAAGTACTTAAAAGTTCAAACTTAAGCACCGAGTTCAAAGTTTAGAGATTGATTTCGATATTAAGTGGCTGGATTCGATGTTTCATAGACATATTAAGGATTTTTGTTTGAAAAATGTCTAAAAATCATGTAAGATAAAACAACATCTTTCACTGTTTCGTTGGAAAAACGCAAATATCATATTGACTTTCTTTCGGCCTACGCTAAAGGTACTTTAAAGATTTTGATATCTTTTTGATTTATATAAAGGCCCAGAACGCTAAAAGGTGAGGGAACCTGAGTTCTCTTTCTAAAAAAGAAACAGCAAAAAAAAAATAAGTGACTATAAGGAACCAACGATTCTCGATTCTTAAACAACCTATCTTCTCCACACTGAATTAGCATTTGATAGATTATCCAACCCCGAGCAATCTTAGTTATTGGTGGGGGTTTGGTCCGTTAGCTGGTATTTGTTTAGTCATCCAGACAGTGACTGGCGTTTTTTTAGCTATGCATTACACACCTCATGTGGATCTAGCTTTCAACAGCGTAGAACACATTATGAGAGATGTTGAAGGGGGCTGGTTGCTGCGTTATATGCATGCTAACGGGGCAAGTATGTTTCTCATTGTGGTTTACCTTCATCTTTTTCGTGGTCTATATCATGCGAGTTATAGCAGTCCTAGGGAATTTGTTCGGTGTCTCGGAGTTGTAATATTACTATTAATGGTTGTTTGGTCCATTTTTATTAGAAAAAAAGTCAAAAAATCAAAAAAAAATAAAAATCTGACTAGTCCGTCTAGGGCCTAGGCATCGCTTAGACCAAAATCGAGACAGTTCAGGGCCGTCTAGCACCTAGGCCGATTTTTACAACAGACCATTTAGTACTTTAGTTATATACTAGGAGAACTTTTTCAAGCATATACACAAAAGTGCATAAACTCTAAAAATCAAGTTGTAAATTTTCATGTAAAAACTTTAAAATCTATGTTTGAAAATCCATTGGGTAATGCATATCTGCCCCAACATCATAGCAAAAGCAGAAAATACAAGGATGTAGAACTCATCTTTGATAACCTAGTGAAAACCCTAACGTTTGAAGGATATGAGATCTAGAACTCACATGTGATGAGCACGTGAATACCCTAATGTTTGGAGGCTTTTATCGTCGTGAATCTAATCAGAAGTCCATGGGAGGCCCTGGTGATCGGTGTCGAAGTACCAACCAAAAATAAGAGTTTACACTCCAATCCTACTACCCAAATTAGATAGGGAAGTCGGGTATCGATCCACGAGAAGTCTAGTGGAAATCACTTTCAATACAACTAATTAACTACGTGCAATTGAAAAGTAAACTTGAAAAGATTGATTTTATGGTTTAGAGTAAAAACAATGAACTTTAACTAAAACAAACAATGAAAATAAGGATTTGTAAACAATTAATGGAAAAGGTGATCACTCCGGGTTTCGAATTAGGAAGACAATTAGGTTTTCATTAATTTGTCAATTGGGAATCACATAGACATGATTCATGCTTTAATTGATAAACATGTATGATTTTGAGAACAAAGCAATGATCTTGTTGACAACCGATAACTAGACCGATGTTGTTGACTTGATTGATTACCAGTTCTACAAAAACAATGATTTCTAAAAGACTTTAAAACCCAATTTCGTTAATTACCCATTCAATTATACAATGAATGAAAAGAAAGCAATAAACTTGAACTTGGAATTTCAAAATCAATCAAAAATCGTAATCGTTTAACAATCAAACACTATTGAATCCATAAATCTATGAAGAACGAATTCAATACCAATATTCAACAAATCAAAGAACAAAACTAATTATCAAACCTAATTCTCCACCCAGAGATGATCACAGTCGAACTAGCCGGACATCCTCAAACTTGAATCTTCACAATCGTTGATCATAGGCATGATTTGATCTTTGCTTCTACGAATCCGGAGGATCTTGGATTGATTTGGATGAGTTGGAATGCCCAAAAACACCTCTTTTTCGCCCAGAAATCGTCCCAAAAAGTGTTAGCAACGAAACCCCAAGATTAGGCCTTAAATATGGGAAAGATTAGGTAAAACTTTGAGTTTTTCGGCCGTCACCGTATGATACGCCGGGTTTGGGCGTATGATACGCCCAGAATCTTACACTACGCCCAGAATCTTCTGTCAACGCTGAAATTTGGGCGTATCATACGCTGGCCGTATGATACGCTGCCTTGGTCATACCATACGCCCAAGATGAACTCACCGATGGCTTCGTCTCGTCGAGAAACTCAATTTTCATATATTATGGGCCCCGTAACTCATCTCCTAGCCTGAGATATGCCTCCGTGAAGTTTTGACTCACCGAACTTCATGTTTTCACCATTTTTCTCGCGCGGCTTCTCTTCCAATCCTCCAATAAGCTCCCGAACATGCCTTTAAACACTTGACACCTGAAATTCATAAACATACTCAAAGTAAACATGTTTCGGGCCAAAAATCGATAACATCACATAGTTACACATCAATTCACACAACTATTTACACCTTCATCACATCCCCACACTTGTTCTTTGCTTGCCCTCAAGCAAAACTCATCAAAACCATCCAATCATCATAATCAAATGCATTTCCCAATTGCCCCGCCAATTCTTACATCAGGTTCTAGATCATAACTAAATCACAAGACTTACAACATTACATAGTTTTACATCGTGACAAGTACAAACGAATTTTCAAGCAAAACATGGAATAACCTCTAACTAGACCTAACATGCTTCAAGTATATTTCACATGAATGTATTGCACCACTCACAATATTCTCTCCACTCGGTGTATTTCTGGACTAGTCATAATGCACTAGTATATGTGTGAACTCTCAACCAAAAGTGAATGACCGTCATCATAAGCTTGTATTGCAATCATACTTCCACCAAATTGCTAAAACCATACACAAATCAAGAGGACTTAGCGGGTTGTAATGAAAGGCTAGGGTTAAGGTAGGTACAAGGAATCTGATGGTGATGACAAAATAATGGGAATTCAAGAATATTGAACCACTATAAAGCTCCATTTACCATTATACTATAACGACTCTTTTTGTTGCTTCATATTAAGGTCATTTGACCTAATATTCTGCTTTTTTTTTTCTTTTTTTCTTTTTTTTTAAAGGAATGAATTTGGATTCCATTACTACATTTGAAAACCAACTAAACAACTTGTGGAATAAGACTTCAAGGCTCAACAAACAATTAGGCTAAGGCTCAACATGGCTTCTACTGGTTGGGGTTGGAATTAGAAATTATCACAAACAAAAGGCTAACACAAACAAAGGTGAATCCTAATGCCTCCATCATTTTTGTGCAAGTTCTAGCATACGATATCAACACGCATTGCAACACAAGTTCTAATTTGGTATACACTTTGGTATCACTCAGAAACAAGCAATACTAAACAAAGATATTACAATTAAGGCTCAACTCTCACAAAAACGGTGGGTAAAAGGTTAACGACACAAAAACATTCATGTTACTTACAATCTAACATGTCACCCCTAATTAGTCGTTATTTCATTGATGGTTTCTAAAAAACACTTGCCACAACCACTATCATGCAACTTAAAGACTCAATTATGACCAAGAACCTAATCCAAAACATTAACAGGTCAATTGTTGATGATTTACATTGAAAATTCTGATTTTCAAGCCCTTTCAGTTTACTTGGAGCAATTCAAAAATTTCGAAAATTTTGTTCATTTTCACCCCCCACATCCCCACACTTGAGATACATTGTCCCCAATGTATAGTTCACTTTAAAATTTAACCCCAATCATGCAATCATCTCTTCAAAACCATTAACCCAGACTTGAATTCAAACACTAAACAAAAACAGAACTAGTGATGAGGGAAAAAAAACATGGACCTGATCTTGTTGTCCTCGTGATGTAGATAATGCGAATGATGCCATATCGACCTCGAATCTCCATGGGTCTTCCCCACACTTATTTCCTGTGATGTTTGTGGCAGGAACTCACCAAAACAAAAAACAAAAATAAAATGCGAAAACACTTAAAAATAAACAAACAAACTAAATAAAATCAATACAAACACATAGGTTGCCTCCTATGCAGCGCTAAGTTTTGTTTACGGTCTTCAGCCAGACCATACCTACTACCACTCAAGGTGGCCTGAAAAGGCTATCACCTGCTGCATAGCCCACAAAATCAAGCTTTCGTGGCTCAGGTAAATCTTCCCATGTTTCCCAGTTGGGTCCAAACATCTTTAACCTTACTTGTTCTTCATCAAACTCCATATATTTAGCTTTCTTCTCATCCTTCACCCTTCTCCATTTCGGTATCCACACATCATCTTTTGATGCCCCTTTCTTCTCAGCATCTTGATCATCCTTGGGTTGTTCTACTTTTGCTACTTCAGACCTGTGCAACATAAAACACTCCTCTTTGGTGTTATCTTCCTTAGAAAGGAAGTCACACCTGTCAACAATGTTTGCTTTTGAGCATTCATTCTTGATAAGAGGGTTAGTAGCAATCTCAAACATGTTAATCTGCTTTTCCCGGCCACCAAACCTTAACCCCACAGTCCCGTTAGCACAATCAATCATAGCATGTGCCGTGGCAAGAAAAGGTCTACCCATAATGACTGTAGGATGTGTGTCTTTGGTACTTTGAGCAAAGTCTAAGACCAAAAAATCAACTGGGTAGTAAAAATTGTCCACCTTAACAATTACATCAGTTAACATTCCCCTAGGAAGTGTAGAAGTCTGATTAGCTAACACCACAGTAGTGTCAACTTTTTGTAGAGGACCAAAATCATATTGGTCATACACACTCCCTGGGAGAATGCTAACACATGCTCCCAAATCCAACAATGCCTGATCAATTTGAAAATTCCCAATTTGTATAGCAATCAGAGGCATTCCTGGATCTGGAAGTTTAGGTGGCAATTCACCCGACAAAACGAAATTTGTATTCATGGTTAGCTCAACTTGATTTGGTAACTTATGATGTTGTTTTTTAGTGCACAACCGTTTCAAACACTTAACATGGGCAGGCACTTTCTTTATATCATCAAGCAATGGTAAATTAATTTTAACTTTTTCAAAAATTTCCCACCTCTCATCCCGAGATGGGTCCTGCTTTTTCAAATTAGTTCCATTCACACCATTAGTTGAAAGAGTACTTACAGCATTGACATGAAGGTTCTTTGAGCCTAAGCCTTGATGTGCTGGATTCACCTGTGTGTCACTTGGAAGTGTTCCATGATTTCTTCTCGCCATCTCCTCTGCCATCTGTCCGACTTGCTTGTTCAAAGCATTGAAGGCCTTGTCCCGCATCTCATTTTCTTTCTTCATCTCTTTCAACATCTCAAATATGTCATCTAGCTTTGAAGTTTCTGAATTAGATGTTGGTCCATGTAACATTATTTGATGGCCGTGAATGGAGAAAGACGTAGCCGAGTACCTCGGTCGATGTCTTATGTGGGCAAGAGAAAGGCGGAACCAGAAACCGTCAGGGTTACTGGACAGCCTGAAATTTCACTCTGGAAGTGGGAACAACAGCTATCGACTTCATTACCAAGCTACCCCGCACTTCCAGTGGTCATGATATCATATAAGTAATCAATGATCAATTGACAAAAATCTGTCATTCCTTGTCGATGTGTGAGACTCTCACGATGGATAAATCGGTGAGATTGTACATCAATGAGATGGCGGTACACCACGGAGTACCATTGTCTATTATCCCTGACAGAGATAGCAGATGTACATTAAGGTTTGACAATCGTTACAGAAATCTCTAAGGACATAGTTAAATATGAGTACAGCTTACCATCCACAAACGGACGGTCAAAGCGAACGTACAATTCAGACCTAGTGGACATGTTAGGAATCTATGTGTTAAATTTCTATGGGAATTGGGATTCTCATTTGCCACTGATTAAATTCTCCTCCAACAACAGTTACCACAGTAGCATCAGAGGTGCACCATTCGAGGCTCTCTAGGGTCGAGACATCGGTCACCGATCTGTAGGACTGAAGTGGGAGATAACCGTATAATTGGGCCATAACTTATTCAGGAAACCACTGATAAGATCGTCCAGATTTAACGAAGATTGCAAGCTACAAGAAGCGGACAGTAAAGCTACGCCAATAAACGACAAGAGCCGTTGGAACTCCAAGTGGGAGGGCGTGACATGTTAGAGGTTTCCCTATGGAAAGGTGTGGTACGTTTTGGGAAGAAAGGCAAGTTAGCAACATGATATGTAGGACCGTTCGAAAGTATTGAACGTATTGGTCCTGTAGCGTATAGACTGAGACTACCAGATGAACTCAGTAGTGTGCGTGACGTGTTTCTTGTCTCGAATGTAAAGAATTGCCTTGCTGACGAATCACTCGTCATTCCAGTCGAAGAAATTCAAGTTAATGATCAGTTACACTTATTGAAGGACCTTTAGAGATTATGGATCGCAAGGTTAAACAATTGAGGCGAAGCCGTATTCAAATTGTAAAGGTTCAATGGAACTCAAAGCACAGACTCAAGTTACTTGGGAAATGTGAAGATCACATGAAGTTCAAGTATCCTCAACTGTTTACAGAGAAAATCGTACCCGATAACTATTCTTAAATTTCGGGACGAAATTTCTCTAACAAGGGGAGACTGTAACATTAGTGCCGGAAACGTCACCGGAACAGTGATCTGAACAGTAATGTGAACAATGAATCAGGTACATTACAGTTATCATTCATATATCATTACTATTTTATGCTATCATAACGCGATTCAGAATCAGTTCAGAAAAGCAAGTTCAGGACTATGGTTCATCAGTCAGATGATTATCTGGCATCACAGAACCATCATGTGATTATGTGTTAGGATTTTATTATGTATAAACGTATGTGAGGCTTTACAGAACAAAACAACATGGATGTCGTTACGTGAATGCTAAACCGACAGATTGTTCGTATAGGTGACGATCTGTACGAATAACTCTGAAAGTTTAACGTTCTGAATGATATCCAATAATTAGAAAACAATATTGAAAAGTATAGTTATCGCAGTGTTCGTACGGGTGACGATTCGAACGAATACGCGCGACGACCGTACGATTCGATTTTAAACAGTAAATTAAATAATTTTGAAAAAAATAAAAGATATTTAGTTAATTTACTAGGAATAACCACTTAAAATAATTTTGTAACTTCTATTTTAAAAACCGAGTCGTTTCGTTACGAAAACGAAATGAAAACGACGTCTTTACGTGAAACCAAGCAACCGAAACGAACCCGAACTCACCCGGGGTATAAATACCCGGAATGAGTCTTCTTCCTCATTTTCACCCTCTTCACTCTCTCTCTAAAATCTCTCTCCCGTCACTCTCTCTCTAGCATTCTTCTCTCTCTCTCTAAGATTTCTCAACCAATTCTCAACGAAATCGTGTAATCTCGGTGTCTAAACGATCCTCTCAACTTGTAGATCACGAAAGTACAAGGGATCTAAGGTTTTATCCAATAAATTCGAGGTAAAATTTATGTTTTAGTTCGGTTTTAAGGGTTTCAAAACCCTAATTTCGCACCTCTTGTAAATCGGTTTTAGGGCCTCAAAACCTTAGAGAAACCACTTCATAACCGCCTTAGAACAAGTAGGAACGAGTGATGCACCATTTGATGGTCTCTAGGTTCGATTGGATGGAGCTGTTTCTGAGTCCACATGGTCGGCCGAATGGCCAAGAGTTCCAGGCCATCGAATGGCTTGGGCCAAACCACCCTTCAATCGCTGAATGACCAAGCCCCATTCGCCGAATGAAGCATGCGGTGCCAATCCCCTCATTCGCCAACCAGCCATTCGCCATGCTAGTCAGTCGCCAGACCCCCATTCGGCAGCCACCCCTCATTCGACTAGTCCTCATTCGATCGGCTCTAGCCATTCGCCACCCTCTCATTCGCAGGGTATCACACTTGGGCGAATAGCTCTCAGTCGCACCTCACCCATTCGGCCAACATGGCAGCATAACAAACCTATTCGGTTTGAGTCTTATTCGGTCTAACCTAAACCACTCGGCCTTGATTTTTAGGTTCATTGAGACGGGTTAAATGGTTATACATGGGTTTAGGGTGATGGGTTTGCATGGGAAATAACCAAGTATGTGTGTGTGTGTATGCACTATATGGTGTGTGCATGCATGGTTCGGGATTTCCTTTGTAAGTACACAAAGACATTAGGGTTTCCCATAATAGGGGTTTCATAATCCAAATAAGGGCTATCAATATCTTTTGAGATTAACACTTGGGAATTCAATTGGGAAGTCATGAGGATTAACAATAAAATAAGGAATTGAGTGTTGATGTAATTATTAACACTTAAACCTTAGAAAATTTCATAAAGATATGAAACTAACCTAGAGGGTTTGCTTAAACTATCACGGCTTAGTTAATCAAAGTAACGAGAGATAAACAATGGACAATCAAAATCCAGAAATGGGCACGAGGTTAGCCTAATGGGCTTAACCCAAGCCCATCATGTGTAGATCATGTTTCTTAAAATAATTAGGTTTTAATAAAATAAATTTATTTATAAACTTTATTAAATTAAATTGAATGATTTTTAGAAAAATGGCTTAACTTAAAATATGAATTAATTAAGTGTGTAAATTAAAGACTTGTGAATTAATTAAAATAAACCCTAATCATCTAGGGTTTAGTAGTTAATAAGATTGGGACATGGGTCTATTACGGGTAATACAATTAGACTAGTTAGGTGAAATCCTAGAAACACTTTAGTAACGTAGGACACTTAGTTGCACACCGAGACCAAATCCTAGACACGACGATTACCGTATATACTTATCGTATTCGAATTCTCTTAAAACAACACAGGTGCTAAAGATACATAGGCAACAATCAAAGAGCACGCATATCCTTTGTGGTTCATTTGCACGGCAACACAGGTGAGTTCATTGCCCCTTTTCTAAACATTTTTGTTTTAAAACGCGGGGCTGAGAAGCATGCGTAAACTGTTTATTTAAATGCTTTTATTTATTATATGTTTTACATATATGTTTGTTGATACTCCTAGACTCCTGTCTAGGTAATTATTAAACAGGATAAATTATCAAACTAATTAAAGTACTCTTATGAGTAATACTTTAATTCTAAACTCTAAACAAACCCCTAGTCCATTCAGTTCAAATTCAATAATCTAAATTCAAAGTGAAATCATATGAACTAAAGCAAAAGATCATGTTCAAGAAACTTAACTCAGAGTGTGATCTGAGAACCAAGAATCATAATCAAATCAATTATCATTGTGAATCATGGGAATTCTAAAGATCAAGATTAAGAGGCTCAATGAATCAGAAATCATAAATGTGTGTGAATCATGGAAATAATGAAATCATTATAATCTAATGAAATCATTAATATTCAAGTTAAGGTGGATGTCAGTTGTATAGGGAATCAAGACCACGTGTAACACACATATAAAGTCCCTTCAGGTATAGAAGACTCTTGTAGTCAGGCTATACGGGCAATAACATGAACTATCAAAGGAATCAATATCACAAATCAGGAGAATCAAAGAGATCAAGAATCACAGGATATCCGTAAAGTCCCGACATGTACAGTAGATCATTAGATCAAGCTGATATGGGCATCATTAAAATCCCGTCACGCCCAGGTATACTCTTTGTGAGTTATGCCTGGTATGGGTCACGTGTGAGAGGTTACAACTTGGACAACCACCAACAACTAAGTCTAATTGATTGAGTCAAATAAGGCCCAATCCTCATGTCTTAGTTGTATTTAAATGTTTTATTTAATTATTTAATTAAATGTTTAACATTATATTTATATCATTGACTTTTGGGGAAATCATGTATCTATGATGAACTCAAGAGAGTCAAAGGTAAATCGAGTTTTGGGAAAACAAAATCTAAATCAAAGGTGTGTAGGGTAAAAATGCTTAATTATCATTAACAACAGTGTCATATGCATATTAGTATGTGGTGGGATGGCGTCTGGGCGAGTTTGTTGGCTTGACCCAGGGGTATGCCCTATATATAAGCATACCGATATGGATATTACATGTGAAGTTAATGAGGTTAGGGTCTTTACCGAAGGAGATTTCAAATCATTATCAATTCATTTTCAAATCAGTATCAATTCATTTTCAAATCATTATCAAATCATTTTCAAATCATTTTCAAATACTAAACTACATGAACTCACCAACCATGTGTTGACTTTGTTTTTGCATGACTTCTCAGGTGACGAACAGGTCAACTGAAGAGTTATTACTTTTGGATTAGGTTACAGATAGAGGACCTAGCTTTTTGGACTGCATACTCTTGGACATCATACCAAGTTGTTTTGTATATCTTGTGCACACACAAGAATGAAGACTTATGATGAGATTGTAGATTTACATTGTTAAATTATAAACTTATCTGATGTAATTTAACCTTGTAATTCTATTTTGCTTAGCAAGTTTCTCATTTAGATATATCATGTGCAATGTAAACAATCTGATCATTTCGATTATCACTCACGATATCGCGCCCCAGGAACCTTCCGCCCGTCGGGGAAACCCGATCCTACCCCGCCGGCTCGGGGTGTGACAGTCCACCTTGTTGATTTGCTTGTTGAGGAGGTGGTTGCCTATAATTGCCTTGAAATCCTTGGTTTTGATTCCCTTGGTATTGTCTTTGGTAACCCCCTTGATTGTACCCTTGTTGGCGGTTGAACTGATGTTGATTTCCTTGATTGTTGGGTGCTTGAAAATTGGGGTTCATTTGATTGGAAGTGTTTCCATACCTGAAGTTTGGATGATTGCGCAACCCCGGATGATAAGTGTTGGAGTTCATGTCTCCATACACTTGGTTTACTTCTCCTGTTGGAACAAACTGAGATGAACATTGACTTGCCTTGTGTCCAATCTCTCCACATCCACCACATACATTAAAAACATTTTCAGATTTGGTGTTGTCCTTTCCCAATCCCGCAAGTTTGGCCATCTTTTGTGCTACGACCTCTAATTGCTCCTCGTTTAATTGTGTGGCTGCAACATTAACAGTTTCGTGTTTTGACCTCTTGTTAGATTGCTCTAATCTCTTTGAAGTGGTGCTCATCCGCTCAAGCATATCCCAATCCACCTGTACATGGTTGTACAAGAAAGTCCCATTGCTTTGGGAGTTGATGTCCCTTATATCCTCCGATGACATCCCATCATAAAACGCTACCAATAACTCCCACATGTTGATCCCATGATGTGGGCATTTCCTCAACATGTCTTTGAATCGGGTGAAGGCTTCATGAAACAATTCTCCTCCTTTCTGTTTGAAATTCCTAATGGCAGCCCGAGCTTCGGTTGTTTTCTTCATTGTATAGAACTCACTTAGGAATTGTTGTTGCATTTCTTCCCAAGTGTAAATGCTTGATGCTGGCAATGTAGAAAACCATTCCTTAGCTTTATCTTTCAAAGTAAACGGGAAGAGGATTAACTTGATTTCATCCGCTGAAAATCCTTGGCCACCCGTGACTTGACAGAATTGCTCGAATTCTTGCAAGTGTTGATAAGGTTCCTCAGTGGCTCTTCCATGGAATGTGGGCAAAGATGACAACACAGCTGGTCTCACTTCAAAAGATCTCCCTTGCCTAACAGGTGTCACTACTGGTGAGGAATTGGTAGTCAATGCAGGTCTAAAGTGAGTTGTTGCTCCTTGTGCATGAGCCATGCCTTGATTGTAATTCATGGGCACTCCCAAGTTTGGAGGAGGCATAGGGATTCCAGGCCCATAATTCTGATTATGAGGTCTTGGTGGCCTGTTGAAACCTTGTTGTGGCGGGTAACCGTAATGTGGCTGTTGATGATGAAAGCCATAAGCCCCTTGATTCAATGGTTGCGGGTTTTGTGGATAAGGGTTTTGCATTTGTGGTTGTGGTGGTGGATACCCGTAAGGATCATCATAAATAGCATTCACGTTTTGCAAGTTGTAATCACCACCGTTCAAACCATCATCCCAATTATTGACATTGTTCTCATCAGTCCCTATTGTGCCATGATGACTACCTCCTCTCAAAGTGTTTCTCTCTTCAGTAGTATTGGTATGGTGATCATTATTAGGAGGATGGTTAGGGGGAGGTACATGCTGAAATTGGGGTTGAGCAGGTGGTGGTGGAGGATTTGGGTTACCTTGCGGATTCTCAAAATCCTCAAACCTTGGTGGTTCAGGTGGAAACTCCATTGTTAGTTGTTGTTGAATGCTCGGAGATGTAAGCTCTATCCGATGGAGTACTCGATTCCTACGAGCGGTGTGTTCAATTTCTGGATCAAAGTTAAGTGGTGAAGATCTTCCAGAATACCTAGTATGCATGCAATCTTGAAATTACCTGCACACTAACACAACCCGTGTAAATCTGAAAATAAAACAAAATAAAATGTAGTTGAAAGTAATTTGCGCACGACTCCCCGGCAACGGAGCCAAAATTTGATCGGTGTCGAAGTATCAACCAAAAATAAGAGTTTACACTCCAATCCTACTACCCAAATTAGATAGGGAAGTCGGGTATCGATCCACGAGAAGTCTAGTGGAAATCACTTTCAATACAACTAATTAACTACGTGCAATTGAAAAGTAAACTTGAAAAGATTGATTTTATGGTTTAGAGTAAAAACAATGAACTTTAACTAAAACAAACAATGAAAATAAGGATTTGTAAACAATTAATGGAAAAGGTGATCACTCCGGGTTTCGAATTAGGAAGACAATTAGGTTTTCATTAATTTGTCAATTGGGAATCACATAGACATGATTCATGCTTTAATTGATAAACATGTATGATTTTGAGAACAAAGCAATGATCTTGTTGACAACCGATAACTAGACCGATGTTGTTGACTTGATTGATTACCAGTTCTACAAAAACAATGATTTCTAAAAGACTTTAAAACCCAATTTCGTTAATTACCCATTCAATTATACAATGAATGAAAAGAAAGCAATAAACTTGAACTTGGAATTGCAAAATCAATCAAAAATCGTAATCGTTTAACAATCAAACACTATTGAATCCATAAATCTATGAAGAACGAATTCAATACCAATATTCAACAAATCAAAGAACAAAACTAATTATCAAACCTAATTCTCCACCCAGAGATGATCACAATCGAACTAGCCGGACATCCTCAAACTTGAATCTTCACAATCGTTGATCATAGGCATGATTTGATCTTTGCTTCTACGAATCCGGAGGATCTTGGATTGATTTGGATGAGTTGGAATGCCCAAAAACGCCTCTTTTTCGCCCAGAAATCGTCCCAAAAAGTGTTAGCAACGAAACCCTAAGATTAGGCCTTAAATATGGGAAAGATTAGGTAAAAATCTGAGTTTTTCGGCCGTCACCGTATGATACGCCGGGTTTGGGCGTATCATACGCCCAGAATCTTACACTACGCCCAGAATCTTCTGTCAATGCTGAAATTTGGGCGTATCATACGCTGGCCGTATGATACGCTGCCTTGGCCATACCATACGCCCAAGATGAACTCACCGATGGTTTCGTCTCGTCGAGAAACTCAATTTTCATATATTATGGGCCCCGTAACTCATCTCCTAGCCTGAGATATGCCTCCGTGAAGTTTTGACTCACCGAACTTCATGTTTTCACCATTTTTCTCGCGCGGCTTCTCTTCCAATCCTCCAATAAGCTCCCGAACATGCCTTTAAACACTTGACACCTGAAATTCATAAACATACTCAAAGTAAACATGTTTCGGGCCAAAAATCGATAACATCACATAGTTACACATCAATTCACACAACTATTTACACCTTCATCACCTGGGGAGGGGCAAACCTGACCTCCGTCCAGGGCTCATTTATCGTAAGGGCATAAAAATTTTAAAAATCGTTTTTAAATTATATATATTTACTTATATCTTCATAATTCACTAGGGGCGTTTTTTTCTCAATACGTCCGGGACACTTGAATTCTCAGGGCCGCCCTGATCAGAACATAAATATTTAAACTTTTTTTTTCAAACCAAATGTTAAAACATTATCTAAACATGATTACATGCTTTAATCAGAAATTTCTAAGGTTAATTCAGGTGAAATCATATTATTAAGGTACTGTATTATTGGTCTCTCTCTAGCACAAGCTCTCTCTTTCCCTTTATGGTAGTCATAAAAATGAAATGTGAATTGTATCGCCATCATTTTATCAATAAGAGAATATAAGATTTAATTTTTTACTTAATTTTTATTTTTTTATTAAATTTATAAATCAAAGTAGGTTTCATTTTGCACTCAATATCTTTTACTATTGTTGTTTTTATTACCTCATTATCAGTCAATAGTGTGGAAATTAAACAAAAAACTCATACTATTACGAGGAGATTTTAGGGGTGTAGGTTAATATTTAATTCATAAAACTCTAAGATTAAATTCAAAATTATCTAATCATTGAACTTATAATAGTGGATTTACCTTATGATAGTAAATCAAAGCAAATATTGCATTTTACACTCAAAATCTTTTATTGTTATTATTGTTATATTATTACCTCATTATGAGTCAATAAAGCGGAAACTAAACAAAAAACTCAAACTCTTGCAATGAGATTACAAGGTGTAGGGTAATATTTAAACCCATTAAACTTTTAAATTAAGCTTGGACTCAAAATTTCTAACCATTGAACTCGTGATATTGGATTTTACTATATGTTTTTTGTAAGACTAGAGATGTTCATCTTATCAGATTACGAGTTATTCGGTTTTATTCGGATCTTTTTGTCTATATTCGAACCCGACCCAAATTTATCCGAATTAGGATTCGACTCGGATTTGGATAAATTCGAATAACCCGGACAACTTGAACAACCCAAATAAAGCTGAATAAAAAATTCCAATTTTTTTTGTTTTTGTTATGGTTATTTATTTTCCTGTATTTGGTTCCTAAAACTAAATATTTAACTAGTTTAGATATGCTATATAACACTTCAAAGTTTAAATTTCAAAAACGATCACAAATCTATCATAATAAAATAGTTTAAATAAGTTCCATGATTCATAAAAAAACATCCGAACAACTAGAAATTAATAATGGTTTATCGGCTCGTAATCGGAACAATCCGAATTACAAAAAACCAAAAATCCGAATCCAACTAGAATATCCGAATAACTTCTTCGTATTCGAATATATCCAATCCGAACAATCCTAATCAAGATTCGAATCGAGTTTTTTTGGTCTCGGATACGATTCGGGTTTTGATTTTTTCGAACTTTGTATTTTATGAACAAACCCCTATGTAAGACTGAAAAACACTACAATGTTTCTTTAACTTGGTAATGTGAAATAGATCTCAACCATTATGTGTGATCAATTTTAATTTCATTTCCATCTTTCTTATTTTACATGGCTCCAGCTTTATTTCATTAGGTATTCGATCTCTATCAATCGGAGTTTGTTTGGTTCAGTTTTCGAATTTTTAAAAATCCTTCTTAGCCTTCTTAGGCAAAATAGACTTTTTAGGGGAACCTTCCTCTATATATATATATTATGAGCTTTTTGATATTATAATATAGGTATTTTTAAGCATAGTAGATCTCTTAAACTTTTAAAATTACAGCAAAAAAATGTCTTAAATTATGTACATATTATAATTATTTATGATTATTGCTGTGGTGGGATTTTTTTAATGAGCTTTAATAGATATATCATGATAAACTTTTTTTTTCAATTATATAAAATCAAGTGTCATTTTAACCCAATTTTAAAAAGACAAAACAAGAAATTAATAATAACAATACAAACATTATGTCTCACTCTTGCATAATTTAACACGTATTATTAATTTACGAACCAGGTTTTGAGACTCGGTTCACCACATCACATCCCTATCAAATCGACCCTTTAAGAACATCTAATGTTAGTTAATTAGCACATTTATGGCACATAGCTTGTTTCAAATAAGTAATATAATTGATAAATAGCTTGCCATTTTTTTTTAAAAAAAAAAGAAGATTATATTTTAAACCCTTGTTTAAATAAAGAGTAAATTACCAAGATAGTTCATGTGTTTTGTTCGTATTTCACTTTTAGTCTCTAGGTTTCATAAATTTTTCATATGGTCCCAAACTTTAATCGTTTATAACATGTATAGTCCTTATGCATGTGAGGGTAATTTGGTCAAGTATGTGATGATAATTTGGAGACTAAAGAACTATATTTGTTGCAAATGTTTAAAGTTTGGGACTGCATGTGTAATATATGAAACATAAGGATCACAAGTGAAATACTAACAAACCACATGAATCATATCGGTAATTTGCTCTTTAAATAAATGAATTTTTAATACATTGAAAAAGTGTAAAATCATCCAAATTATATTAAAATGCCCACAATTTAATAGTTTATAATTATACACTTACGTCTAATGCATTAGTTATTGATAAAGTTACAAAAAAAAAAGGCATGTGGACGAGTCAACCAAACACAATTTGTCCTAAATTGCATTCACTCGTTAAAGGGTCACACTTGCGGTCCACGCATATAATATACTTCTATGTGGACCCTTTAGTGACGAAAGTAAAATTGCACTAATTTAACGTTATTTTACTTATTTTGTGAAAATAACGTTAAAAGAGTTGAGTTGATTAACTTCAAACGATAACTTTGAGCCGGGTACTCTCATTCGGATCAGCCTCTCTATCCTAGTTGCCAGCTGGGATAGGGGTAGAGTTTGTGTTCATCCTTCCCCCCAGAGGCCCAGACCCTACTAAAGAGTAAGAATCATAGTTACAGAAACCGCTCTACAGGCCACGATTTACGTTCCAGTTCGTTCGTACCGAATCGTGGTACGATCGCGTACCAGGAACGTTTTGGATCGCGATTTTGACAATAAAATTGACGATCCCATTATACCCTGTTAATCGTTCCCGACACTAATTGGATCACAAAATTTTTGTATTTAAATAAAAGGGCCATGGTAGTAGTTTTAATACTTTTTAGTTTTGGTAATTATCTTTTATTTTTAAATTACCTTAATTAAATGACTACATATGCTTTGCTTCTCTCAAAGCATTCCAAGTGATATTCGTGAAAATTGATGTGGACGTAAGGGTATGCATATCGATCTGATGAGCTTGTAAACATACATTTCAACATGCCCACGAAATTGATCTTAAAACCATTTTGAAGTTATTTATTTCCAAACTAGCTTGTTGACCTGTGTGTTATACATAGGTATATAAAAATAAGTATTACAAAGCAATCAATAATAAAAAATAAATACATAAATAACAGATAATTTTTAAAATTTAAAAATAAATAAAATTATATTTTATAAATATTTGTATACTTTTTTAAACAATACAAATGAGATTTAAAATTTTGAATTTTTGAAATTATTGGTTGAAAATGAAAAGTTTAAAATGATTATATTATCATTAATATTTAAAGAAAATGAATATTATTTTTCTTTTAAATTTGAAAGTTTGAATTAATTGTATTAAATGGAATTAATTCATGAGTTTCTTAAATATGTCATGTGGATAGTCTAGAAATACGCCACATGGCAAATGACATGTGGATATGCTAGAATTACGCCACGTGGCATATTGTTATTATTTTATTATATAGTATAGATATATATTTGATATGAACTAGATGTAATATTTGTTATAGAACGGTTCAAGAGTTTTAGATGCAAATTAATGATAATTATCTTGAGGCGTAATATAACATGAGCATCAAATCCTCATATCCATATCATGATATTTTGTCTTTACTAGCTGTAGAACTAAGTATTAACTTTGTCAGATGCCTCGTATGTTTTTTTTTTTCATAAAAGTTTATAAGTTAAATTATGTTTGAAACACTAATGTATAGTTTATATGATCAAATTATATGAATTAATAATAGGTAAATATAACATGGTTTTTGTTTCAAGTTTTGGTTATTAAAATTACTTTGACTTTTAAATGATTCTTCTTTGTTTTTATTTTAAAAAAAAAAACTTTAACCTTTTGATGGTTTCTTGATATGTTCTTGGTGATTTTTAATCGTATGTATTCATCAATGTAATCTGATTACGTGTATATAATCGTTTTTTAAGTAGAGTTTCAATTACTCTTTGTGAATAATGTTTTTTTTGGAACACCATATGTGTTAATATATGTTTATATAATCGGTTTTGATTCATTTTGTTAGTCGTATTCATCTATATCTTTGATTCAGTTTCTTTCTTAAAATTTAACAATCTACTTTAATTTGATTGATTACATGATATACGTAATCAGGTAAATGATTACGTATATATAATCAGGTATATAAATTTAACCATGTATATGATTACATTCTTAGGTATATAAATATAACCAAGTATTTGATTACATGTATGTAATCAGGTATATATATATGAAATTAGATATATGATTAGTGGTTACACATATGTAATTAGGTATACAAATGTAACCAAGTATATGATTACATTTATGTAATCAGTATGCATGAAACCATTTTATGATTACATACATCTAATCATAAAATTTAGATTTTTGAATTCAATTATTTAGCAAAAAAATCCAAATTGTTTAAATTAGTTTTATTTACATAAATTAAGAGAAATGAAAAAGGAGAGTAAAAAGTGATTTTAGGAATTTATTAAATATTTGAGAAAGAGATAAATTTGTTTTGACTATTATATCCTTATAATCTTATAATTAAATCATTTAATTATCACTTATTTACAATATTGTCATTAAATGATTCAACCGTAAATTGCTTAGATCAATGGTGGAAAAAAATGTTCTTAGTTCTCTAGAAAAAGAAGGGTTTTATTAGGAACCACTCCACGTACACACACACCAATTTTTTATTCAGGTTTAATGTGGAGCACATATTTATTTTCAAGATTCCAAATTAATGGCTCACGTAGGGTTTAACGGTTTTCTCTCTAAGATTAGTTTTTCATATGATTCAATCCCTATATATATATCTATAGGGAATTGTTCAATTGTTAAACCTTCATTATTGTTATAACCGAATAACTGCATCTTATTACTTTGTCGTCCACATTAAAGTAAATTTACAGGTGCAAGGTTTTTTTCTTTTTTAATTAATGTAAATGAGGCCCACGTTAATTACATTAATTAAAAAGGAAAAAAAAACATACACTTTTAGATTACTTTAATGTTGGCCCCAAATTAATAAGACGCATTTATTTTATTATCGTAATAAAGAAGTGTTAACAACTGATCATTCCCCTATATATATATATATATATATATATTATCTATTATAGTTAATACATCAAAATAATTGTAGGACACTTGTCACAAAAATTTAGGGTATCTTTTTACTAATTTTTCCGTTTTTCGCTCTTAATAAATACACAATTTTAATAAATATTAATTATATAATTATATACTCTTTAGACCTTTTTTAATCAAAAAAATTCTTAATATTAAAAAAATATATATTACATATATATTATTAAATACTAATTATATTATATATACCTTTTATAATTAAAAATGATTTCTTAATATAATAAAAATATTTAATATTAAAAATCACACTTTTATTATAAAATATGAAAATTTTCCAATAAGTTATAACTCATAATATCTTTTTATAATTTATAAGTCATTATTATTAACTATTTGTTTTTCTTTATCAACTTGTGTGATAATAGAAACATCCTATAATTTTGTAAAAAATGACATTTTTTTAAAAACAACTTTTTTTTAAAAAAAATGAAATGTTTCAAAACAAAACTTTGAAAAACAATTTTTTTTAAAACACACTATTATTATTTTATTTTCTATGTAATGCTGATCATATTTTAAATCAAAAAATCAATTACAATTTTTAAATTTATATTATTGAATATTTATTAATTTTTATTCAACCTGTATAATACTCGAGATATTAACCTAATATGTATATGTGTATATATATATGGCATGTATATATTAGAAACTCTCTTGAGATAAAGAAACTTTGCAAACACAATACTTGGTCCACAATTTGCCACCTTATTATTTCCTTTACATATAATTATTTAATAGAAGGGCATACTTGTCTTTTAATACATTTGTACCTTTACACTATATTTTATTAATTTACCACATTCTCTCTCATCAAATTTAAATAATAAACAAAAGAAAATTATTTCTTAAATTTTTTCCCCTTTCATTTCCCACCAGAAATTTTGCCACATGAATATTTTCGTCTTTTTTTTACAGTATACAAATTTCGTCGTGTTACATCTAATTTACGTTTTTTGATTTCAGTTAAAAAACAAAAGATTTTCATTTTTAAATATTTCATACATTTTATTTTTCCACATTTTATTTTCCCACCTTTTTTTCCCACCATTTATATATTATTTCAAACAAGTAAAAATCATTAAAAAGTTACATTGTTACGTTCAGTTTACACATATTTGCAGAAACCGTATTTTTTTGTTTAGCATTTTATATTTTTTGAAGAACTTTAATTCATTAATCGTTGTCTCTTTAAAAAAGAATTAAAAAATATTGTTGAGTTGACATACATAAAGCTAGTACACAAGCATTTAATATTTGCTTTATCAAAAAGATAAATCATATATTTTAAATTATACTTTATACTATCATTTAAAATATTCAACCACATTCTCTCTCATTAAATTTAAATAATAATCAAAAGAAATTAATTTTTAAATATTCATTCCTTTTCTTTTTACGCAAGAAAAATTTCTTGATTTGATTTTTTTAATAATTTGCTTGTTGTATATAATTGCTGTCGTGTTACATCAAAGTTACGGTGTTCAATTTCAGCTCTAAAACAAAAAAAAAATAATTTTTAAATATTTCATACCTTTTATTTTTCCCACCATTTGTTTTTCCCACCATTTGTTTTTCCTAACTTTTTAAATATTTCTCCCCTTTGATTTTCTCACCATTTTTGTTCTTATTAAAATTAATTTTTAAATATTCCTCATTTTACTTTCCCACCAGAAATTTTGTTTAGTTTAAATTTTTAATAGTTTCCTTGTTGTATATAGTTGCTGTCGTGTTACATTAAAGTTACGGTGTTCAATTTCAGCTCAAAAACAAAATAATTAACTTTTTAAATATTTCATACCTTTTATTTTTCCTACTTTTTATTTTTCTCACCTTTTATTTTTCCCATCATTTGTTTTCCCCAAGTTTTTAAATATTTCCCCCCTTTGATTTTCTCATCATTTTTGTTCTTATTTAAATTAAATGCATGCTGGCTTTATATAAGTAATGTCGATCTACACTTTAACATTTTTTGCAAACTAATACTTTGTTTTCACCATTAATATGATAAATCAAATTAGATTAGAAAAATTAATTTATACTAATTGCAAAATTTTTGAAACAATTTTCACCATGGCTAAACTTTTATTATATTGATATTTTACAAATGTTTTATCTTATTACAATTCATTAAAAGTTTTTGTTGTAACTTTAATTGTATGCATGTTGAAAACATGTGTTGGTTACATTTATGTTACACTAACGTTATTTAATTTTGTATTATTTTCTAATATAACTTATGACTATATAATAATTATTTTTTTACTTTTCATTTAAAAAATAAGTCACTATCACTTTGCTGTTTTTTTTTGTTTTTGTTTTGCAATTAACAAGAAAGAGATATGAAAGGTCTAATCAAATTAATATTAGATGTTCACTATTTATGATACATTATAAAATTATTTAATATTACCTTTATAGCAACAAGTCAATAAAAAGTATTTCATATTAACTTGTTACAATGATGGTACACAATACATTTCGGTTCCAAATTGTTTACGACTTTCATTTTTTTTTTTGTTACTGAATATACGTGTTACTTTTATGTTACATTACATATATGCGGTTTATTTTTCACTAGGACCCAACGCATTTCAGCTCCAAATTATTAACATCTTTCATTTTTTTTGTTACAGGATATATGTGTTACTTTGATGTTACATTATATGTCACACCCTGGTCGTTGCGGAAGCGTACGGTGTGACGTCAAGGTTTCACAGTCATGATTTACAACAAAAGACATACATGTTTCTATATTACAGTGCAATAACACAACGACATTAGCCACAAGCCTAATGTAATAACGGTTTTATCAGAGTTTCACACCTATATATGTATTACACATATATACTACACAATATATCACAATGTTGAGTCTATCACTAATAGACTCTGCTATACGACTCCCAAGCTTGAGCTCCCAGCTCCACCCCCTGTATCATTTGGCATCTGAGAAAACATGTTTTAAAAAACATCAGCACATTTCTGGTGAGTTCACAAGTTTATTTGTTAAAGAAAACTATCAAGATGTAAACAATGTATCACAAAAGATTTAAATGTTTGCATAAAAAAAGTTCAAAAATGTTAATGTCCCAAATAGGGTATAAAATATTGATATTCAATGCAGACATTGTTCCTTTCAACAATGTCTAGTTTCTCCGCTCTGACCAGCAGTCCAATTATAACTCCAGGGCTCCCATAACCGAGCTGACGAGTTCAGTGTTTGCCCCTTCCCAATGTCCTTGTCGCAAGACATTGTGTGTTTAGCCTTATTGAGCGCCCGCTCGACATCCAGTCGTGGTTGTAGCTACGAACCACGGGCGAGGATTGTCAATCACAAATAGAATCTATTCTCAATAATCACGCCCCCCCCCCCCACGGTTAACGGTTACAGAATAGGGGACTTAGCGACAAATATGTAACCCGAGAAATAACGACAAGCCTGGTCATATGTTTTCTCCACGGTCTCGTGTTTCAACCAAATGTTTTACAACATATATTGAAAGCGTTTCAGAATTTCACCCGATCTCAAATCAGGCATCATGTTTCACAAAACAGTTCACAAGATGTTTCAAAGTTCCACCTGATCAAATCAGGCATCACGTTTCACAAAACAGTTCACAAGATGTTTTAGAGCTCCACTTGCTCAAATCAGTCTTCATGTTTCAAAGCTTCATAATAAACCGAATGTTTCAAAAACGTTTTTATGTTTTCTCATTCCCCGAGTTCAAAACCAAAATACAGAAAAGGGGATTCGTGAACTCACCTGTGTTATTTCAGATCTCTAACAAAGCACAACGTGAGCCACTAGTTCTTGCGCTCAAAACCTGTATGTCATTAGAGTTCTATAAGTTACTTGAGCCTAATCTGACTCTCAGAACTATCCTTAATTCAACACCTCATCACATGTGTTCACTGAGAACCTATAATGATTTAGGTTCTTATTAAAATACTTGTAACTTGTTGGTTTAATCAGGACATTTCCCCAGATTAACCAAATTAGTATTGTTGTTGATCATATCACCAAAACAGTTCCTCAATGAATTCCAGATTTAGGAACAGTTAATCCTTGTCATTGATCATTCCCAAAAATGATCAAAACCATCACAACCATTTTTGTAATCACATGATTAAAACCATTGTGATCTATGATATGGTTTCATGATAATCGGGCATTATAACGGCTCAAAACAAAGATTTAACCGTTAACCTGTCAGGTTTTTCATTTCTAACTATTTCTATCCATTATCTAGGCAATAATCAACAACAATAACCATATATTAACGTTAAAATTCAAGATTTGATCAATCAAAACCAAACTAGAAGGTTAAAATGGATCATTACCTAATCTGACGGAGTTCTGTGTGTAAAATGACGATCTGGACTTGCAGAAACGTTCCTGGACGCGATCTAACTGTCCGGAAAGCTTTAGAATTGAGATTTGAGGATATGAAAGTTGGTTTTTCGCCTGGAATGGCCGAGTTCGTCGAAATGGGATAAGATTTTGAGTTTCTAGATGAAAAACGACTTTTTAAGCAAATGTTGCGTCATCCTGACACCAGGCGTATCGCCCCATCCCGGTGTCCCACGCCAGGCGTACCGCGCGGGTGAAAAGGCTTCCAGATATTTTTGTTGTGATCCGCGCGCATCGCCTGACATATTCACCCGACGTGGGGCGTACCGCCCCAGGGCTTTTTCGTCCTTTTTTTCGACGGAAACTTCGTTTCTCAATTCCGGACAATCCGTAACTCCGTTTCGCGCACGGTTTTCGCCCACGTTCATCATTTTTCACATACTATCCCCCTGTAATAATTAAAATCATCAAATCCCCATGGATTTCAAGAACAACCAAATGTGATCTCGTTATTGATGACGTACCTTTTTACTGCAGTTGTCACAGTCTTCCCCCGTTATTGGAATTTCGTCCCGAAATTCAGTTTATGCTTCTCCAGACAAATTTTCATCAAACAGTTGGGGGTATTTGAGTTTCATCTGATCTTCGCGTTCCCAGGTAAATTCAGGTCCTCGTCTTGAGTTCCAACGGACCTTTACTATCGGAATACGACTTTGTTTCAACTGTTTCACTTCTCGATCCATGATTTCCACCGGTTCCTCTATGAAATGTAACTGATCATCAATTTGAATTTCTTCCAATGGTATCACAAGCGTTTCATCTGACAAACACTTTTTGAGATTCGATACATGGAATGTGTCGTGTACCCCACTAAGTTCCGGTGGTAATTTAAGTTTGTATGCAACGGGTCCCACCTTTGCAATAATTTCAAACGGCCCTATGTATCGAGGGTTCAATTTGCCACGCTTTCCGAATCTTACAATACCTTTCCAGGGTGAGACCTTCAACATGACCCGGTCTCCAACCTGGAAAGACAATGGTTTGCGTCTTACATCAGCATAACTTTTCTGACGATCTTGTGCGGCTCGCAGTCTGTCTCGAATTTTGAAGATTTTATCGGTTGTTTCCTGAATGATTTCTGGGCCTGTGAGTTGACTTTCACCAACCTCGGTCCAGCATATAGGGGATCGGCATTTACGACCATACAACGCTTCAAATGGGGCTGCCTTGATGCTCGTGTGATAACTATTGTTGTATGAAAATTCAATCAAAGGCAAGTGTGTATCCCAACTACTTCCAAAATCAATCACACATGCTCGAAGCATGTCTTCCAGAGTTTGGATAGTCCTCTCACTCTGACCATCCGTTTGAGGATGATATGCTGTACTCATATCCAAACGAGTACCCAATGCATCATGCAAGGTTTTCCATAAACGTGAGGTGAATTTGCTGTCTCGATCTGAGATAATAGAAGTCGGAATTCCATGACGAGAAACTACTTCCTTGATGTAAAGTCTTGTGAGTTTGTCCATCTTATCGGTTTCCTTCATAGGCAAGAAATGTGCAGACTTTGTGAGACGATCAACAATTACCCAGATAGTGTCATTTCCACTAGAAGTTCTGGGTAGTTTAGTGACAAAGTCCATTGTAATCTGATCCCACTTCCATTGTGGAATCTCTGGTTGTTGCAACAATCCTGATGGTTTTTGATACTCAGCTTTAACCCTAGAACATGTTAAACATTTGCTAACATAAAGTGCGATGTCAGCCTTCATGTTAGGCCACCAATATAACTCCTTGAGGTCGTGATACATTTTGTCGGAACCCGGATGTACAGAGTATCGAGACTTGTGAGCTTCATTCATCACTAAGCTCCTTATATTTCCAAAGGTTGGTACCCAGACTCTATTTGCAAAGTAGCGAGTTCCGTCGGTTTTGACCTCAAATTTCTTATTCAAGCCTCGCAATGATTCATTTTGCAAGTTTTCTTCCTTAAGAGCTTCAATTTGGGCATTTCGAATTTGAGTAGTAAGGCTTGTTTGAATAATCATTCCCAACGCCCGCACTCGTAATGTCTTGGTCCGCTCTTTTCTACTCAAAGCATCTGCGACAACATTTGCCTTGCCGGGATGATAACGAATGCTGCAATCATAATCATTGAGTAACTCAACCCAGCGACGTCTCATATTCAAGTCTTTCTGATCAAAGATATGCTGAAGACTTTTATGGTCAGTGTAAATAGTACACTTTGTACCATAAAGGTAGTGTCTCCAGATTTTGAGTGCGAACACTACAGCTTCTAGTTCCAAATCATGCGTAGTGTAGTTCTTCTCATGTGTTTTGAGCTGTCGGGATGCATATGCAATGACTTTGTCTTTCTGCATCAGTACACAACCCAATCCTTGATGTGATGCATCACAGTATACAACGAAATCATCTGTTCCTTCAGGTAGTGACAAAATAGGTGCACTGCATAGTTTTTGCTTTAACAATTGAAATGTTGTTTCTTGTTGGTTGCTCCATTCAAATTTCTTATTCTTTTGCGTCAATGCAGTCAATGGTAAAGCTATTTTGGAGAAACCTTCAATGAATCTTCTATAATATCCTGCTAAACCGAGAAATTGACGTACTTCTGTCGGAGTCTTGGGTGCATTCCAATTCTTTATAGCTTCAATCTTGGCAGGATCAACATGTATTCCTTTTTGATTTATCACATGCCCCAGGAATTGTACTTCTCTCATCCAAAATTCGCATTTAGAAAATTTGGCATACAACTTTTCATTCCTTAGTAATTCCAAAATAAGCCTTAAGTGTTGTTCATGATCTTCTTTGGTCTTGGAATAAATAAATATATCGTCAATGAACACAATGACAAATTTATCCAAGTATGGTCTACAGACCCTATTCATAAGGTCCATAAAAACTGCCGGGGCATTTGTTAATCCAAATGGCATAACCAAAAATTCATAATGGCCATACCGTGTTCTGAAAGCAGTGATTGGAACATCTTCTTCTTTAACCCTTAACTGGTGGTATCCTGAACGTAGATCGATCTTTGAGTAGAAGCTGGATCCTTGCAACTGATCGAATAAATCATCTATTCTTGGTAACGGATATCGATTCTTAACTGTCAGCTTGTTCAACTCTCGGTAATCGATGCACATTCTAAAGGTTCCATCCTTCTTCTTAACGAACAAAACAGGTGCTCCCCACGGTGAGAAACTTGGTCTGATGAAACCTTTGTCCAACAACTCTTGTAGTTAGTTAGATAACTCTTGCATCTCCGATGGGGCTAGTCTGTACGGCGATCTAGCTATTGGTGCTGCACCAGGCACCAAATCAATTCGAAATTCGACTTGCCTGTTAGGTGGTAATCCAGGCAGATCTTCTGGGAATACCTCTGGATACTCTCGTACAATCGGTATATCTTCTAGTCGTTTATCTTTTGACTTCCTTTCCATGACGTGCGCTAATATAGCTTGACATCCCTTGCGTAGGTACTTATGGGCTTTCATACAGGTGATGATTTGTAACACCTTACCGCTCTTTTCACCTTGAATCGAGAGAGTCTCCCCACTTGGAAGTGGTATGCGGACTACCTTCTGATAACATACTATTTCAGCATGGTTTTTGGACAACCAGTCCATGCCAACAACCACATCAAAACTTCCCAGTTTCACCGATAAAAGATCTATATCAAAAACATAGTCCCCTAATTGTAACGTGCACCCTTGAATTATCTCACTAGTTTCTATCAGTTTTCCGTTGGCTAATTCTATTGTGTATCTATCGTGTAATGCAGTTGGATTAGCTCCAATTAATGTGCTAAATTCAATTGACATAAAGCTCTTATCTGCCCCAGTATCAAATAGAACAGAAGCATAATGATTATTGACAAAGAACGTACCCGTCACGAGGTTTGGATCTCGTTTGGCATCCCCAGCTGCAATAACAAAGGCCCTACCTCGAGCATTGTTGCCACCTCGATTCATTAGCTTTGGGCAATTCCTCCGAATATGACCTATTACTACGCATTGAAAACAACTCTTATTATCCCTGTTACTATCAGTCACCGATGTAGGTACAAAGGCTCGACAATTTCTCGCTAAATGTCCACGTTCCCCACATCTGTTACAAATGAAAGGCTTACATTCCCCCACATGATGATACCCACATTTCTCACACTTGGGAAGTTTTCCCTCGTAGACTTTCTTATCAGTTGTCATAACAGTGTTCACCCTAACATGAGTCGGTCTCTTTTGTGGTTGATTTAGTGTATTGCTATTCCATTTTCGCTTATTACCAATGTTTTGCTTTTCTTCAGATACCTTCGTCCCCAAGGTTTCCCGACGAACTGCCTGATCAATCAGGCGATGAGCCAACCGAATTGCACTTTGTATGGTATCTGGCTTAGAAGAAGTCACCATATCTTCAATATTTGGAGGAAGCCCTTTCAGATACTGCTCTATTCGTTTATATTCGGGAGTGACCATCGTTGGACAAAGTTGTGCCAGCTCATGAAATCTGGTAGTATAACTGGCAATGTCATTCCCTTGCACTTTCAGGTTATAAAATTCTTCTTCCATTTTCTGGATCTCACTTCGTGGACAATATTCATCCATCATCATTTGCTTCAGCGTTAACCAAGGAATCTGATAGGCTTCATCAATGCCTAAACCTTGAACATGGTTGTTCCACCATGTAAGAGCTGCTCCATTCAGAGTACAGGTGGAATACTTGACTCGGCATTCCTCAGAACAATTACTGACACGAAATACCGTTTCCATCTTTTCGCACCATCGGATCAGTGCGATAGCTCCATCGGTTCCATTAAAACTAAGAGGCTGGCAATTCAGGAAATCCTTGTAAGAACATGCCTTTGGTGCAGATCCCATGGTCCCAGCAGATGCACTACCTCCTGCAGCACCATTTCCACCTACAGCTCCACTGCCACCTCCGGCATTGTTGCCGGTAGCACCAGATCCTCCCTCTCCTGTGTGTTGCTGATTTCTGTAGGTGGCCATAGCATCAGCCACTCGTCTGTTTATAAGCTGATCCATCTCTGTTGAAATAACACGTTGCTCCATTTCAGGATTACCATGTGGATTTTCTTGCGGATTTCCCTGCGGATTTCCTTGTGGATTTCGCCTCGGTCTTCCTCTCGGCATGTTTCTGAACATGCAACAAATATGTTTCGTGTTAGAGTCATATGGCTATAGATTAGGTCTTAGTCATACAACCTAATTCGCTATAAACCAATGGCTCTGATACCAATCTGTCACACCCTGGTCGTTGCGGAAGCGTACGGTGTGACGTCAAGGTTTCACAGTCATGATTTACAACAAAAGACATACATGTTTCTATATTACAGTGCAATAACACAACGACATTAGCCACAAGCCTAATGTAATAACGGTTTTATCAGAGTTTCACACCTATATATGTATTACACATATATACTACACAATATATCACAATGTTGAGTCTATCACTAATAGACTCTGCTATACGACTCCCAAGCTTGAGCTCCCAGCTCCACCCCCTGTATCATTTGGCATCTGAGAAAACATGTTTTAAAAAACATCAGCACATTTCTGGTGAGTTCACAAGTTTATTTGTTAAAGAAAACTATCAAGATGTAAACAATGTATCACAAAAGATTTAAATGTTTGCATAAAAAAAGTTCAAAAATGTTAATGTCCCAAATAGGGTATAAAATATTGATATTCAATGCAGACATTGTTCCTTTCAACAATGTCTAGTTTCTCCGCTCTGACCAGCAGTCCAATTATAACTCCAGGGCTCCCATAACCGAGCTGACGAGTTCAGTGTTTGCCCCTTCCCAATGTCCTTGTCGCAAGACATTGTGTGTTTAGCCTTATTGAGCGCCCGCTCGACATCCAGTCGTGGTTGTAGCTACGAACCACGGGCGAGGATTGTCAATCACAAATAGAATCTATTCTCAATAATCACGCCCCCCCCCACGGTTAACGGTTACAGAATAGGGGACTTAGCGACAAATATGTAACCCGAGAAATAACGACAAGCCTGGTCATATGTTTTCTCCACGGTCTCATGTTTCAACCAAATGTTTTACAACATATATTGAAAGCGTTTCAGAATTTCACCCGATCTCAAATCAGGCATCATGTTTCACAAAACAGTTCACAAGATGTTTCAAAGTTCCACCTGATCAAATCAGGCATCACGTTTCACAAAACAGTTCACAAGATGTTTTAGAGCTCCACTTGCTCAAATCAGTCTTCATGTTTCAAAGCTTCATAATAAACCGAATGTTTCAAAAACGTTTTTATGTTTTCTCATTCCCCGAGTTCAAAACCAAAATACAGAAAAGGGGATTCGTGAACTCACCTGTGTTATTTCAGATCTCTAACAAAGCACAACGTGAGCCACTAGTTCTTGCGCTCAAAACCTGTATGTCATTAGAGTTCTATAAGTTACTTGAGCCTAATCTGACTCTCAGAACTATCCTTAATTCAACACCTCATCACATGTGTTCACTGAGAACCTATAATGATTTAGGTTCTTATTAAAATACTTGTAACTTGTTGGTTTAATCAGGACATTTCCCCAGATTAACCAAATTAGTATTGTTGTTGATCATATCACCAAAACAGTTCCTCAATGAATTCCAGATTTAGGAACAGTTAATCCTTGTCATTGATCATTCCCAAAAATGATCAAAACCATCACAACCATTTTTGTAATCACATGATTAAAACCATTGTGATCTATGATATGGTTTCATGATAATCGGGCATTATAACGGCTCAAAACAAAGATTTAACCGTTAACCTGTCAGGTTTTTCATTTCTAACTATTTCTATCCATTATCTAGGCAATAATCAACAACAATAACCATATATTAACGTTAAAATTCAAGATTTGATCAATCAAAACCAAACTAGAAGGTTAAAATGGATCATTACCTAATCTGACGGAGTTCTGTGTGTAAAATGACGATCTGGACTTGCAGAAACGTTCCTGGACGCGATCTAACTGTCCGGAAAGCTTTAGAATTGAGATTTGAGGATATGAAAGTTGGTTTTTCGCCTGGAATGGCCGAGTTCGTCGAAATGGGATAAGATTTTGAGTTTCTAGATGAAAAACGACTTTTTAAGCAAATGTTGCGTCATCCTGACACCAGGCGTATCGCCCCATCCCGGTGTCCCACGCCAGGCGTACCGCGCGGGTGAAAAGGCTTCCAGATATTTTTGTTGTGATCCGCGCGCATCGCCTGACATATTCACCCGACGTGGGGCGTACCGCCCCAGGGCTTTTTCGTCCTTTTTTTCGACGGAAACTTCGTTTCTCAATTCCGGACAATCCGTAACTCCGTTTCGCGCACGGTTTTCGCCCACGTTCATCATTTTTCACATACTATCCCCCTGTAATAATTAAAATCATCAAATCCCCATGGATTTCAAGAACAACCAAATGTGATCTCGTTATTGATGACGTACCTTTTTACTGCAGTTGTCACATTATATATATGCAGCTAATTTTTCACTAAACTGGTCCTAAAAAATTGAGCATCTTTTTTACCTTGAAACCTAAAAATCGCTTTAAAAATGGTTTTCTAGCCGGTTAAGAACTAATACTGGTTTGGTTGACTAGTTTTTATGTATCTCTAGTTCCACGTAGTGTAACATATATGTAACATCAATGTAACAATTGATTACGTATATAAAATTAATAAAATGAAGCATTGTTACATATATGCTACATACTTTTACATCAAATGTTACATAAACGTAAAAAAATCAAAGTGACTTAAAATTTATTCAAGAACACATGCATACATATGTAAAGTTAGTGTAACTAGAGTATATTTTTTTGTTGTAGGTTATACGTGTTATACATTGATTTTACATTATATATATATGAAGTTAATTTATCACTAAACTGATCCTGAAATTTTGAACACCTTTTTTACCTTGTTACAACGATGTTATATAATAAGATTCAGGTTTCAAGTAACTTGAAACCCAAAAATCGATTTAAAAACCGGTTTTCTAACTAGTTAAGAACCGATATTGGTTTTTATGCATCTCTAGTTCCACTTAGTGTAACAATTTTGTAAAACAATGTTACATATATGCAAAAGAAAATATTTCAAAGACATTTAAAATTACATATATGTAAATTTTATGTAACATAAATGTAACAATTGGCATAACCTTTACAACGGATGTTACAGTAATGTTACACAAGACAAAGAAATTATGAAACCTTATTTAGAACCAGAAACAACTAGACTTTCAAACAACCAAAAACCACTGATCATTATCTTTATGGGTCTTTGGAAAAAAAAAAGAACAAGATAAATCTCAGTTTCACGTACCTTTACAAAGAGTGTTACAAATGCTTAAAAAGAAAAAAAAAACATTATCAAAGCTCCGTGTCATCTATTGAAGCTCCGGTGGGGTTTTTGCCGGAGAATCGGTTCGATTCTTTTCTTCTTGTTCGTCGTGGGTTTTTTCTTCTGTGGGTTTTGTTCGTCATGGGTTTTTGCCTGAAATTTCGAGTGATTCAGTGGTTTTTTTCTCTAGTGGGTTCGGTTCTTCGTGGGTTATTGACTGAAATTCCGCGCGATTCCGGTTGGTTTTTTCACGGTAGTCGTCGGTAGCCTCCTCGCTTCCTGCTTCGTTCTCATTTTACTGAAATTGAAAACCTAACGGTGGTGACGAAATTGAATGGCGGTGAACTTAAAGTTGGTGGGAAAGGAATACAAATATTGATAGATTTCATGAACTAAAAAATCAAGAACACAAGAAATGAGTTGAAAAAATTTCAAAATTAGGAAAAAAGGACACTAACGGTACGTTCCATCAATTGTTTATGACAAGGGTACAAAAGATGAAGATTACAATTCTACACTTATGTACTTTATTGTACTATAATTAGTTTATTTAATACAAAATCAAACAACCTCACTTTTCAAACTTCATCTCAACCATTAAAAAATATAATCAATGGTCGTAAATAAGGTTTTCAAAGTTTCTTTATCTCAACCAGGTTTTCAAAATATCCTTCCCCTATATATATATATATATATATAATACGGGTTTAAAAGAAAATTTCTCATTTTGAATTAAAGTAAGAAAATTCTTTCCAATTAATTGATTTTTTTTTAAATATTACTTTTAATTATAAGGTTATAGATGTAATAAGTAAAAACAAAAAGGTGAATAAAAATATAGACATAAAGTTACCTGAATTTAGTTTATAAAATCTACATATATGTAATATAAAAGTTACATTTGTGTAATAATGTAAGTTACATGTATTTTTTTTCTTTTTTTACATATGTAATCTTATAATAAAAAGAAATTTAAAACGAAAAAGCAATTGATTTATAATGATTATGATTAGTTTATGGGTTTTATTAAAATATGTAAGTTTTATATGGAATAATATATGTGTGTGTGCATAGGAATAGATGTTCTAAAAAGGCTTCAAATCATAAAAAATCTAGAAAAACACAAAAGAATGACACATATATAAGAAATCAAAAAGTAAATATGCCAAAACAAAAAATGAACCCACAATTAAGTCACGTGCAAGTTTCTTTTATTTTTATAAATGCACATAACTTTTTTATACGTTAATATATATATATATATTTTTAAATTTGCACCATAAAATCGAACGTTTTTTATGTTTGTAATGAGTATAATATTTTTATATATATATATATTTAAAATAAAAATAACGACGTCAAATGGGTTACACGAACTGTACGTTTTATGACATATTTTGAATATTATTTAAACTGGGCTTTTATAATGTTTTTTTGTGACGTATTGATATGTTTTATTGTGTTCACGTTTGATGGTATTTTTCGAGATATTTATGGTATTAACATTTTATGGTGTTTATGCTGTTCGGGTATTAATGAAACTAAAAAATGACATTTTATGGTGTTTAAACTATAAACACTTAAAGTTTGTACATTGTGTTTTTTATGGTGTTTTTTTTTTGTGACACAAGTGTATGTTTTATTTTGTTCACGTTTTATATTTTTTTCGATGTACTTTATGGTGCTAATATTTTATGGTGTTTATAATGTTCGAGTAATAATGAAATTAAAACAGGGCATTTTATGATGTTTCAGAACACTAAAAATACTATAAACACTTAAAGTTTTTTTTGGTGTTTTTTTTTGTGGCGCATCTGTATGTTTTATGGCATTCACGTTTTATGGTGGTTTTCGAGATATTTTATGTTGTTCATTTTATGATGTTTATGGTGTTCGTGTATTAATGAAACTAAAACATGACATTTTATGATGTTGTACACTAAAAACACCATAAATACTTAAAGTTTGCACTTATTTTTTAACTTCGTTTTATGATGTTCACATTTTATGGTATTTTTTTGAGATATTTTATTATGTTTATGGTGTTAACATGTTTTATGATGTTTACAGATGCGAATATTAATGAAACTAAAATCAAACATTTTATGGTGTTTTTAGTGCTCAGTCTTATGAACATTTTTTGAGGCTTTACAGTATGCGGATATTAATGAAACTAAAATCGAACATTTTATGATGTTTTTAGTCTTCAGTGTTATGAACATTTGTACACTCCATAAAACACAAAATTCATAGACACCAATTTAGGTCGAGTTCTTTTATATTGTTATATTATGCTCGTTGAATAGATTAAAAATTGCTCGATTTTATGGTGTATTTTTTTAAAAAAAATAATAACGTATAAAAAAGTTACAAATGTTAAAAAAAAGTTAGCCAAACCCTATTATATAGTGAAAATCCAAATTTTATAGTGAATTTTTTAAACTCTATCTAGGCCATTTATTTGGAATCCTAAAAATAAATATGTGGATCATATTAAAATTGATTAAAAAATGATGTTTGGATAAAAAAAACAATTTTAATATGTTTTAATGTGAACCACATGTTTTTTTCAAAATTTTCAAATGAAAGACACATGTAGGGTTTAATAGAGGTGTTCACAATCCGGTTTACGATTTTCACTAAAAATCGGTTGTAAAAACCATATCCACATATGTATGTATGTATGTATGTATGTAGCATTGATGTTTTAGGTATTATTCAATAAGAATAATTACAATTGGGATTATAATGTGGTTAGCCCATCTCAAACCTTAAAATGGTTAAGTTTGATTGGGTTTTAGTTTTTTTTAATAGACTCAAAAAGGCCAAAACCAGGAAGCCGAAGCCATAAATCTAAAACCGTAAAACCAAACAATTAATAATGGTTTGGTTTGATTCGATTTTCATTTTTAACGGTTCGGTTTTGGTTTCGTCATTAAAAAATTGTTATTCACTGTTTCACCTAAAAACCAAAAAACAGAACCACAAACACCCATAGGGTTTCACTTAAAATCATGTTTTAACATGATACAATTCGTATATTATACAAGGAATCTTTGATCTCATTTATAGTTTAAATCGGCCTAAACAAACAAATGAACCCTAACTTGAAGTGACAAATGAACCCTTACATAAACTGTTGAAAAACTTGTATTCAAACAGGCGGAGATACACATGAAGATGCTTTAGAAACTGGGTGATCTGATGCTTCTTAAACGTGTTGCAATTTGGACCAATCATTGATCTTATAAACCAATGCTGCTTTTGACTTTTGCACCAAACAGATGGACTTCGAACTATGAAATTGTATTGAGTGTTTATTTCACTCAAGATACGACTTACAAGGAACTTCAAGATCCTATATACAATTTGTATATATAATTATATATGAGAAAATTATCAAAATAATCTACTTTTTATCAAAATAATCTCTGAAATTTAGCCTCATGTTTCAGTTTTAGACTTTGCTTTAGACCGACGTCAATTTTATGTACTTTTGTTACCCAGAAAGAAACATACGAGCCCATATGTTGCCGGTTTTGTCGGGTCTAAAAGAGTGTCTTAAGACATTTTTCTACTGGCGTCTTAATACGCCTTTAGACGTCCAATTTTGACGTCCATTATGACGTCTTTTTGGAGTCTTTAGACTCCAATGTGACGTATTTAGAAGTCGGTTCTTGATGATGTGATCTTACCTGATTTGACGGCTTAAAGACATCAGAATGAGCATCTTTAAGACTCCAAAAAGACGTTAGAATGCGTGTCTAAAGGCGTCTTAAGACGCCAGTAGATAAGGGGTCTTAAGACACACATTTAGACCCCAACAAAGCCACCAACATTTGAGCCTGTATGTTTCTTCCAAGTACATAAAAGTGATGCCTAAAGCAATGTATATAGTGAAGTTTAAAACTGAAACGAGAAGCTAAATATCAATGATTATTTGGTAAAAAGTGGATGAATTTGATTATTTTGGTAATTTTCCCGTCCCATCAAAATGACTAGATTGCCCTCTTAAAAGAGCCAAATTGGTTGTAGCTTGCAAGTCCATGCGTAGATCACAATGAAGGCTGTTTCCTTACCAAAACATAGTATCCACGAATGAAGTTTGTCTAAAGCTGTCAAATCCACAAATGTTGTCACATCATTGGAATTATCATCATTAAACTAATATATAACACAATAACACACCCGTGTACAATTATAATAATACATATATATACCCACACAAACACATAAATATCATTTTGTAGGATCAACGAAATTCAATACTACAAAGCAAAATGTCATTAATTACAGTAAAGATTGAAGAAAGCTCACTACGTCGACGTTTTAACATGGTTGAAAATGAAGCAGTGGAACCAAGGCGTGTTAAGAGAAGACGAGGTCTTACACATGACTGTAAACAGTTGACCCCGGGTCAAGAATCGGGTCAAGCTTCACCAACTACTGTGAAAAGAAGTTCTAAGTTTCGTGGTGTGAGCAAGCATAGATGGACAGGCAGATTTGAAGCACATTTGTGGGATAAACTGTCTTGGAATGTTACACAAAAAAAGAAAGGAAAACAAGGTAACCCCTTTTCAGCTTTTGAGATTATTTTTATTTTGATGATTTTGTAATTCTTTTATTATCAATAAATTTTGACCTTATTTTGTGTCTTTTTATTTTTCTCTATTTCGATCGGCTTTGTGGATGATACGTTGGTGTTGGTCAGTTTATCTTGGTAAGTGTTATTCGCATATGATTATCTTTTTTTTTCATGTTATTGAATTAATACAAACAAACAGACAAACGTATTTAATACTCGTATGATATATTATAAACAAGGTTTGAAAGGATAGGATGTTAGCAAATATATTCTCTATCGAAAGGATTAAAAAGTTGCTTGAATTTTTCAACAAGACCTCAGCTCATCTATTGAATGAATAGAATTTGATAACTAGTGATAACCAAATGATATTTGTTTTAATGGTACAAATATGTTTATTAAAGTGTTTCTTTTAAAAAAACAGGTTCATCATATACAAAATGATGATTTTTTTTGTTAAAAAAAGAAAGATAAAAGGTGGTATAAATGGGCGGTCAAAGGATGTGGATTTAATGTTTAAAGTTATAATAATTATATAATTATTTATTTGAGCTTTTGAGAAAGTCTGATTATTCAAGATATTGTAAATAAAAGTGCCAAAAAAGACATTGTAACAAAAGAAAAAGGCCCCTCAAGTTAGGCTAAAAGAAGTGGTTAATTATGTGTAGTTGCTAGTATAAAACTATCTATACATTAAAACTGTTTATTAAATCCAAATGTAAATCATAAAGGTCCTAATCAATGTTATTATTATCTTTTAGATCATAAAGTTGACATTTTTAATATGGTTATGAATCAGGAGCTTACGATGAAGAAGAATCAGCAGCCAGGGCATATGATTTGGCTGCTCTCAAGTATTGGGGATCATCAACTTTCACTAATTTCCCGGTACAAACTTAATTTTAACATGTTAACATAGCAACTTGAA
Source organism: Mikania micrantha (assembly GCA_009363875.1). Lineage (NCBI taxonomy): Eukaryota > Viridiplantae > Streptophyta > Magnoliopsida > Asterales > Asteraceae > Mikania > Mikania micrantha. Next base: position 45,795,855 of record CM018685.1, on the reverse strand, counting down.
ACATCTTTTTTAATAGCATTTAATCCACCACCATTACCCAAGTTCGAGTCCTCATATGACGGGATTTCAACTGTCCCAATTGTTTTGACGCTCCAATTTAGACTCTAACCCGCAATCACGTACTCCATGAGAAAAACCCCACTCTTGGCATATGTTTGAACTTAAGACATCTTAAATGAAAGTCAAGAGGGTGTCGGTTGGGATGTAAACACATTGACTACAACTTGAAACATTGCTAATCGATAGTTTAACTTCCATGAAGGTATCTAATTATGAGAAAGAAATCAAAATAATGCAGACTCTAACAAAGGAAGAATATTTGGCTTCGCTAAGAAGGTAAAGTTATGTATGTATGTATGTATGTATGTATGTATGTATGTATGTATGTATGTATGTATGTATATGCTGGATTTACAGTGGCGGATCCAGGAATTTTTTTCAGTGGGTTCACCATTTTCCGACTTTTTAATTAAATAGAACCGGACATAAAAATTTCCGGGTCGGGTTGACGGTTTGGGTCTTGTAATGTTCTTTACGTAATAACAGTGCGATATATTAAGTCAATGATTAAAATTATAAAACGTCATCATTAAAGAGTTTGAAAATACATAGTGCATTTTCGTTTAATATTTCTGAGCTCCAGACCAAACGGGAGTCAAGGGGTCACGCGCCTTTGCGGGGTCCAAGGTAGCGGTCCTGCTGGCCATTCAGCAGGCATGGGTCAAGGAGGCAACACCCGTTGTAGGGTTCGGAGCAACGCCCCGAAACCTAAACGAAATTTGCTAAGTTTGTATGAGCAAAATTACTTGATTCGAGGGTTTAATTGCTAATAACTACCATTTTGTTTACTAAGTTTATATGACCGGAAAGTGATTTTAACACGATCATATAAAATATAATCATCGTTTATCAAGATTTTCTCTAACAAATATCACTTGTCTCAATCAAGTTGACAAATTACTGTGAAAATTTCATTAATAATTCACTCTTAAAAATCTTAATGGTTCACTTCAGGATTCACCCCTAAAATATTAGTGGGTTCACCCTATTGTTAAACACTTTCGAAAAAAAAATTTCCTACTAACGAGCCGAAGCTCGGTGGGTTCCTGTGAACCCATATTCTATATGTACATCCGCCACTGTGGATTTAGATAGTTTTCGATAGTATGATTGTCAAATAGCGCTTATTTGATTCATTTGTTCGGTTTCTTTCAGGAGAAGCAGTGGATTTTCAAGAGGAGTATCAAAGTATAGGGGAGTTGCAAGACATCATCATAATGGGAGATGGGAAGCCCGAATTGGGAGAGTGTTTGGAAACAAATATCTCTACCTTGGAACTTATGGTAAATTGACTTAAAGAAAATAAAAATAAATAAATATAAAAAAATAAAAAAATTGTAATTAGTAAAACTTAGCAAACATTAGCCAACAATTTGGCTTAAAACATATATGTAACTGTTTGGTAGCCTCTTAATAATTCAATATATTAAAAAGTTCACGTACCAAAAATGGTATTACAGGCACCCAAGAAGAGGCAGCTCGCGCTTATGACATAGCGGCGATTGAGTATAGAGGTGTGAATGCAGTAACTAACTTTGATTTGAGTAGTTACATCAGATGGTTGAAGCCAGGAACACAAACAACTGCAGAATCACAAGCAAACACAGGATTAGCGGTTTCGCGATTTAATAATTTTAGTTTAGAAAATGAATCAGAGCCACAATTTTATGATTATAGTGACACAAATGCTGAAATAACAAGCTTACCACAGAAACAAAAGGTGTCATCTAAAATCAATTTGCCATTTAATCCAAGTAAAAAATCATCTCCAACAGCACTTGGGTTGTTGTTTCAATCATCAATGTTTAGAGATCTTGTTCAGAAAAACCTAAATGGTTGTGAAGAAAAAGATGATGCAGAAGACAAGAAAAACCAGCCAATGATGGGTGTTGATGATGATGATGAGTACCTAAAAGGGATGTTTTACAAGACTGATGAGAATTTCCCCTTTATGTTCTCTCCAAATTATAACCTCTAATTGCATCTATTTGATCATGAACCAAGTGGTTCTTTCTTTTTCTTTTTTATTTTTTGGCAAATTTTCAAACTTTTCATCAAGATCACATAAAGTATGAGTGGTTTTTGTTGCCTTCCACATGCAACTACGTTAAAAAATTTCCTGAAACTTTTGCTACTTATTTGCAGGAGGCTTTCAGATGTTATATGTCATACAAAATCTTGTTTATGGTGATTATGTATATATGCATGAAATACAATAATAATCATACCTATAAAAACACATTTATGCCTGGCAAAATGGACGGGTTGGGTAACGGGTCAAAACGGGTTTAGGTCAGGATGAGTGCGTGTCAGAACGGGTTTTAAGCAAAATTAGTTCGGGTCTAAATGGATTGTTTTTAAAAAATATCAATTTAGTTTAACTCAAGATGTGTTATAAGTAAACAAATAGTACATTTGGATAATTTTTAGTGTTTTTCTCATCAAATATGTTATTAATCATTCTTAAATGTTTGAATCCATTGCATTTACATACTTTTTTGGTTACCCGTCTTGACACGCATTGTGTTTAAGTGTTACCCATCTCAACTAATATTATGATGTTATCCATTTCAACCCATTATACTACAATTGTTTACCCAAACCAACCCATATCCTTTAACATGCGTAAAAATTGACACTTCTAAACACATTCATAGCAAAACTGTTTGTAATATTTGGGAGAGTGATATATAGACAAATTTTACCTCTATGTTTATGGAACAATGACTACTTCCATAAAGATTCTCGACTTATAAACAAACAAAGAAAATATAAATAGACAAACACACTCAAACAACAAGTGAAACCAATAGTTGTGCTATTGAAACAAATTTTCAATAAAAATACTAAAGATGACACTTTCTACACATTTAAATGGGTTTATTAAAGGTTGTGTATCATATTGTTAGGTGCCACACATACACGCAAACATATGAACACGAGAAAGCTATAAACGATACAAAATATTTAACGTTGTTCAGCCAAACTGACCTATGTTCATGAGATGCAACCAGGTTTTGTATATTATTAGGTGCTTTGAGGAATATTTACAAGTATATAAAATTGTATTTACAGTTTTCCTTGGAATTACAAGCCCACACCGTGTAGGAATTAAGATTTTCCTTAAAGGACTTCGACCTGGTTGTTTTCAGTCAAGTTTTACATGTTCCTCCCGATTAGTTGGGTATTAGGGGGCCCAATGGTTACCATGTAAGTGGGTTCCCACAGTCATAAAAAAATTTACAAGAACTAATCTGGGTTAAGGAAACTTAATCCCCAATTCAAGCTCAAACCGTGTGGGTCGGCTCCCCTTTTGAGTCTCCACAACTACGTCCAACAATCTCCCATTTGAAGACTCGAACTGTGCTTTATCATCTTTCATCATCTTGTACCTCTTTTAATTTTCCTTTCCACCAGTTGTGCAACTATTTTCTCATTGGTAGCCTGAAGCTTGTTAAAGCTTTCATGATATTCAACTCATTAGTCATGACCTCATCTGCTAGAGACTCATTCTCAGTCTCCTTATACTCCCACTACAATGAATTTATTACTTTGTTGGCCTAGGAGATAACTTGAGAACTCACTCTCCATTATGAATGAGCAAACCTTAACCATAATCAACTAAAAAACAATAAATGAACCGAAATTAATCAAAAACTGATATAACCAAAGGTTATCGTTTCTTGAACACCTTTATGGTGCTAATGACTTTTAACCAATATTATCCGAAATAATCGATGGTTAACCGAAGGTTTAGCTACTCTTCGTGACTCAGGGTCAGAGGTGACTAAGAGCAAGTAAGGGGTGTGTCTCGCAAGAGTTTTTTTTTTTTTTAAATGGCCCGAAATTTGAATATTTTTATGTATGTTTACATATAAAGATTTGATCAATAACTTTGTTTAAAATAATATTAAAAAAGTGTCAAGATTTGTGAAAGTCATGATTTTGTTACATTAAAATTATTTTTGTATTGTTTATTAACATATTCTTATCTCAATTATCGTCGATTTATAATTTTTTTTAAATACTACAGGGACTCATTTTTAGTATTTGCACATGACAATCAATATCTTAGAGACAACCCGGTCGGTTATCGGTTTCATAAGTGCCAAAAAAACTAATGGAACTTATTTTGCTCACCGCTCTTCATTATAACAAGAAAAAAAACTTAAATGTTTTCATAGTGAGTTTTACTAGCTCTTTTAATCCATTGTGGACTTGAAACCGCAACTACAACACTTTTCAATATTGTGCACTAATTGTTGTGATATCCTCTCATTGTTATTGAACCTTTCAAACTTAAAATGACCCTATATTTCTCAAAGCCTATGTGGTTCTACAAGAGTTTTTAAATCAATATATAGCCCCTGCTCTACCTCCTTTGCAAGATGAAACTTACCCAAGTCCACACTTTTTCAGATTCTTTGTTATTTCTTGAAGTCTATGTAAACTAGTTTTATACTCGTCCGGTATAAAATTAGTACTTTGTTATAATATTTTAGTTAATTAATTAATTAATTATTTCAGCTTTAACCATAGTTTAATTTCATTTATGTACGTCCATTTTAGAAGTATTTGTGATTATTGCAGAAGAAATGAAACAAAAGATACGGTAGAGTTAGGATAGTTATTGTATGAGCCTATGAGGTCTGGCATGTGACATGTGTCAAAACATATGACATGTGTCAATGATCCGTAGATAAACGAAAAAGTGTCATAAACCGTTGAAAACCGTCACATAATTGATGTAATCACCTAATTTAAAGGGTCATGATTTAATCTTGATAAATTTAACGAATGAGAGTTCATTTGGAGTCGGTTGAGTTCATCAGCGTTCATTTATATATATAGAGTGGGGTTATTGTACAAAACACTGATTTTGTAAAAAGTGTGAGAAACAATCTGGACCATAGATGTGCTAAGATCAAGGGCTGAAAATTAATTTTGGGAAAACCTTTTAAGCATCAATTGATTAGGGTTATCAAAAGGGTAGTTTAGGATTTAATTAATTTTGATATGCTGATATCACGCTCAATCGAAAAGAAAGTGATTCAGTTGCCAAAATTAAGAGTCTATCCATGTTAAATTTGAAATTTAACTAACACCGTATTAGGGATGTGCTATTATGTGTTACTGTGTGCTATTACTGAATAATATATTGTGTTGTTGTCTTTTTGTACACATTATGTGAAACATTGTGCTGTTATGATGTTATAACCGTATTGTTTGCAATACGCTGTGTTGATATGGTGTGTGTTTTGAAAACAATGTGTTGTTACGTGTTGTTAATATGATGTTAGAACAATGTTGTTAGTATTGTTAGTAGCTTATAATAAACATGTGATACGTTGTATTGTTATCATGTTTTCTGATAAAAAAATAATTCGTATTTGCTGGTAATTTGTGATTTTTGATTATATTTTTATTTTTGGAATAAATTCGTATTTGCTGGTAATTTGTGATTTTCGGTTATAATTTATTTTTTGGAATAAATTTAATCATGTAAACTGATTACCCACTTTCCTTGTTTAATGGAAATTTAAAAATCAATTAAAATTAAATTGCATGAACTACACTTCTCTATTAATTAACCATAACACCAAATGTCAACATCTAATTGGTTCCAGGGGCGGCCCGGGGGAGGGGCAAACCAGACCTCCGTCCCGGGCCCAATTTTTCGAGGGCACATGTTTATATATGTATTTATATATATATTAGGTTATAAACCCGAGTATTACACGGGTTTGAGTAACAAATAACTCAGTTAAATATATTTATGGGCCCATTTTATTTCTCAAAAGCCCTTTATCCTAACCGGCTCCATGGACGCTCACGTTCAAGAAGAAATTGAAATTCAAAATCCCAAGAAATTGGGCCCATGGATTTACAGTTTACTGATTATTGAATGACTGATTTAGGTAAAATACGGAAGTTAATCCCGAACATATTAACTTATGACATTTCGTTTAGGTTTCGGGGCGTTGCCCCGAACCCCACAAGGGGGCGCTGCCCCCTTGACCCCCGCCCGCCGACTGGCTCGCGGGACCGCCACCAGGGGCTCTGCCCTTGGACCCCGCCAGGAGCGCTGCCCCTAGGACCCCGCAAGGGGCGCGGCCCCCTTGACCCCCGCTTGGTCAGGAGATTTGAATGCGTTAGGGGCCTTTTTTCCCCGACTCGTCCTGGGCACCCAATTTCTCAGGGCCGCCCCTGATTGGTTCCTACCATTTTTACAAAAAAATCCATTTTGTATATGAACCTACTCCTATATATAATAACTAATTTTTAAATTATTTTGTTATATCGTGGCCTCATGGGGCATGCAGCATGCAGCATGCTTTCAATAAAAAAGGTAAAGAAGAACAAGTAGAGGACTATAAATTAAAAGTAGGAAAGAAAAAGAGAAGCATGTGTTGCCATAAACTTTAAAATGAGTGGATAATAATAATATGAAACCATAATTTACATTTTTTTTTATCTTTTATGTATTTTTATGCATACACATACAAATATATAGTTAAAGTCCAACTAATATAAAATATAATAGAGATAAAAATACTGACCAATATTAAAAAAAACAATAAAAAACTAAAAGGAAATAATAACTTGATTGGATGTACGGTTAATCATAATTAATGCTTGTAATCCAATGTTATTGGTATCCTAGATAAGTTGTCTTAATGGTAGAAAACTCACTTTTCAATGTATATGTCAAGGGTTTGACTCTTATTTGAGGCACTTTGATGGATATCAGGTGAGGTGATGAATCTTGAGTTTAATCCCGGGTTTTAAACCGAAGTGGACACAGTTTTACGGCAAATAAGCTGGTTTCTGCGTATTATTTTTTATTTTTTATTATTTTTATCGAGGCTCACGTATTATATTATACTATATATTAAATGGATTATAAAGGAATATATAGTAATTATATTAATATTATATTGAGTAGTAAATTTAATATATATATATATATATATATATATAATATTGAGTGAATATATATATAATAATGAGTGGGCCCTGATGCTTATATTATATATATTATAATATATTATATTATTTAGATGTCTGATACATGTATTAACGTTCTAAAAATTTAGACTTAAATCATTAAAAGTTTTTTAACTTTGAAAAGTAGTAAACAGAGATAAAATGTATTAAATTTGAAAGATTTGTTTAAATATTTGGGTTTTTATTAAATTTGAGAGATTTGTTTATAGATTTGTGAGTAATTTTTTTTATTATTTTTATAACATATTTGTGAGATTTTGTATGATTTTATACTTTTAGGAAAAATTTGTATAGAGTTCATGGTTAAGTATTTGATTTTACTATTAAATTATGCTTTTACAAATGATATTTTACAAATGATATGTATAATATCAGCTTTCGGAAGTGTGCTGTGATAACCCGACGCAACGCGCGGAGGGAATAAACCTAGTTATTACTAGAACCCAACCTTTACCCACTTATGTTTAGTTGATTGGCAACAAAGATAAGTTTATTTAATTTATACAGTTTAAAACACAAAGCGACTACGTACTACAAGAAAATCAGTCATCTGTTATTAAATCTTACGACGATTAAAGATGTTCATGATCTTTTTTCATTATTCATATGCTATCAAAGTATCTACTTTATTTGAAGTGATTTTTTTCACTAGATTTGTCAATTGTATTCTACTACTCATAACTTGTGTTTACACAGTAATGTTATATTGTAATAACATCTATTTTTGAAAACTATTTGTTAACATTACCATAGAGTACATCATGTAGATATGTAATGATAAAACAAACAAACAAACTTACCCAATATATTTCCACTTTTCAGTAGTGTCTGGAGGAAATATGAACACAAACCTTACCCAGTTGGGATAGACAGGATGAGTCTCCGGCTCAAAGTTATCGTTTGAAGTTGGTCATCCCAACATTTTTAACGTTATTTTCACAAAATAAGTAAACAAACGTTAAAATTAGTTTAATTTTACTTAGGCCCCTTGAGGGCCCGCACATATATACACTATATGTGTGCACCGCAAATAGGGCGTTGTATATATGTAATGATGTTAGCACTTAATTTAAAGTCCCACTAAAATACCATAACAAAGCACGAACACAACATGAGAGTATTATCAACAATAAAACAATGACAGTAAACACAAAGGGATCAGTGATATCTTCCACCAAAATTACCTAAACCTTTAAAATTATTGCATTTGATCTTCAAATCACAAATCAATAGAACTTATTAACATAATAGAAAATGAACAAACAACGAAAGAAGATGAACAAGTTGAGTGTAGATGGATTGCAAACGCTCATCAAACATATCAATTAACATGAATTGTATGATGACAACAATATGGCTATTTGGGGTCTTAAAAGATTCAATGATGATTTTGACACGTTGAGATGGAATCATGAAGCTATAATTATTAAGCTCGAGTTTTCTTTTACACTCGTATTTTGGGTCAACCTTTGGAATGTGAGAGTATTATGATCCTATTAAAGAATATGTCACCTAATAGTAATCAAGTTTCTCAAGTGTTTTAATTAAGTTATTAAAAGTTTTTTTGTCTTTTTATCACTCAACTTTAACTAAGTGTTCCGATCATGTGTATTTTTTTTATAAATGCTTAAATTTTTAAAAATTAATAAAGACAAATGAAATATATATGAATATTTATTAATAATATGCTATTTTTTTCTAATTAACTTGAAATAATATGTAATCGTGAAGAAAACAAATTTACGAATTAATAACAAAATTTTAAAATTGTTAAATTTAAGTGAAATTGAGACAAAATAATAATTAAATACGTATACTTATTCATATATGTTTCATTTGTCACAATTAATTTTAAAAAATTTAAATATACTTAAAAAAATTACACATAATTGGAACACTTAGCGAAAGTTGAGTGATTTTAAAGAGAAAAAAATTTAATAATTTAATTGTAGCACTTGAAAAACTTGTTTACTATGCTACAAAGTTACCCCTAATCATATTATCGTGAAAATTCATAAAATCAAGTGTTTTCATGAGAAATCACGAGTAACACTACTAGAAAAAGACCTTTTTCCGACAAAAAATTGCTACGCAAATTTTTTTGTCACAAATTGCTACCCAATTGCGACAAAATACCGACGAAGTAAATGAAAGTAAGCAAATCCTTAGTTTTGTCACAATTGCGTCAGCAATTGCTACAAATTTCCGACGAAAGAAAATCAATTTAATTAAAAAAATATTTCGTCGCAAATGTCTCGCAACTTGCTACGAATATCCGACAAAAAAAAATTAATTCAATTAATTATATATTTTGTCACAATTGCGTCTGAAATTGCTACAAATTTACGACGAAAAAAATCAATTAAATTAAAAAAATATTTCGTCGCAAATGTGTCACAATTTGCTACGAATTTCCGACACAATTAAATTAAATTTAATTAATAAAATACTTTGTCGCACTTGTGTAGCAAGTTGCTACGAATTTCCAACAAAAACAAATCAATTAAATTAAATAAAATATTTCGTCGCAAATGTCTCGCAATTTGCTACGACTTTCTGACACAAATAAATTAAATTTAATTAATAAAATACTTTGTCGCAAATGTGTAGCAAGTTGCTACGAATTTCCGACAAAAATATAATTAATTTAATTAATTATATATTTTGTCACAATTGCGTCACAAATTACTACTAATTTCCGACGAAAAAAAATCAATTAAAATTAAAAATATTTCGTCGCAAATGTGTCGCAACTTGTTACAATTTTCCGACACAAATAAATTAATTTTAATGAATAAAATACTTTGTCACAAATGTGTAGCAAGTTGCTACGAATTTCCGACGAAGAAAAATCAATTTGATTAAAAAAATATTTCGCCACAAATAAGTCGCAACTTACTACGAATTTCCGACACGAGTAAAATATTTCGTCCCAAATATGTCAGAAGTTGCTACAAATTCCCGACACACAAAAAATATTTTATTTAATAAAATTTTTAGTCGCAACTTGTTACGAATATTCGACATAAAAAATCGATTTGATGTATAGAATATTTGATCGCAAATGTATCGCAACTTGCTACAAATTTGCGACACAAATAATTTAACTTAATTAGTAGCATCACCAATTAATATATATATATATATATTAATTTGCAAATTTAGGCTTCCTCACAAAAACACTGTTCCTTTTTAACTCTTTTTAATGCATGATGTACAAGCTATTATAACAATGATCTATAGATACATTACCATTCTAATAATACATACAAAAACAGGAAGCATATCTTCCCTCTACCGATCACCACCACATCCCCACCTTTTACTCCCACGTCATCTCTCTTTGAAACATAGACGTCCTCTCTGTCTCCGACACATCCATCGGTTTCATCTTCCTTCCACCGATCGACTCATCGATCACCACCCTGTACGACGGCAGGTTCGTTAGAGTCACACGCGTTTGTCTTTAGCTTTGAAACATCGGTGTCCTCTCTCTCTCTGACACGTCCATCGGCTTCGTCTTCCTTCCACCGATCGACTCATCGATCACCTTCATGTAAGACGACAGGTTCTTCATAATAACCCCTTTTGGCTCTTGCAATCCCTCTTTAGATCTACGTTTTTATTACCCAATTCGTAGTACCGTAACAATTTTGCATCATTTTACGCATTCATAGATGTATGATTATCCAGATTTCCGGCCTGATTTTGCTATTTTTATGTTGAATTCGTTGACTGTTTGTGTGGTTTCTGGTTTGATCTCGATAGGGTATGATTTGTGGCGTTTGTGTGTCTAAGATTACGTGAAAGGGGAGGTCCAGTGGTTGAATTTGAATGATTGTTGATTCATGTTCTTGAAATGAACACGTGAATGGGGAGGTCCGGTATTCTTTAAAAGGGAGCCATATGTTCCATTCAAATGGTTCTACATAGATTTAAATGTGAACAGACATTTCTTATGCATTTGTTAATTAAATTTTTGTTTGCAGCCATCTTATCTTGGCCTATTTGTGGCAACATTACAATTCAAAGTTATTTGTCTACAATCTTTGTAAAAATCAATTGAATCTATGGGCATTGCATTGTTTGTGAACATATTATACTTGCAAGAATTGACTTTCATTATTATGGTCTGATTGCCTAAGGTTTTTTTTTATCAGATTTTTGAGACATCTTTTAGCTTTAAAATTTAAAAACTCCTCCCCAGGTAAAATAAATCTAGACCTTTCATTAACTTTCCAACATTGGCAGATTTCATAGGTATCATCCACAAAAACTTTGAAAGAATCACCACTACGGGAAAAGCCCTTCGGAAAATTGACCTAAGAGATATATGGTCACAAAAAACACTTTTAATAACAAGAACCAATCAATATCATATCTAACTATTTTTTAATATCATCTGCAGCAACAAACCAGTTCAGATAACACTGTGGCCAGACAAAAGACACTTTTAAGGAGACATACTTGCAATTACTTCAACAAAGGTTATTCAGTATGACAGTAAGTAATACAGTTAGTTAAATTTATTTCCAAAAAAAAAAAACTTACAAGTGACCAAACAATCTTACCATAGTGTCATTTTGTAATTCTTTTGATTGCGTACCTTTACTTTCATTTATAAATGTTCCGTAAAATTACTTGCAACACAACACTACCAAATTTCATATAAACATTGTTTTATTTTTGCTTCATTTATATCAGACCCCGCCGCAACGCGCGGGTCCTCCCTACTAGTTAGGTTTTAAATTACAGATAACTTTCCTGATTTCAACTATGTATAGATAATAATACTAGATCTTGCATGTTTCTACGGTTTAAACAAATTTTCTATCTGAATATATATTTTTTTATAAATATATAACCTTAAACATGAATATATATTCATGAAAACATTTCCTTGCCTCCATCCTCCAAGTTAGGGCTGACAAATTTTAGACATGAACATGTCAACACGACACGATATTAATATGTTCGCATTTAACCATAACAGGTCGACACGTTTAGATACTACATAAATCATGTCTTAACAGATTAAAACACATGTCAACATGTTATAAATCTGTTTTAAAGTAAACGATTTGTTGCTAATCGAACCAAATGGGATAGACCCAGTTAAGCCTAACAAGACCCAATAACCAAATTCATAAAGACAAGCTCGTTTAAAGTGGCGAACTTTTCTTAATGAATCATTACAATACTATTTGGTACTTACGAAAGAAAAACAAGTGAATATACAATTAATGTTTCAAGCAAACAACCGATGTCGAACATGGGAACAATAAATTATTAATATTTACCGTTGATATTAATTTCATAAACTATTTTGACAATCAAACAAAGCGTAATTTATGGGAAATACGTGTTAAACACATAATATTAACACATCTCAACTTAATTAATCACCGAACCGATTATATATGACAAAAAAATATATTTCAAACAAGTTGATTATATTTTTTGACTAGTTACAATTTCAAATAATAACTGTAACAATAAACGTGACTTGTACGAGTTGTTACGTGACCGACACTACAAAAAATATGACATTTAGTGGCACAAATAATACCTTTCATGACATATAATTTATACCACTAACTTAATTAGCAATTTTTCAGCCGTTCAGAAAAAAAAATAGCAATTTTTCATCATACAATTGTTAATTTAAAATTCACTAAAAACTTTCCCTCCATCTAAAAATATTTCTAAAAACTTCCCTCTAATTTCCTCTCAAAGACTTTCAAATTTGGGGAAAAAATCAGGGCTGAAAAAACCCTTGCCCCTCAGTACCAAAATTCGACGAATTCCCTCCCATTCATCTTCTCTACACAGGACCAAAACAGCCCTAATCACAGCCACAGCTCCTCAGGCGATAATCTTTCTTTCCATCCACGTACATCACCACCAGCCCCCTCAGGCGATCAACAGTCCGCGCAGAGCACCACCTCAGCCCACAACCCTAATTCGATCACAACCAGCCTCCGTTTGTGCAACCGTAGCTCTTCTCAAGCTTCGCTCTCCTAGGTACTTCTGTTAATTACATCCAACACCACTTCAACAGTTGTAGGTTCGATGCTCACTCATTTCTCTCACTAAATCAGCAAAAGTATACAAGTTGTGAACCAATTTTTATAGGTGAGAAATATAGGTTTGGCTTTGATTTCATTTTTTTCTTTTGCAGAGGAGCTACATTACACAGCAATAATGTGGTCAAACCAAATGGTATGTTTTTAGAAACTTTTAGAAGGTTGTTACATGTTAAGATTTGATTTGATTGTTGTAAATTCCATGAAAATTTGAGATTTAATTGTTAATAAAGAGTATGGTTCATCATGTTAGAGCTTCATGATGGGCACGACTACAATTTCATAAATTGATATTGAATGAACGTTTTTTTTTTTTTTAATTTTAGCTTATTTAAAACAATAGCAATGTTGCTATTAGAAGAATGAGTGAATAAAGCTCATTCAGGAACCATTCACGTAGGTTTTTCTTGTTAAATGGACGTGAGTTTTTTTATTTTTTGTGTTATATGATTGATCTTATACTTGACTATATCATCATTTATTTTTATTGTGTTATGGTAAACATCTAATTGTTTCATAGGTAAAACAATATTATGTGCTCCATCTACAGAAAGGATAATCATCTAATTGATGATTAAAGTTGACTAAGAACTTTGAGAGGATACAAGGAGCAGTAGATAAACAAACAAACATAACCAGTAATATCCCACTCATTGCGCAAGGAGCGGTAGATACTAGACCTGACAATCTTGACCCATAACAAGATAAATGGGTAGATGTGGGTAAAGTGGTAAACAATTAGAGTACTTTGAGTTGAAATGGGTAGCAATGTGACATTGAATGAGTTGAGATATGTAACACTTTAACACAATGCGGGTCAGATGGGTAACTTAAGATCTATGTGAATATATATAATTAAAATGGGTTGAGATAGGTAGCATATTGTAAATTTTTGTATGTTTAGTTCTCCTTGATAGTTACTCATCTTTGTATTTTTTGTGTTACTGATGTTCTTATTGACATCAGGAATATTCATTTCCTTGGTTTTGATGGCCAACAAAAAGTGACAAGATCCTATGGTGTAGTCATTAGCCTTAGAGGGGTCGGGACTCATCCTGCAACAAAAGGTTACTCCGAAGGGTATTTGATTATTGGATGCAAGTGGTGGCAGTCTTGACCTATTTTAGTATTAATTGGTTGATTTGGATTCTTTTTTTCAAACAGGTATACTAAAGTATTATCTGAAAGGAACATGTCTAATGGATTGAGGTTCGTTTAACGTCTACTGTTTTTAATAATTTTGATTTGTATTGTTGCAATTTCTTCTCTTTCAGTTTATAGGTTTTCCTCCATCAATGTTTTGTTTGTTGTTTGGTACTGTTTCATGTTCTTATTGCCGCTGTTAATAGGCATCCATCTCTAATTGATGGATGGGTGTCTTAACTAAAATTTTTATTAATCAGTTGACACGTCAATCATAGAAGAACTTGAATTTGAGAGGTTTTATGTTGATTTTTGTTATGAAGCAATACTCATTAATTCAATTTGTAAATTCAATTGATAATGGGTTATTTAAACAATTTAGTGATTTTTGGGTACAATTTTGTGAGTTTTTTATGTCTTCCCTTGTCACGTGGTTAATGCTTAAACAAACTCAAGGAGATGAACTGTAATTTTATGTCTAGACTATTCATCAAAACTCCACTTTGTACTTAAACTGGTCCAATCCATGAGCTGAACTTTTTATTCATTTTGCAAGAGACAAATGGTGTTCCATTTATACAGATTATAGAACCATGAAGTCAGTGTATCCTGAATTAGCTTCATGTGGACAAAATTGCTTGCTTTAGGTTTTGTTTTGTGATTTGGTTGTGTAGTTTTTATTTTTGTCTTTTTTATAAATTGTGTAGTTGAGACAATTAATGTGTGATGAAGCCAATTACATCCATGCATATTTCATTACTGTTTCGAAGATGTATGTGCACTGTGACACCGTCATGATGGTAACGAGTTTAACGCGTGGTAAAACCTAGTTTATGTTAATTTTTCATTCTATTTTTTTATATTGTAATAATATATAACATGAATGATTTTGTCATCCAATTGATGTAGTTTTTCTTTTTGTTGAGGATGAATCAGTTGGAAGGAGTGTACTATTTGTGTTTCTAGAAAGAGTGAAGCTAACTTCAAGAAACTTTATGGAGCAAGTACTGAAAATGATCTCCCATTTGCTAATGACAATGATGATTTATTTGAAGATTGGTATGTTATCTAATACTATTCTGAATAGGAGTTTGAGTATGTTATCTAATACTATTCTGGGGATTTAAAATAAAAAATACCAGGTTTTTATTTATTATTTTTTTGTTAGATTAATAGGCCAAAAATAAAAGAACCATATGGAGTATTGTTTAAATCATTCAAATGCATTGAAAAAACTATGTAAACTAAACGCTCAAATAACTAGAGTTTAAAGGTTAAAAGCGATTATGATGGATAATCATTAATTATCATCTGATTGCAAATTGGATGCTATAGCATTTGATGTTCCTGAATGTACTAGTTGTCCTTGTTAACCATCATTGACCCGCTCAAATTGGTATCCTTTTAAAAATTGTTAATCCTCATGATTAGTAGCTCATTTAGCGTTATTTACAGCCTAGTTTCGGCCTTATTGCTGCCCTAATAACCCACACAAGTTGCATCATAATTTCAGTCACTAATCATCGCAATTAGTAGCTTATTTAGGCTAAAAATGGTTGTGTCTCGGCCCTCAATCTATTGTCTTGAAACTATTCAACTTTCTAGTCAAACTACAAGGAAACAACCGGGACTGTCTTGAAAGGGTACTCCTACATGTTTAATTCTAATACCAAATATATATGTTTTGTTAAATTTGTAGATTCATGATTTGGAGATTCAAATGGAAGTTGAAAGGAGATCAAGGCTCAAGCTTGAAGAAGAAATACGAAAAGAGCGACATGAACGACATGAAATACAACTATAAATGAAAGAGTTCATGAAATTTAGGCAATGCCCTACTAGTTAGATGAGTTAATTTTGATATTAAGAAAAACTTATGTTAGTTTTGAAGACTTATAGATCTTACTTGATTGTGTTTAAATTAATTTGCAAAACATGTTTTGTATTTGGCCTTATTGTTTACTTTTCTAAAACAGGTTTATGTATTTATAAGCAATGGTTTTAGAAGAAAAAAATTTCTTGGTGAATTGGGTTTTTTTTATATAAAAAAAAAGATTTTTCGTCGGAATTGCGTCACAAAAATGAAAATGTTTCGTCGGAATTGCGTCGCAAAAATCGAAGTGTTTCGTCGGATTTGCGTCGCAAAATTCGAAATGTTTCGTCGGATTTGTGTTGCAACTTTCAGAAAGTTTTTGTCAGAATTTAGTCGCAAATTTCTTTGTCGGAATTGCGTCGCAGATGGTTTTGTCGGAATTGTGTCGCAATTGGCTTTGTCGGAGTTGTGTCGCAATTGTTTTTGTCGGAATTGTGTCGCAAACTTTTTTGTCAGAAATGTGTCACAAATTATTTTGTCGGAATTTTGTCGCAACAATTTGCGTCGGAATTGCGTCGCAAATGTTAAATACATATAATATAATAAATATTAATTTGTATCGGAAATTGGTCGGAACTTCCGATGTTTTTTTTTGTCGCAAATTTGTCACATTTTTTGTCGGAATTCCGTCGGAACTGCATTTCCGACCAAGGTTTTTCCGATAACCTATTTTTGTCACAAATCCGTCGGAAATCGTGTATTGTGACCCATTTGCGACGCAAATTTGCGTCGGAAAAACTGTTTTTTTCTAGTAGTGCGTATAACAAGTTAATTTGCCACAAGATAACAAGAAAGTAAAGTCCATGAATCTATATAGTAACACTTTTACTGTGATGTTGAGCTTCAAGTGGCTTCACATCGTCTCATTTTATTGTTAATAAGGCTTACCGCAGCGGGTGCCCCGCTCGGCCAGCGGCCTTAAGCGGGAACACCGCCACCCTATTGGCGGCCCACATCAAACGACCTTCCACGGCCCCCGCGTCCCGTGCTCATGCTTTCTTCTGATTGGCCCACGTAGGATAGCTTTCATCTGATTGGTCCACATGGAACAGTGGGGAGGGGTTTTCAGTGGGGTGGCCATTGTAGGGTTTTAAGGTTTTCAGTGGGGTGATGACATGGCAGGAAATTTCGGTGGGGAGGGATTTTCAGTGGGGTGACCGATGTGGATAGTCTAAGGGCATTGGAATACTATAGTACTTGTTAGTATTGCGGGAGACAACCTAAGCTCTCATTAATCATCAGTGATGATTGAGAGAATTCATATGTCCCTGACGAGCCGATAAAAATGGTCCCTACCGATTTATAAATTTGTGATTTTTCGGTTTTATATTTTTAAATATAAGTAAGTATATATAATATAGAAAAATTAAAGTTTGTGTGCTCTTAAAAAAAATAGGCCCTAGAAGAAGGTCGGGTTAATTTGCCCCTCCCTAGGGCCTCCCGTGTTAATCTCGTATATAAAGGAAGTGGTATTTCGACGAGTGTGAGTCGAAAATGAAAGAAAAATAGAAGAATTTTCACGAGCACGAGCACACTCACGTTTGAGTTATTCACACCTCACTCGAGAATGGAAAAGAATGGTGTTCCTTGTGAGCATGAGCCAAGAGCCACTCACGGTCACCTTTCATGATCGGTACACCGCATGTCGTAATTGTGAGTAGGGGTATCCATAAACCGACCGAATCGTTTAAATCGGACCGAAGACAATTGGTCGGTTTTAAAACTTGATGGTGTGGTTTATGGTTTGAGTATTTTAAAAACCGAGTGGTTCAGTGTGGTTTGCGATTTGCATTTTTTTTTAAACCGTATAAACCGCACCAGCCATGTGTGTGTATAAATATGTATATATATGTATGTGTGTATGAGTCTTTCCGTTTACCTAAGAAAATATATTTTATTGTTATTTTTTTTTGATTTTGTTAACATATTAAATCTTTGTACGGAGCACATTGAATGACAATACAAGCATGAAACGAAGTTCGAAAGGTATGCATACCAGAAGCATTATAAAATAATATATGACTATAAAGTTTATTATAAAGCATTGTAAATGTTTAAGACTTTATCTACATATTATCACTTTTTTTACACCAGTTGTATTATTTCGATAATGGTGTACTTTTGTGTTATGGTTTTTCACTTTTAAAATGTGAATTTTAAATAGATTATAGTAATTTTGTATTATTATATCATTCGTTCTCTATTTTTTTTTATAAAACCATGAAACCGCAAAAACCGAATCGTAAAACCGTGAAACCGTCAATACCGGTCGGTTTGGTTTGTAATTTTTTGAAACCACAGTTAGTGGTTTGGTTCGGAAATTTTTACAAAACGACTGAACCGCACCGTGGGCATCCATAATTGTGAGTCATCCATGATTATATTGTAAACAAAATTTTATACATATGTTATAACAAAAAAAAAGTTAGGTATTGATGTCGTATTTCAAGTTTATTAATATAGATCCTTATAAGAGATATATAGACACACGAATCCTAGGCTTATACGTAGGACTACAAACTGAACGAGCCTTTGTTCGTGTTCGTTCGTTTAACATTTAACTTGTTCATGAACGCTTACCGAACGAAAAATCTTAACGTTGTTCGTTCATTAAGGAATTGAACTTCTTTACGAATGGTTATCGAACATAAACGAACATGTATTATTTTAAAACGAGTAAATTATGGTTTTGACCCATGTGGTTTAAGTGCTTTAACTATTTTGGCCCAAAGTAAATCTTTTGTCAATTCAGCCCCTGTGGTTTAGACAACTAACGTTTTTGGCCCTAACCATAGCTAGATTTTGGGCCAAAACCGATATAATAGTTAAGTTTAAGGGGCAAAAACCGATAGTTGTATAAACAACAAGGACTGAATTGATAGAAGATTTTATTTTGGGACAAAATAGTTAAAAAAAAACTCAAACCAGAGGTGCCAAAACCGTAATTTACTCTTTTAAAAATAAAAATTAACATTTAATATTAGATATAATCATCTTAAAGTTAAACACTTATATAATATTAAATAAAAATAAACATAGCAAAATTAAAAATAATAATCGTAATTAAAATTATAGTAAACTAATATTATAATGATATGAGTTTCAAATTAATATATTTTTAACAAATAGAAATTTCGAATGATTAGATTTCTAATTTAAATGCTATGGTACTAAATTAAAAGTAAAAAATTTAAGAATATAAAACATATTAAACAAATAAACATAAAAAATAAAATAAACGAGCGTTAACGAACATGAATAAACACCTTACCGAATGTTCATGAACAAGACTTCTGTTAATGTTCGCTTATTTAACTAAACGAATAAAATTTCTTGTTTGTGTTCGTTCATTTACTAAACGAACGAACATAAACAAACTTTCCATCGAACGGTTCACGAATTAAAGTTCAAAGTACCTCCGCTCTGGGTAGTGTACGCAGGCTTGGTAGAGGGTGAATCCCAGAAGCGACTTATGCCAGTCGCTACGAGGGCGTGCTCCGAGTCGATAATGGGATCTGTGGGAGAGCGTCATTGCATTCTGCCCGGAATCACCTTCTCGTCGATATAAAAGAACTTATTCCTCCAATTCTTGTCCCGATAACTTGAAGGAACCTTGAGGACCATGGAAGGACCTCTCCCTTGTCAAAGGAGTACCATTCGTCTTTCTTCACTAACTTTGGAAACGTTTGGTCCTTGTACAACCCTACTTATATGCACCAACACTTGTTGCAAAACAGGTTATTTAATTGTGTACAATAAAAATGTTTAATTTAACAAAATAATAGAAGTATACAAAAGTTGTTTGTGTTTAATAAAGGGAAGGGTTATCTACACACCTCAAAAATATATTTTAACACCCCATGTTAAGTATACGCCTCGTAGTGGTCACTACGGGGCGTATAAGGGTCCAATCATTGACACTGACACACAAATCATTGGTACTGCCACCTAATGATTACCCCTCAATACTCCCGTATTGACCAATACTGGGCGTATTGGGGTGTGAGGTGTGACAGTGGGGTGTGTGAATAACACCACCTTTAAAAATGAAGAAATTAAGTAATTGTCACCTATTGATTAGCCTTAATCAATGATCTAAGATTTTTTTTTGCATAGTTATTTTGATACATATCCAAAGGAGAGAAAAAATTCAATAAAGTACTATAGTAATTTAGAAAATTGCTTATAATCTGGTAACTTGTTAGATCAGTGATCTCTCTTATATAAGTGTTTTGAGTTTATTTATTTTTTATATATAAATATAGGAATGTATCATATATGATATACAAAAGTAAAAACTGTTGTTAAAATATAATTTAGAAAATTGGCATATTTTTTCAACCAATGCATTTTTTGCACATTTTTTTTATTTAAAGAATATTCTCCAGCATTTTTTTTCCTAAATAGTTTTATAGAATATCAAACCCTTTGGATTCTCGTGAAACCAATAAGTAACGTTTTGGGACAGACAAATCAAACCAACCAGATTGGTCGAGTAAGTTTAACCGGTCCATTTTAATGATTTGTCAGTTTAACAGTTCAATTTTATTTTATTTTTTATTTATTTATTTATTTTTTAAGATAAAATTTTGTATTGTTTTTGAAATAATAAAGCCAATTAATCCATATCGTAAAGTCTTAATTAGAGAAAACAAAAACATGAAACAAACAACTAAGTTTCGCGTCAAGAACTCTAACGGTGGTCGGTACCCTCTATTCCCAATACAACGACACTCGTGAGGTTTTGTTCGTAATTGTAATTTTTTTTCTCTTACATAGTCTTTCAGATATTCAACCAAACATATTTAACTAGTTCTAACACTTGCCAATTCAGAAACTGTTAACTATTCAAAAATCTTATTGATTCAAAAGTTTTCAAACACCCTTAGTCGATTTTCATAAATGATGATGTTAAATGAAATTCTTATTAAAAAAATATTAATGATACCTAAACCCAATCCCTCGAGCCAGCTGTCCGGTGTCACGTTTTCTACATGAATTTTAAATTAAAAGCACAAAATCTGAATAAATTTCAAAAAAATTTAAAAATATTAAAAAATTAATTGAGTAAATAAATATCAAAGGTTTGAATTCTAAATCCGCTGTTTAACGGCCCACTGGAAAACCAAAACCATGGCCCCTGGTATTCCTCCCCAAATCGACTCTATCCTTTTCTACCAAATGAAGATCAAATCAACATATTCAGATTTCATCCCATTAAAACCCTCGCGATCTTCATCTTCAGGAATTGCATCGTAACTATCCAAAAAGATCAATTTTTCCCCATAAAAATCGTCATTCATTCTGCTTTTCCTGTTTCTGTCCCCATCTTTTCATTCCCTCCAATACCCAGATCGTAATAATTTACCCCCTTTGGAAATTCACACACAAATATCTTTAGAAACTTGATTTTATGCATGGAATTTTGTGTTTTCTTTTGCAAGTTATACTATATTACAGTTACAATTCGGCATTTTTGTGAGTTTTGAAACGTACCCATATCGGGATTGCCGGATAATTTGGAGCTTTTATACACACAAGTATTGATTTCAGTGCAATTTTGAAAGCTTGATTGAAAAATGGGTATGGAGAAGATGACAGGTGAAAGGAAGAAGAGGAGAATGAGACAGAAGAAAGTTACCGCAGTTCAGAAGCTTTATGATACATGTAGAGATGTTTTTGCTAATTGTGGACCTGGGGTTGTTCCATCTGCAGAGGGTATCGAACACCTAAAAGCTATTTTAAGTAAGTTTTTATTTTTTACGTTTATTTTTCATGTTTTCACATCATGTCTTTCACTTTAAGTTTGATTAAATTGGTTATGAACTTATGAAACTTCTCATTTTTAGCAATTGGATTGATTTGGTGTCTTTGAAATTTGCTTTCTTGATTGATAATGTATTTGATTTTGTTGGTGTCATTCAGTGTTCTTGTCTTTAATCTTGGACCTGTTGGTAATAAAATCATGCTTTGTTGTTTGAAATTTTTGGGTGGGGTTGAAATTTTAAACTTTTAAAATGAGTTTGTTAATTTTGAGTATTTGATTATGTAGATTGTTTGGTTGAATGTTGAATTTTGACTAATGTTATATGGTTTGATCTTGAGCATAGGTAGATATAAAGATTTTTGTTATATAAAGCATTAGGTTTTAAAATTTATAGAAAATAGAAATTGATTCTAATTTGGGAAGAAACATATTGAAACCTTTGATGCTTTGTTCAATATTGTTTCTTGCTTACACATTTCATATCTTAATCTAGCAATGTATTGCTTGTAATGCTATCTATAAATTTTGGTTGAATTTAATTCAAATTAGTTGACCGAGTCATCCAACATTTTCAAACCAAATGAGACTTCAATTCAAATTAGCTTAAAAAGTCAACCTTCATCAACATTTATTGAACTGAATGAATTTCCATATATAACTATGCTGGTTATGCTGATGAACAATGAGGTTAAGATGAATATGGTATTCAAAACATGTCAAAGAATTTTTCCTAATCGAGTTAAAACATAGCAAAGATAATGTTATTTATTAAGTTTACAAGAATTTAATGAGAATCTTTTGACCGACTCACTCACGATCAACATTTATCAAACCATATGAGTTTTCCTGTGCTGTTATTTGTGTTATGCTAATGCATTTGAGGTTAAAATCATATGGAAAGCATGTTGAAGAAGGATACTCAATCGAATTATAAGTTTATAACACATCAAAGATAATGTTATTTATCGAAATTACTAGAATCTAATTTGAATCAACATTTTTTAAACTGAATGAGTTTCCTTGTGGTAATTTATTTGGCATGCTTATGGACTATGAGGTTAAGATCAATATGGTATCTAAAACATGTTGAACAAGTATACTTGATCGAATTCAAACATAGCAAAGATATTGTTAATGTATAGAATCTAAAGAGTTGAACTTTATTTTTTGTTTTTTTTTCTTCAGACGGAATGACTGCACCGGATGTTGGTGTATGGCCTAATATGTCCTATTTCAAGGCTAAAGAAACCACAGGATTTCCTAAAATCACATACCTACACCTTTATGATTGTGATAAATTTTCGGTATGTTTTATTTTTAAAATTTTCATATATATTAGACTACACCATCTAATCTACATTTTAGAGTGAATTTAAACTCACTTAAACCAAAATCTTTATAATTAAGAACAAAGATGAAAATCTGCGTTGACTAATCGGATTATGTTTCATATTTTTAGATTGGGATTTTTCTACTACCTCCATCGGGTGTCCTACCGCTACATAACCACCCCCAGATGACAGTTTTTAGTAAGCTTCTATTTGGAACTATGCATATTAAAGCATATGATTGGGTGGTGGATGATGGTGCTTCAATTTCTACTCCTAAAGCCAATTCATCAAAGGGTATGTAAATTATGGAATATGAATCAACACATTCTAGTTTCATCCTTATCCATGATGTAAGCACATTTATTTCTATACTAAGTTTATATTTCATGTATTAAATGGGCTGAATAAAAATAATTAAATAGTTAGTAATAAAAATTTAGGAATTTAAATGAAATAAAATGGGAAACTTGTTTATTTGTTGAAGAAAGAGAAACATGAAAAGTAAATGATAGGAATAAAGATTTAGGAAATAAGACAGGGAAGTGGGAATTCATTTATTTATTAGGTGGAATAATAGAAGCAGAAAAAATAATTAAGGGTTCCCAGAATTGTGACAAGTGGGGTCCTCATTTACTTATTTATTATATATAGAAATAGAAGATACAATTAGCTAGTGCACTTGATTATGATGTGAGGTTTGTAATATCATCACATGTGGTTAGGATGACCTAGTGGCCTATTTGCATGTGACAAAATGGGCTGGTTGCGTAACAGGTTCTGGTCAAAACAGGTCGGGTTGACTCAAAACATATGTTGTCCCCCCTTTTTATCAACTTTAAATCTTGATTTTAAAAAGCACGCTTGAGGCGTGCTTGGGTGCAAGACCTTAGGTGCAAGCCTTCTCGCTTTGTGTGACTCAAGGTGCACTCCATAATCCATATGGCTGTATGGGTGCACAAAAAGTGGGATTTTTTTGGAAAAATCCCACTAAGTTGCATGCTTCTCATACAAGGGATGTTTTTATGCTTTAAAGCGTCATACATGTAGCTAAAAAGGTTTAAACATATATGCAATTTGCACATTAAATCATATATAAACCTTATTTATAGCTGTATTTAGGTAGGGGATGCTAAAAACCTATCTGATGTATAAAGAAAATTACTTAAACATTTTGTGCCTCGTGTAGGAAAAGCCCACCGCTTTAACCCTTCGGTTTTAGAGGTTAACGCTTATCACTTGTGTGCCTCGTGCTTTTTAAAACCAAAACCAAAACCAAACTTTGAATTCTTGAATTCAAAAGTCAAAGCTCATGTTTTGTATTTTATCAGGTGAAGTAGGACCTGTTAGTGCACGCTTGGCAAAACTCAAAGTTAACTCTGCCTTCACTGCACCATGCAACACATCAATTCTTTATCCCGAAGATGGTGGTAATATGCATTGCTTTACAGCCATTACACCATGTGCTGTTCTTGATGTTCTTGGACCACCATACTGTGATCCTGAAGGCCGACACTGCCAGTACTATCGAACTCATCCGTTCACTTATTTTTCAGGTTCATTACTCATCGCCCTTTCGAATTAAGCAATTCGCACTTGTTTATTTCCATATAAAACTCATAAAAATCTTAACTTTTTTAATCAAACGACAGGTGATGATAAAAATTTGCCGGATGATGAGAAGACCGAAGACTATGCATGGCTTGAAGAGATAGATAAACCCGCGAGCTTATCTGTGGTTGGAGCTTTGTACAACGGGCCCAAAATTGTCGAGAAATGATTTGAGATCCAGCATTAGAACGTCCTGCACCCAAAAAAACTTGTTTTTTTCTTTTTTCATTCAGATCTGCCGGGCAAAGATGGGTTTGCGTCGGTTCTTCATGTACTTCGAAGATCTTGTACATAATTTGATCATAACCATCTAAAAGGACACATCTTTTCTGGAGCTGCAACGACCATATTAAGGTACAACGTATTAATATGGTCGTTCTGGCACCTGGAAAAAGTATTTACCATAAACGGAATACGAACAGTTGTTAGTGTACTTTCTTGAATTGTTTTGTGACAAACATGTTAGTTTCTACTTTCTCTAAATGGTTTTTAGTTTTTCGTTTCATGGTTTGATGGTCTGGTGAAATTTGCTAGATTTGGTTTGTTTCTACTTTCTACTTTAGGAATGGCAATTTGAAATGGGTTAAAACAGGTTAGAGAGAAAACGAGTCTGGATATCATGGATTCTTCTAAACAAGTTTCACTTTGGTTCATAATAAAAAAAGATTGAGTCGTAAGAAAAGAAAAAAAAATTCAATAAAATAGGATTACTTGATATATTTATGCACTAATTTTAACATTATTTTATTTAATGTAATATATGTGTCGACCATCGAAAGGCAAAAGTAAAATTGCACTAATTTTAATGTTATTTTACTTAATTGTTGTAAAAATAACGTTAAAAGCCTTGAGTTAGTTGGTTAATCAGACATCGTGAGCCGAGGGCCTCATTGGAAGCAGTCTCTCTATTCCTACGAGGTAGAGGTAAGGCTATCTACATCTTACCCTCCTCAGATCCTACATTAGCTTTGCTAATGGTGTGATACACTGAGTACGATGATGATTATGGTGGCTATAGATTGCGGATGTTATGTCGGTGGTAGTTGCGTCTACGACGGTGCTGGCTGTGTTATTGGTGGTTGTGATGGTGTTTAATGGTGTTGATGGCAACAGGCAGGTGGTGATGGAAGACAATGGTCATGGTGTTGCTTGTTTCATTTGGTGTTGCTTGTTTCATTTGGTGTATTTTTTGTATGCAATGTTTTAAGAGTTTCTATTTTGGCTCGTTTAATCTGAGTTAACTCAAATTGATCAAGTGTGTCATGGATGGAGCTGAATGTAGGGGTGAGAAAAAAACCAAACCGAAACCGAATTAACCGAATCGAGCGAATAACAAAAAAACCCATAATAATTGAAACTGAATTTTTGGGTTCGGTTTCAATTTTTAATATTTCAAAAACCAAACGAATAATTTAGGGGGTGTTTGTTTGCCTCTTAATTATTCCATTCAGAGGCTGCCTCTGAATCGGTAAGAGGCAAGTGTGTTTGGTTGGGTAAAATACAGCCTCTAAATAGTTCCATTCAGATCTGAATGGTTCAGCATGGGAAAGAGTCTGAATGAAACTTGAAGCCATTCCCACCCAGCCACCACCGACGACTCCATCCAGCCACCACCATCGACGCCTCCATTCAGCCACCACCGACGACTCCATTCAGCCACCACCATCGACGACTCCATCGCGCCGCCACCATCGCGAATCCTTCCATCGCGCCGCCAACATTGCGAATCCTTCCATCGCCCCACCACTGCCGCTTGATGGTTCACACCACAAGGGATGATGATGGAGGAGGCGAAACCCTAACATCGACGATGGGTTGCGAACGATTCGATGATGGGATAGGCCAAAGGTGCGAAACCCTAAAATCGACGAAGATGCGACGCCTATGGGGCGGGTGTGAAGGCCGAAGGGGTAGGCGGCTTCACTATGGTGCTCGCGGTGGTGCTGCGGTGGTGCTCGCCGGTGGGGTCGGCTTCACAGTCGGCGGCTCTCGAAGATGACGGGAAGAAGACGGGCATGGGTAAGGTTTTGAGAAAAAATGGGGAAATTTTTAGTTTTATTCAGATGTGTGAACCAAACACTCTTAATTGGTTCAGCAATTAATCATTCAGACCCTCTTAAGCATTCAGACATCTTAATCATTCAGCACCTAATAATTCAGATTCAACCAAACAGCCCCTTGGTCTTGTTTAACGATTAACATATGTGATAAAGATCATAACTATTACATATTTAATTTTCAACTTTGTTTTTTAAAGACAAAATTACACATTTGAACCTTTATGTTTGTAAGAAATAACAAATATGAACCTTTAACTATCTTAATTACGCTAAACAACCTTTAAGTATTTAAGTTGTTTCAACTTTCAACCTTTACATTAACCCCGGTTAGATTTACCAGTTAAATCTAGTCATGTGCAAAAAATGTGATGGGTATTCTAGGTATTTTGATCTTTTTTTATTTTTAAATATAAAACCCACTATTTTTGCTCGAATCTTTGTTTTTTGCCCGTGTTCCCTGGCGTTTTTTGCCCGAATCTTTGTTTTTTTTCATGGTTTTCGTTATACATAAATATGAGGATTTCTTTTTTGTGTTTTTGCTAATTCATCACCGTTTAAAAATTAATTACAAGTGTAAGTAAGTGTAAGTTACTTACATTACACTTAATGTAAGTAACTTACACTTACTTACACTTGTAAATAATTTCTAAACGGTGATGAATTAGCACAAACACAAAAAAGAAACCTCCTATTTATGTATAACAAAAACCATGAAAAAAAAACAAAGATTCAGGCAAAAAATGTCGGGTTAACACGGGTTAACAATATAAGGGAGGATTAACATTTGAACCTCTCCCTATATATATATATATATATATATATATCTTACTAGGGGAAGGTTCCATTGTTAACCATCCCTTATAGCGTTAACCGCTTAACCCTAACGTTTTTTGCCCGAATCTTAAATTTTTTTTTCATGGTTTTTATTTTGCAAAAATAAGGGGGGTTTCTTTTTTGTGTTTTTGCTAATTCATCACCGTTTAGAAGTTATTGTAAGTGTAAGTTACTTACACTTACTTACAATCCGTATCTGATGCAGTAAATGTAAGTAAGTGTAAGTAACTTACACTTACAATAACTTCTAAAAGGTGATGAATTAGCAAAAACACAAAAAAGAAACCCCCCTATTTTTACATAATAAAACCATGAAATTTTTTTTTTTAAGATTCGGGCAAAAAACGCTAAGGTTAAGCGGTTAACGCTATAAGGGAGGGTTAACATTTGAACCTCTCCCTATCTTACTATTATAATAAATAAACATCTTTTATGCCACTTGTCACAATTTTAGACCTTTAATGCCACTTGTCACAATTTTATCCAACTTATTTATCTCACATATTAAATAATGATATTTAAGGACTAATTATGTTATTTATATTTTTCATATTGAAAATAGTTGTTTAATAAATTAAGAATCAATTCTTTTTATTAAAAAAACACACACACACACACTTTAAAGTTTAAAATATATAATAATTTCTAAAAATCAAAACTTTTAAAAGTAAGAAAATATTTTAAATCAGTTTTTGAGAAAAAAAAACATCTTATAAAAATCAAGTTTTCTTAAAAACAAAACTTTTAATGAAATAAATTATTAACCAGAGTTTTTAAGCAACGAAATTTTTACAAAAGTGTCATTTTTTTAAACAAATAATAAAAAAAATTTAGAAGCAAAAACTTAATTAATAAAATAATAAGGAAAATTACACTTTTTTTTCCTTTGTGTTTAATGATATTTAAATTTATTTTTTTAACTTTAAAAATTACAGAAATGATACTTATCTTCTTGATTTATAGCAGTTAGTTTTTACATGATAGTAGTTGAAGTTTTTAAAGTCGGTTAGTTTAACTATATGTTACAAATCTAAAAGTTTATGTACTAATTTTATAGTTTTAAATCAAAATACTGTCTTATAATTTCTAAATTTTCATTACAAACTATCAAATATTTTATATGAATCCGTGTAATGCACGGGCTTATAGCCTAGTATATATATATATGAGAAAGAGTGCTTGAAAATTACTATATATACAAATTTGAAATGTAATGATTAGTAAACAGTAAAAATATTTTTTTAGTTAACAAATTACCATCTATGCCCTTACTTTTATGCAAATTTCATCTTTTGCCATCAAGCTGCCAAAAACGATTTTCTAGGTAATATTATAATAATAGTAATATAATACTAATAGTAGAATAATAATATGATATTAATAAATAATAATAAATATAATACTAATAATAATAATAATAATAATATAATATTAATAATTATATATACGTTTGTATGTTTTGTGATAAACTAATTAATTAATAATAATATTAATATAATATTATTATTAATATTATAATAATAATATAATAATATTAAAATATATTATTATTATAATAGTAATAAAAATATTATAAAATTAAAATATAGTAATGTTAAAAATATATAATTATTATAATATAATCATAATATAAAATAATATTAATTTTACAGTGGTGTATTCATATTATTATAAATTGACGGTTATTTTTACAATAAAGTTCAATTTATTGTTTAATACAAATTGACAGCCGTTATACCGTATTACTTTTTATTTTAATATTCATGATGACACTGTTATGATTGAATTGTCATACAAACATAAGTTGACTTTTTTTTGCATGTTGTGTGATATAAGATTTAGATAAATTTATTTTTAAAAAATTTTGTGTTAAAATTTTAGTATGCAATGAAATGTTTATATTATCTGAATTTTGATTTTTGAAATAATGTTTTTATCATGTTAAATAAGAGGTCCCGCCGCAACGCGCGGGCGAGAACCTCTAGTATGATTGGAAATGAAACACAAGTGACGATAAGATCAGTTTTATGTCTAGCTTGACCAACCATGCTATATGGAAGAGACTGATGGACCATCAATAAAATACAAGCACACACAATAAGGTAACAACGATAAGAATACTTAGATGAATTAATGTGAAAGGTCATACACGGTAAGAAATAAAAATTTTAAACATATGTTAAAAGAGATTTTTAAAGATATGTTAAATTGAAATGGTTTATGCATGTAAAAAAGACACAGATGACAACTCCGGTTATAGTGGAAGAAACTCTCACTGTGAAAGGGATGAGAGGTAAATGTATGTCTACGCCAACCCAAATGAATGGATTAAACATGATTTAGTGCAATTGCGTCTTTTTAAAGACATGATATATGAAAGAAATTTGTGAAAACATATTATTAAGATTAAGAATTTTTAAGACATAAGATATATGTAGAATAACATTGTTTTAAGAGCATAGATTCTTACTCTATTGTTTATTAGGAGTTCACATTCTTCTGCCTCTATTACATATTTACATATATGTACATGTGCTATATTTTTCTTGACTTTATATATATAGATATAGATATAGTATTCTGAACATATAATAACAAACCCTTAAAGCATTAACTCAGATAACTTTGTCAAGATGAAGCTAAATCTTTGATTTTTTTAACGTCATTGTAACGAATCTACAACAGTTTCTTCTTTTATAAGTTTGCGGAAACGCATCACTGTTTATGAGGTAACATCGTAAAGATTTATTTTTTTTTCTTATTTGTTTTTTTTGGAAGACAACAGCGTAAATATTTGCTTGTATCTGATAGTCATACATCGCATAAGTTAACAAAATACTATATATTTAAAAGTAAATTACCGATATGGTCATTATGATTTGCTATTATTTCACTCTTGGTCCCTAGGTTTTATAAATTACCTATATGGTCCCTAACTTTTGACATTAGTAACACATATAGTACATTAGTCCTTAGGTCATCAAATTACTCTCATATAATTGACCAAATTACCCTCACATGAGGACTATATGAGTTACAAATGTCAAAAGTTAAGGATCATATGAGTAATTTATAAAACTTAAGAAACAAAAATGAAATATTAACAAACCATAAGAACGATGTTGATAATTTACTATATATTTAATGGATATAGTTGCAGCTGTAGCATATATTCATTTTCAAACAAAGACAAAATTATGGAGAGTATTCACTAGCTTACATATGACGCTTTGTCATCATCTTCCATTTGTGATCGAGAGTTGAATTTTGGGGTCGATCATCATCTTCTGGTCAATTACCGTCTCCATCTGTCTCTGAGGCAACAGGTAATTTCTATCCCTTTAATCTTCATGTAGTCGCTTTGACGTTAATGGAAGTACGAAACCCTAGGATTGACCATACGTCTATCATATGATCATATCCAGTTGTTTCTTGTTAAGAAGCTCTTGATATGTTATGCGATTATATTCAAATTGTAGATCTAGGGTTTAAAAGGCAGGTAATTTGATCTCACACATGATGTTTTTATTTGTTCTTTCAAACGATCTGATTTCATCATGGTTTAGGTAGTTGATTGGCTTGTAGAATTCTAGACTGAAATTGGTACTGTTTGTTGAATTGGGGCATAACAGTTGGCAAAGATGTCAACGCCTTCAAGAAAGAGATTGATGAGGGATTTTAAGAGGTTGCAGCAAGATCCTCCTGCTGGAATCAGTGGTGCCCCGTGTGATAACAATATAATGCTTTGGAATGCAGTCATATTTGGGTAGGTGAAAATATGCATCACAGTTTGTTTGATCACTATCTAGTAGCCTAGGGTTCTGTTTTTGCTAGAGATATAATGATTCTGCTAATTTGTTGCAGGCCAGATGATACCCCTTGGGATGGAGGTGAGTAAGATGTTTCACATGGTTTAGTGTTTATATGCACAGTCACAGAATAAGTAAAGAAGCCGTCCTCATGGTTGTATAAATACTTATACACGTGTAGAAATAGTTGAGTAAATATGGAAAGAAATACATACAAGATTAGAACAAGGTATCAAAGTATGAATTTTATAAATGGAGAAAAGAATTGTTAACATGGTGGTTTTTTTTTTGATAATTTACAGATTGATAAGTACTTATCTTACTTTTTTATAAAAGCCAGTGGCCACCTGCTTTGTATGTGGTGAACGAATGGGATTAAATATTAACTACCACATCGCCAATCCTATCTTTGATTTCATTATATGCAATGGGGAAGCACACATAGTTTTCATTTTATTACACACTCAAAATGTAGCCTTGAAGTAACAAAGGTTCATAATTTGGTAGTTTACCATAATTTTTTTTCACGTTCGAAGTTAGGGACTATCCATTAATACTAATGGGTGGGGTGGGGGGGGGGGGTTAGGTTCAAATTTTCTTCCCTTGAGGTCAAGGGTTCGAGCCCCAACGAAGGTGGATTAGTTTAAAATTTTGCTGTAAAAAAATCAATATATACTGATATGTTATTGTTGCATATATGTTTGTGTCCTTAATATGATTAACCACTTGTAATTCGAACAGTGCTTTTGATTGCGTAGTTGTTTGATGGAATTTTAGGTGTTTAGTTATTTAATCGACAATTAACCTTTTCAGAATTATGCATAATTTTTCTTGTTGACATTTTGCATTATAGTATTACTTGACAACATATGTCAATCTCAGGCACGTTCAAGCTGACCCTTCAGTTTTCAGAAGATTATCCAAATAAGCCACCAACAGTGCGGTTCATTTCTCGAATGTTTCATCCAAACAGTAAGTGGTCATCATGAACGTGATTAAATTCTTCTGTATTGTTTTTTGGAGATGGAGTGACAGCTTTGAGACTTTAGTTTCTATTCGAGTATACTAAGGTTTATATAAGGCAATACATGTTGTCAAGCACATTTGCCTTGATACCCAATCTTTTCCCATTTTTCAAATCTTAGGTTCGCAAATCGCAATACATACAATACCATATTGTTTGCTCACTTTACAGTGACCAATGACACAAATCTGGTTTGTTTGATACTTTGATGGTGGGATTACCTGTCTATGTTATGTTGTTTATAGAATGAGTTTTACATGCATTTTTTTTACATTGGTTGTTCTGTATGACAGTTGTGTATGACATCTTATTTTAATGAATTTCTTTGGCTTTGCTGTGTACCAGTTTATGCAGACGGAAGCATATGCTTGGACATCCTTCAAAATCAGTGGAGTCCAATTTATGACGTTGCTGCTATTCTGACCTCAATTCAGGTACGTTATTATTAATTGCGACATAACATGAAAAGCTTAGTCTCGTACCATTCTAAATCTTATAACTATGACGTATGATGTTCTTGTATGTTTATGTTTTCTTGTATGATTGAAACATGGGCAACAATGCTTGTCTTCAGTTAAATTTTAAATAGCTCAAAGCTTCTTTCTGGCAGTGATTTTAACCCGTGTAGTCAAAAGTTAACCTTGCGAGCCGATGCGCCGTAGGCTCCGCAAGGGACACCTCTTTCAATAGGCAGAGGTGAGGCAAGCGCTTCAGTCCTAGGCAAGTTGGTCGACTAGTATTTTAAGTTGGCTGTTCTCTGCTTCTCCTCTTTTTTTTCTTCTAAGCCAATGCCCATATAGTGCTTTTTCTGTAACTTGCCTTTTTTATCGCCTAGATGATGGAGCATAAATGAGCTGAGCCCAAGCTCACATTAGCTCTGCTCATTTCAAGTTCTATGTCTAAAACTCGAGCTTGGCTTGTTTATTATCCCCCAAGTATATAATTATTTTATTATCTTAACAGTTATAATTTTATACATATAACAAAGCATGAATTATTTAGTATTTTAGTTTACCTGTTGATAATCTTGACCCAAAGCAAGATAAATGGGTTAGTTTAGGTGAACAATTATTGTATTTTGGGTTGAAATGGGTAGCATCATAACATAGAACGGGTTGAGATGATAACACATTAACACAATGCTGGTCAAGATGAGTAACCTAAAAATTATGAGAATATAATATATTCAAACATGTAAGAATTATCAATAATATATTGGATGATAAAACTACTAAATCTTATGTAAATAAACTATTTGTTTACTTACAACTCATTTTAACCTTAACTAAATTAATGCTTTTTTCGAACTGCCTATTTAGACCCAAAGTGATTTTGCTTATACCTTATCATGACCTGCACCTATCCTGATCCTAACCCATTACCCATTCTGACTTGTTACTCAACCCAACTTGACCATTTTGTCGGGCTTAGTTTCTTATATATTTTTATTAATAAAAATATATTTATATTTTTAATACGTATTTATATTTTTATTAATAAAAGCATTATATTTATATTAATAACATAGGCTCATTTAGCCTCATGAGCCTAGGGAAGCTTGGTATGTGAAGCTCTCTAGCTTAGAGGGTCAATCTTGAGTGGCTCACCAGGTTTAGCTCATTTGCACCCTACTCGGTGTCACAGTGACCTTTTGGGCTTTGAGTGTGGCTTGAATCTTTTGACTATCTAGAGTTTACTTTTGTGAAATGAACCAGTATCATTCAATTTGTCTTTTTTGATTCATAAATCGAAATAATTTTATAATGATTTGGTTTGGTGCACCGCTGCTGCAGTCACTGCTTTGTGATCCAAACCCAAACTCTCCAGCCAACTCAGAAGCAGCACGCTTATTTAGTGAAAATAAACGCGAATATAACAGGAAAGTGAGAGAAGTTGTGGAGCAGAGCTGGACCGCGGACTAGAGCGGTACTTGGTTCGTGTTTATGTTGCGGTCTGATCTGTAATATTGGTATTTTAGAATCACTTATAACTGTAATAACGAATTTGTGGAAACTATGTTGATTTTAGTAGTTTTATTATCTGCCTTTTAGTTGAGGTGTCGATTTTCACCCAAATCAAAAGAAATGGGTTGGTTTGGGTAAATATTTGTTGTATAATGAGTTGAAATGGGTAACATCATAACATAAAATGAGTTGAGATTGAGATGAGTAACACTTTATCACAAATATGGGTCAATATAGGTAACCTAAAAACAATGTGAATGCAATGGAGGCAAATGTTTAAGAATGATTAATAACATATTTGTTGAGAAAATTACATAGAATTATTCTAATGGACTGTCTGTTTTACAACACACTTTAACTTAAACCAATTTGATTTTTTTTAAAACATGTTCTGACTTGTACCTATCTTGATGCGAACCCATTCAGACTTGTTACCTAATGCCACCCAACCCCCTTATTTTGCTATTACTTTTAATGCTTTGCTTGTTAGGTATTTGTTCCCTGATATTTTAAGACCTTGTATGATAAACTTTAACTATTTTACTTAACTAATAAGTAAATGTTTTCTACGAACACTTAGCGTATTTTTAGAGCACTTTGATGTTTTTTTTTCCCGTTTATCTCTCCTACTAAATATATCCTATATTAAATATTAAATATACTTTTCACATATTTTTAAATTAAAAATAAGACTTTTTTAATAAAGTAAAAATATTTTAATATTAAAAAGCGCTTTTAAAAAAAACAAATTATTATAAAATATATAATTTAAAAATAATTTTACAAAACGAAATATCTAAAGAAACAAGCTTTGAAGAAATTAGTATTCAAAAAAATATATAATTTTATTTATTATTTAATCTATGAAATTATATTTTATCATCATTAATATTACAAAAAGCATCTTATATAGTTTAAATTTTTATTGGAAACTATTAATTAATAATAATTTGTATTCATCTCGTGTAATAAACGTGAAACTAACCTAGTACATATATAAAGAGGATCTTGGGTCTCCTAAGTCCTAAAGTGATAAAATAATAATATCAATTTTAAAATTTTTTATTTTCTAAAAAGTATTTTTAAAACATTCTTCTTTAAAATTAATCTTTATAAATAAAAAGTCTTTTTAAAACATTTTGTTTTGAAAGATAGTTTTTTTTTTTAAATGTCATCTTTATAAATATCTTATTATTATGTTTATTATTCATCATTTTGTTTTCCATTTATGTTATTGTATAATATGTATTCGTCATTATATTTTACATTTTTATTACTTTTTATACATTAAATAAAGTTAATAGAGAAATGACCGAGTATTTAACATTTGGAAATAAATGACTGATTTTGACATTTCAAAACATGAAGGATCGTCTCTGAAATTTTGTGTAAACATAAAAGAACAAAAGTGGAATTTAGCCTATGTTTAATGTAATAGTATAGCGATGTTAAGTGAACTTGATTCCTCTGTGTAAAGGACCCTTTTGTGACCCCAATTAACAACTATCAATACAAATCATA
The DNA here is from genome assembly GCA_009363875.1 of Mikania micrantha. Lineage (NCBI taxonomy): Eukaryota > Viridiplantae > Streptophyta > Magnoliopsida > Asterales > Asteraceae > Mikania > Mikania micrantha. Next base: position 45,759,767 of record CM018685.1, on the reverse strand, counting down.
ATTCCTAGTTCAATTTTACAACACGAACATTATTAATTATACATTAGGCTATGCATTGGTGATTACACTATATGTATCAGGGCATGTGATGTGTTAGTTTAACACACCCGTTTTTGTGCATATTCGAGTCTGTTTTTGTTAGTTTTGTAAATATTTCGAGTCGATTTATGTTCCTTTTTACATTTTAGTTTTTTTTGTGCAGGAATGTGTCCCGGAGGAGCGGAAATGAAGGCAAACAGGCATCGGAATCAAGCGCGGGTGAAAAAACAAAGAAATCAAGGAAACTGACCCTAGGAGCATAGCCTAGCGTGGCTTCTTGGCGCCAGGCTATGCGCCTGGCATCATCAGACGCAATTCTTCCTTTTTTCTCGCGTGCATAGCCTAGCCTCGCTCTTACCACGTTAGGCTATGCGCCCCAGATGGATTTCTAGCCTAAAACCCTAATTTCAAGCTCTCTATAAATGGATCGCATTCCAGCCATTTTAAGGGTCTTTTTCTGCGTCTTTGGAACCCTAATCAAGCTAGGAGGCTGCTGGAGCTTAACCATGGAGTCAAGGGCTTGATTAGGGCTTGTTGAAGTGAAGAAGGACCTTGTTTTTGAGTATTTTCCTTATCTTTACATGTTCTTAGTTTAAAGCATTGATCTTTCATGTATTTAGACATATTTCAGACCTGTTTAGTTACTGTTGATATGATTTGTGGCTAGATCTATGGTTGTACCTAGGATTGGGATGATAAAGTTTTGATCTTTGATGATTTTGGACATGATTTATGCTTATGGATGATATTTGCTTTGTAATCAGCTGTAAAGTTTGAAACTTTGATGATATTTGTATGTGTTGAATGATTATATGAGGTGAATGTTTGATCCACATGTGTTTAGGAAGGTCTTTCCACACATAGATGCATGTTAGGCCTACTACTTTGTGTTTTAGGTTAGTTTATGGGTTGTTGATCACATTCCATAGGATTAGACTTCATTAAGTATAGTTATTTGCATGTGTGACCTAACCTAGAAATCCGGGAGGTGATAGGTTAGATGGTTGGTCTATTACACTTGGGATTTTTGAGTTAAACGACCCGGGAGGGCGTTGTCTTAGATCTACTTAGTGTTAGTGTCAATCCATGTTAAAGTTGTCAACTTTATAGCTCTCTAGTGTCTTAGGATACAAACGGGTGGAGAAATCCGGGAGGTGATTCACCCGTTTGAGTGCAATTGCATATCGGGAAAATCCGGAAGGTGATCCGATAGACTAGTGCATACATTACAGCTTTAGGATTCCCTTTGGAGTTGCCTGGTATCTGATCTGGGTCCCATTAGGTATTCCTTAGTCTGTTCGTTAAGATCCTAGTCTTCATCCTTCCTAAGTCAGTCCAGATCAGCATCTGTCATACTTTTGATTCCCAGTCTAGATACACCAGTTTTTCTTACTGCAGTTAGATTCCAGTTTCATTATCAGTTTTAGTTTGCTGTTTTAGTATAGTTGTCAGTTTAGTGTTTAAGTCAGTTTCAGTCTGTTAAGTTTTTGGCAGTTAGCACCAAACCCCCCTCTTTTACCTTAGTCAGTTCACAGTCTAGGTTTAGTTTGCTATACTAGTGTCCGTTGGTTCGATATCCGAACTTCCATCAGCTATTCTGCCACCGACAGGTACACTTGCCTTAAGAGCGGTCTAGTTTAGGTCTTCCGATTATTACTAGGTGTTTAGGTTAAGTATAGGTCTAGGATTAGATTTTGAGTCTTTAGCTTAGGTTAAATAACTTTAATTTAGTCTTGTTTTTAGTATACTGACCGCTCGCATCAAGTTTTTGGCGCCGTTGCCGAGGATACTAGGCAATAGCATCATTTACTTAGATTGTGACCTTTAGTTGCTTCTTTTCCTGTTTCTTTCTCTCCCCCTTATTAGCTTAGTTTTCCTTTTTAGGTGTAGTTTTTATTTTTCTTCTTAGTGCCTTTATTTGTTATTTGTTATGTGTGCCTTAGATTAGGATTTTTCTTTGTCCATATTTGAGTCTTATTTGCTTGTTTGATTAGGGTGTCGGTAGTTGTATGCCCCACACCCGATCGCAGGGAGCGTCGGAGTTCGAGCTTACATCACCAGAGCAGATTCTGCTGGCCCGACAACAGGTAAGTTTTCTTGATCCCTTTCTTGTCATGGATCCACCACCACCACATCCGCCACCGAGGCGGACTGTTCACGAGCTAGCCAGTCATGGGGTTGTCGGTGCCCGGTCTGCAATCACAAGACCGGGCGTCAACAACAACAACTGGCAGATCCCTTCTCACGTGATGTCGACGATCACGAATTCGACACAGTTTCATGGCCTGGACGACGAGGATGCCCCAGGCCATCTCTCTCTCTTTGAGCGTATTTGCGACACGTTCCGCATCAATGGAGTTTCGGAGGAGGCTGTCAACCTTCGTTTGTTCCCATTCACACTCGCCGGACGAGCTGCTACATGGCTGAATCTTCTTCCCTGGGACTCGATCACTACATGGGCTGACCTTCAGACGAAGTTCCTGAAGAAATATTATCCTCCTTCTAAATCTGCCAGATTACGGGATCAGATCCATTCGTTCCGAATGGACGATGATGAGCCATACTACTTGGCGTGGGAGAGGTTCAACTCCATTATAAGCAGATGCCCACTGTAACAGCCGGCCGTATTGGATATTGTCCGCTCTGCCCCACCGGGCTCACGGATTTGCTTTTGGTTACCCGGGTGAAAACTTCCCATGGAGGTCACCCATCCCTGGATTGCTGCCACCTGAGCACGCTTAACTGTGGAGTTTTCATGTGCTCCACAGCCAACTAAGCCCAAAACGCGTCCAATAGAGAAGGTCTCCACTACCTCTTATAAGGAAGTTTCGTTCCCCTTACTCAACCCATGTGGGATTAGCCAGCCGCGCTGGAGTGGAATTCCTCCCCCACTGGGGAATCAGCGTCCCCGCTGATCACATGGATTCGGCCCCTGTCTCTGATACCATCTGTAACAGCCGGCCGTATTGGATATTGTCCGCTCTGCCCCACCGGGCTCACGGATTTGCTTTTGGTTACCCGGGTGAAAACTTCCCAGGGAGGTCACCCATCCCTGGATTGCTGCCACCTGAGCACGCTTAACTGTGGAGTTTTCATGTGCTCCACAGCCAACTAAGCCCAAAACGCGTCCAATAGAGAAGGTCTCCACTACCTCTTATAAGGAAGTTTCGTTCCCCTTACTCAACCCATGTGGGATTAGCCAGCCGCGCTGGAGTGGAATTCCTATCTGTCACACCCCGGGCCGGCGGGGTTGGATCGGAGTCCCCGTCGGGCGGAAGGTTCCCGGGGCGCGATATCGGGTGTGATAATCGGGTTGATCAGATTGTTACATAGCATCAATGTTAAGAATCACTAAAGCACAATAAAGCATATGAATAGGATTACAAAGTTAAATTACACTGTTAATGTTTGATAATTTAACTCGGTAAACCTAACAAAAGAATCAATGTTTTCTATCTTGTAAACTGTACAAGACATCCAAGAACGATTCGTATGATTTACAAAAGATGTGCTTTCCAAAATCACTAGGTCCTCTAACTAGGCCGCCTAGCATGCAATCCAAAAGCATATGATTAAACCTGTGCGTCACCTGAGAAAACATGTAAGGAAAACAAAGTCAACACAATAGTTGGTGAGTTCATGTAGTTTATAAGTTTAAATAGCTTTAGCATAACTCCTTTCGGTAAAACCTTAATCTTATTAACTCCACATGTAATATCCAAAACGGTATGCTTATATATAGGGCATACCCCTGGGTCAAGCCTACAACCCGCCCAGACGACGTCCCACCACATACTAATCCGGATATGACACTGTTATTAATAATAATTAAGCCCTTTACCGACCCGTCCGTATAGTTTCCTTGTCATAGTTTAAGCACTTCTGTTTGTAAGTTTACCCCATACATCAAGAGTATCCGTGAGTTTGATTGAATGTTACCGGAATGGACAAATGAATGCCCGAAGGAATTCAGTATCAGTCCATACCAGCCCCAGGATTTACGTGTAACTTAGGGGGAGATAAGGGCTACTCATGATGACACAAAGTCATCTAAGATTCACCAATACCGTCCTAGTCACTGATCACCTGAGTAAATAGTTTATGGGAAACACTGCATGGCAAGCACTGAGAGGCCATCAGTCCATTTCCTCGATAAGACTATGAAGAACACATGAAGGCAAGCACTGAGAGACCAACTATTGTTCTTCAAGTCCCGGCTAGGAAGAACACCTGAAGGCAAGCACTGAGAGACCAACTATTGTTCTTCCATATCCTATAGTTTTAGCATACAAAGAGTCCAGCATTTACGTAACTTGTGCACAAGAACTAGCTTTACAACCGGTAAGGCAAGCACTGAGAGGCCAAACCGTTGTTTGAGCATGGCAATCACATAGCATTCAAGAGTTTATAGTATCCATAGCATTCAAGTGTTCAATGTGTATGTGTGTATGATTGTGTTTAGAATTCCCATAGCATAATCGAATCATTAGCATTTAGTGTTTACATTAGTTTCTAGCATAAACCCATAGCATTAGCAAATAGTATAGTCTCATAGCATTTGTATTAAGCATCACCCGTAGTATTAACAGTTAGTTTTTCCCCAGTAGTCTTAATGTTTATCATGACTCATAGATTTAGCATCCACAATAGCATCATCAGATAGTAAATACCCTTAGCACTTGGTATTAACACATAGCTTTAGTATTTGCAAATAGCTTATGCCTTTAGCACTTGGCATAATCAAATAGCATTTAGTTTCCATAGAGTATTATGCCTTTAGCACTTGGCATAATCAGATAGCATTTAGTTTCCATAGAGTATTATGCCTTTAGTACTTGGCATAATCAAATAGCATTTAGTTTAAATAGAGTATTATGCCTTTAGCACTTGGCATAATCAGATAACATTTAGTTTCCATAGAGTATTATGCCTTTAGTACTTGGCATAATTCATGGTGTAAAAGCATTTTGTTGAATTTAAAACATTTGTTTTAAAATGTATAACATGCTTCTCAGTCCCGAGTTAAAAACCAAAAATAGTTTGAAAAGGGACAATGAACTCACCTTGTGGTTGTGGTAGTTGACTTAGCCTAAGAATAAGGATGCACGCTCTCTTTGTTGTGATTGTTGTAGTTTTCACAATCCTGTATTGATTTACGATGTTTGAACTTGTAAGTATGAGTTTGTAGAGATTCGTGTGTGAGTGTATGTGTTAGCCACAAGTTTGGCTAACACTTGTAAGTCTTGATCATCATTCGGCCCCATTTATTGGTTATAAATCTTGATAGATCTGTCCTTATTAGATTATAGGTATTATATTCTGATATTCGCTTTATCTCAAATTGGATCCATTTAGTATTGTTTAAGGTTCTAGTTGTTAAAATATAAGTTTTTGATTAAAGATTAGAAATCTTTAATGTTTTATAACAAAGCTAGGTATGTTTCTTATTTCCTTTGTTTTAACTCTTTGAAAGTACTTGTTAACTCATTTAACAATATAGTGTTTTAAAATGTGTTGATTAACATCCATAATTAACGGACCATTTGGGCCAAATTTAAAGTGGTCGTGGGTCCATTGTAGGAATTTAGGTTAAGCCAAGTAGTTATTGGGCTTGGCATGTGGGCCGAATGGTTTATGGGCCATCTGATGGACTGAATTACTAAAATATTGGGTCGTAGAGGTGTTGTTAGGCCCAAGTAATTGTCATAGTTTAAATGTTGTCACTTCTAATCTATTGGGCCACGTTGGGCCGACTAACAACTGTGGGCCGGAGATGAATTCTGTGTGGGCCCAAAGGTTTACGCATTAAACTGAAACAAACAGATGGATTAAACAGATGTTGGGCCGACTGATTTAAATGATATGGGCCTCATCATTCTCATATCCATAAACTGAATAAGGGTGATGGGCCAAAGTTTCAAGAGGCTTCTGCCTAACAAGGTTAGCCCATATGATAGCTGTTACTCGATGAAAGCCTAACTGATTCAGTTGGATGAAGGCTAAGGGCTTGGATGCCGAATGTGTTGCATCTGTCGAAGGTGGTGGCCGAATGGTGGTTGCCTTTCGGAGGTTGCATGGTGGTTCGGCGAATGGAGGAGGGCGTATGAGTCCATGCCGAACGAAACACATGGCGAATGGGTGGTGGCTTGGTTCGAATGAGAGGCTGTCGAATGGAGATGGCGAATGAAGACCGGCGAAGGAAGGGCCGGCGAATGGAAGGTGACCGGCGAATGACTTGGTCTTGGTCGAAAGAGCATGTGGCGAATGAGAGGGGTGGGGGTAGCTCAGTCGGCGATTGAGTAGGACATTCGGCGAAGGAACTGTTAGTCGACCGAATGGGTAGCTACCGGAGTTCAGACGGAAGAAGGTGGTCGAATGTGGGTGTTGGCCGGCTAGGGCCATTCGGCCATGGTCATTCGAACGTAGGTCATTCGACCAGGTTCTTTCCTTCGGCCGTTCAACCCTTAGGTAGTTCCAACCGAACTCCAACCCAAACTTTAGATGATCTGTGACCCTTTTAAGTTGAAGTTCGAAGGTGCAGGTCGAGGGAGAGAGTGAAGGAAGTCGATTAAAGGGTTTTTGAACAACACTTTTCCAGAAAACCCTAATTTTCGTTGTGTTTGCAGCTTCATACCTCTGATTTCGATGGATTAAACTCTAGATCTGCTGTACTTCCATATAGAGGAGGTTAAGAGCTTCACGTGGGTTCAAGAATCACGCGATTTGGTGGAGTATTGACCAAGATATGGGGGTTTGAAGGTGGAAGATGGGAGGGTTTTCTCAAAACCGGGTTTTAGGTTTAAGAGAGAGGAGGAAGATGAGAAAGTGAGAAAGATGATCTCATTCAAGGTATTTATACCTCGGGTGAGTTCGGGTTCGTTTTCGTTGCTCGGTTCGCGGTTTCGTTACGTTTCAGGAAATTACGCGCGTTTTTCGTGGGTTTTAAATAGACGAATTGTTCTTGGACTTTAATTTGTAAAATGTATTTTAAAATATCACAGTATTTAATTATTTGTCGTATTTTTAATATTTTTAAGCGTTTACGAAATTTGTTTAACGAATTTATTATTTTTACGCGCTTATTAAACATATTCGCGATTTCTTGAAATAATATCATTTAATTTATTAAATGATGAGTTTCAAAATTGTAAAATAAGAAATATCTTATTTCTTTGAATTTATGATCGTTCGTGTCTTTTATCGTTTTCGTTATCGTTTCGTCAGAACGCGTCACCTTCGCGCGTATTCGTTCGAATCGTCATTCGAACGAACACGACGATGGTTTTGCTTTCTGACTTTTGTTTTCTACTTTTCAGTTATTGTTTCAGAACGTTAAACTATCAGAATCGTTCGTACAGATCGTCACCTATACGAATAACTCATCGGTTTAGCATTCCGTAGTAACAACCGTTATCGTTTCGTTTTGTTTATCCTCACATACGTTTACACATCATATCACATCGATAAGCATTAGTATCACCGTTCCGTGTTGTCTGATGTGTTTCTGACTGTTAAACTGTTACGTTTAAATCAAATTTCAGAAACACTAGCATAATAATTTACTGTTTAGCATTACGTATTCGACAGTTCAACAGTAGTTTGCATAGTGTGTACCTGAGTTACTGTGCCGTTACTGTTCCGTTCACTGTTCTGGTGACGGTTCCGACACAGTTGTTACACCCACAGCACGGCCTATCTGATTGGGCCCTTGTCGAGAAGTTCTACAATGGACTGACATTGGAGACGAAGCGGAGATTTAATACAGCTGCTGGGGGGCACATTATGGACAAGAAGGAGCCGGAAGAGTGCGAGGCGATGTTTGAGGACTTCGCATTAGCGGAATATGAGGACCCGTCCTATGTGAGGAGAGCTGTGCCGGCTGCGAAGCCCACTATCGCACCGCCTATCCCGACTCGAGGGATGCACCATGTTTCACCCGACACGAGCACCGCCGCCGCCTTAGAGGCACTGGCGAAGGACATTAAAGAACTGAAGATGGCAGCTGCTAGGTGCGAGATTTTTCGTGGTGGACATAGCACTGCTGAGTGCCCGGTTACCGATCAGGCACAGATTGAGGCCATAAATTCTGGTTGGAACATGTATTTCAACCCTAACCCTCATTGGAATCATAATTCAAACTGGCGAGGCCAGAATCAGGGACAACATCAGCATCAACACTCGAATTGGTGGGGCAACCACAGCAGTAGCAGCTCTTACGAGAAGCCACCGGCTCACCAGATCCTGATCACGGAGAGAGACACGCCTGAGAGCTCCGGTAGCAGAGATCGAGACATGAAGCTAGAGGACATGATGGCACAGCAGATGAAGATGCTTCAACATATCGTGGATAAAGATAAGCTACGGGACCATAAGATCGAGGAGCACGATACGTTGTTGAGGAACCAGCAGGCTGGCTTTCTAGATTTGCAGCGGTCGGTGGGAGAGTTGGCTAAGAGATTTGATGAGAGGCCGGGAGGGTCGTTTAGAGCGAACACTGACCCTAACCCGAGGGGTCATGTGAAGGCAGTGACCACACGAAGTGGTCGGGGAGGAGAAGTTGAACTGCCACCACCGGTCATACCTGATGATGATGAGCCGGTGGACGAGGAGATAGAGATAGAGACTTCTGCAGGGGCGCCCGTGAGGCTAGTCCCAGCAAGTACAGCGCCGAGCAGCGAGTCTTCAGTTGATAGGGTGAGGAAGGAGAAGGTAGAAGAGAAGAAGAAAGGTAAGAGAGTGACTGAGGAGCCTGAGATTGATTTGACTAAGCTTCCATATCCCGCACGCGCACTCCAGATGAAGCGTGATCAGGAGTATGGACACTTTTTGGAGATGTTTAAGCAGCTTAAGATCAATCTCCCATTTGTTGAGGCCCTCCAGCATATGCCTAAATATGCTAAGTTCTTGAAAGACCTCCTGTCTAACAAGAAGAAGTTGGAGACACTCTCTACCGTTACTTTAGGAGCTAGGTGCTCGGCTTTGGTTCAGAATAAGCTTCCAGAGAAGCTTGAGGATCCAGGGATTTTCACTATTCCCTGTTTGTTTGGCGGTTCTTCTGTGAACCATGCATTTGCTGATCTAGGTGCTAGCATCAATTTGATGCCATATTCCATTTATAAGCAGCTAGATTTTGGAGAGCCGGCACCTACACGCATGAGTTTGGCATTGGCTGATCGGTCAGTCAAGTATCCTCGGGGGATTGTTGAGAATGTCTTAGTGAAGGTGGATAAGTTTGTCTTCCCTATGGATTTTGTTATACTTGACATGCAGGCTGATGGCCGAGTTCCCCTCATCATGGGACGACCTTTCCTTCGCACGGCAAAGGCGATGATTGATGTTTATGAGGGGAATATCTCATTGCGTGTTGGAGATGATACTGTCACCTTTGATGTGGTGAAGTCCATTAAGAATTCCAGTCATCAGGACGATCAGGTCTACTTTCTAGATGCATTTTTCTCTACTATGGATCGTTGCCTGGACTACATTAGTGGAGTTGATCTGTTGGTAGATCAGGACTTGGGTGACAGTGATGAGAGAGTTGAGGATGTGGGAGTTGAGGTCCATGATGCGGCTATTGAGGCTTATCTTGATTACATTCCTAGCAGTTTAGCAGTGGAGCCTCCTGTTTATCCCACAGTTTTTGAGGTTGAGAGTTCTAAGCCGGCTGAAAAGCCATCTGTTGAGGCTCCCCCATCTTTAGAGCTAAAGGAGTTGCCACCTCACCTTGAGTATACATTCCTTGATGGGGACTCGGATCTACCTTTCATTATTTCAGCATCTCTGACAGATGTAGAGAAGAGTAGACTTATTGATATGCTGAAGGAGCACAAGCAGGCGATTGCATGGAAGCTGATGGACATTAAGGGTATTCACCCTTCTTTCTGTACGCATCGCATACTGCTTGAGGAGGATTTCAAGCCAGTGGTTCAGCCACAGCGAAGGATTAATCCTAACATGGGTGATGTCACACCCCGGGCCGGCGGGAACGGATCGGGTTTTCCCGTCGGGCGGAAGGTTCCCGGGGCGCGATATCTTGAATGATAATCGACATGATCAGATTGTTTACATGGCACATGATGTATATAATGAGAAATGCTAATCATGACATATAGTATAGAATTACAAAGTTAAATTACACAGTATGTGTTCATAATTTAACTAAGTAAATCTACTCCAAAAGAATCATGTAATATTGATCTTGTGACTGTACAAGATATGCAAAATAGATTCCCAATTTTCCTCAAAATATATGCATCCAAAAGTAAGCTAGGTCTCATGAAAGTCCTCTAGCTTAATAACTGATTCTTGATAACTAGACCTGTCCGTCACCTGAGAAAACATGCATTTAAAACCAAGTCAACACTAGGTTGGTGAGTTCATAAGTTTAGTAATTGAAAACCATTGAATTCTTGTAATCGTTTTCACAGCGTTTCACACAAGTTGTATTGTTAACTTATTCCAAATGTTTCACACAATGTCCTCTCCAAGGTTCTATTTACAGATACTGCCTCATCCAGTTAAACATGCTTATATATAGGGAATCACGAAAGGGTCAAGCCCAAACGCTATCCCACCACATGCTTAGCCGCACTCAACACTATCTGTAATACAACGATGGATACCCATTTCCTATCACCCATGATTTCCCCGTACGTTTAACCCACTAATGTAAGAGAGATAAGGATAAAATTATCTCTGTTAACCATTCATTATTGAACAGTTGGCATGTAGAATAACCCAATGAATAAAGTGAGAGATGTAATCATCTCTGTTAGCCCTTCCTTACGGAGTGGCCCGGCATATAAGATAACCAATTCCTGTAAAGAGTCATAAATAACTCTGTTAGCTAATCCTTGCGGATTAGCCCGGCATGTATAGTAACCCAGCAAGTAATGTAAGAGACATAATCGTCCCTGTTAGCTATTCCTTACGGATTAGCCCGGCATGTAACATAATCACACTTGTAGAGAGATATAAATATCTCTGTTAGCTAATCCTTGTGGATTAGCCCGGCATGTAAGATATCCTACTCGATATCTAAGGATAGAAACTTAATAGTTTCAGTAGCTAATCATTTCTGATTAGCCCGGCATGTAAGATATCCTACTCGATATCTAAGGAGAGAAACTTAATAGTTTCAGTAGTTAATCATTACTGATTAACCCGGCATGTAAGATAATCACTCTTGCAGAGAGATATAAATATCTCTGTTAGCTAATCCTTGCGGATTAGCCCGGCATGTAAGATATCCTACTCGATATCTAAGGAGAGAAACTTAATAGTTTCAGTAGCTAATCATTTCTGATTAGCCCGGCATGTAAGATATCCTACTCGATATCTAAGGTGAGAAACTTAATAGTTTCAGTAGTTAATCATTACTGATTAACCCGGCATGTAATACATCCAACAAACAACTAAAGCAAATAAACAAAGAGACATAGTTGCCTCTTGTTAGCTAATCCTTACGAATTAGCCCGGCGTGTAAGATATCCTCCCACGATATCTATGGGAATGATCAGTTCTCTTAGTTTTATGTATTATATTATATAAAATGAGAGCATCTCTCGTGTTTGGTGTGCATCCGTCAATTTATCCCAAATTCCCGGTTAGTGGTGTTAATGATTTATCCGAATACTTAATGATGTTATAACCATCACACTCTGATGGTTATGTAATGTGCTCTAAATAGAGTCTTAGTGTATGATAGTATGTGTGGGAAATGCTATTCCAAAAGCATGTGCATGCAATATCATCCTCGATATCACAAGTAAATGTCCCAATTGTTAACTCGATGCTGTGTGTTCTAATCAATATGAACAAAATGTTATAAGAACATGTCTTATACACGATGTTAGTGATGAGTAAATGATCTTGTTATCATGAAATTACCTTATCATGATGATCATTCTTGTCTTTAGTGATTGTTATTGGCATGTTATCCCTTGGTTTTCCCGTTGTTCTATCGTGTAAGGATAATGCTCGGTTGTAAGATATATTCTTAACAGTGAGTATTATTCTATGGTGTTAAAGTGTTACAATTCTAGGTTTAGCATATGGCATCCTAGCTATTGCATGTATAATGTCATCAACCAATGAAGCATGTAATGATAAACGATAATAAAGACAAGCAATTATTATCTAAATCATGATATAAGCAATATGTTAAAATGAACTTTTAAATAATTAAAAGTTTAGCATGTTTCTCAGCCCCGAGCTTTGAAATCAGTTAAGATTAAGAAAAGGGGCATATGAACTCACCTTGCGGTTGAAGTAGTTGACTTAGTTTAAATGAGAAGTGCACGCGCTCTTGATTTGTCTTGAGTTTGTTTTCACGATCCTGTGTTGATTTCACAATGTTTTTAACTTGTAAGTGTCGAGTGTAATTGTTTTGTGCGCGCATAGGTGTTAGCCCTAACTTGGCTAACACTTATTGGTCTCGATCCTCATTCGGCCCATCCAAACTAAAGTGGGTTTACTATAGTTTAAACACTTCGGTTTAAATTTAATGAATAATTGTTAGTTATGATTAGAAGCTTGGTTTAATAACTTAAAGGTTAATAATTACTTTAATCTAGCAATTTCATCATTCTTGTATGTTTACTTTCAAAATCCAAGTTCAACATGTATATCACATCTTGTATAGATTTTTGCAAGTGTTGTATTTGTCCCAACCGATGTGGGCCAATTAATTTGGTATTGGGCCGAATTAAATCCAATGTGTTTCATAGGCATTGTGGGCCGAAGGTAAGTGGGCCTTGGGCCATAAAAGTTTGACCGAGCATCAAATAAATCGAGTAATAACTTGGGCCAATGGACTTTAGTGGATCGAATTGCTAATTCACATTCATGCCATGGGTCACGTGGGCTGCTATGGGCCTGTTAATTGGTGATGGGCCGTAACAATGGATTGGGTTATGCAACTGGGCTGATTTTTATACTGTTGGGCTGCTGGCCCAACATGAATTTGGTTGGGTCATATTTAACGAAATAGAATGGGTGACTGGGCCTACTAGATAGGCTGATAATCGCACAACATGTTACTGGCCAGATTTGATTTATGCGATGTCGTGATCCAACAGGTAGTATTTAGAGCATTTAGGCAGCGAACCTCCTAATCCTTAGAACCCATAGTTCGGCAGCAACAAGAAAAGGTTCGTTCACCTGGCACCAAGGTTCGGGGGTCTTGTATCCCTGCATGGTTTGGCAAGTAGGGGTGAAGGTTCGGTGTTAAGGGGTTCGGCTCAAGATTCATGGGTTCGGTGATGATCATGACGACACACAGGTTCGTTCATGGTTGGGTTGGGTTCGTCTGATGCAAGCAGGTTCGCATAGTTGCTGGTTCGCGAGATAAGAGAAGGTTCGTCCAGATATGCTTCGGCTAGGGTTCGGTGGGGTTGCAGGTTCGCAGCAGCTATGGGTTTGGCAGTGGGCATAGAATTCGACTGGGGTGTGACCGACCAGAACAGGTTCGCTCGTCGAACCTTTGAAAGCTATGCATCATCATCAATGTTTCATCAAGCACCATGATTCTAACCTCGATCTACTGGGCTGTGACCTGCGTTCAAGGCTTTTCGAAGATGCTATGATGATGAGAAGTGTGTACAAGCAGGTTAACACCTTGTTTGATTACACACACATAAAAAACCCTATTTTCAGCTATGTTTCAAGCCTCATACCTCCAATTTTGCTTGGTAAAAGCTCAGATCCACTGTACTTTCTTGTAGAGAAGGTCAAGGGCTTCGCGTGGACACCAAGAACACCCAAATCCGTCCACAAACGAGTGAGATACGCGCGTTTGAAGGTGGTTTGTGGTGGTGAAGAGGTGGTGGCCGGAAATTGGCTAGAGAGAGAGTGTAGGTTGTGAAAAAATGAGAAAATTACTCTCATATAAAGTATTTATATTACGTGTGGTGTCCGGGTCCGTTTTGGTCGCTCGGTTCGTAATTCGGTCGCGTATCCGGAAAAATACGTGTAATTAATTTGTAATAAATAAAAGAAAGTTATTTTAAATTATTTGATGAGTTTCAAAATTGTAAAATGCTATTTATTTAATAATATTAAAATTATTATCGTTCGTGTCGCGTTTTCGTTAACGTTTCGTCAGATCGCGTTACTTACGCGCGTTTTCGTACAGAGCGCTAACTGTACAAACACGATCGTACGTTTCGCTTTCTGATTTGGTTTTCTACTTTCCAGTCATCATTTCAGAACGTTAAACTCACAGATATGTTTGTGTGAATCGTCACCCAAGCAAACACACTGTCAGTTTATTATTCTGAAACGAAACTGTAATTAAACTGTGAATTGTATTTCCTCACTATCGGACTCAACTAGACTTCCTGTTATCATGCTGTTTTCATACTGATTTGTCGGTCATCTGATTCCTGTCATCTATGGATATCAGATCGCAACCGATTCGTTTTCGTTGTTTATTTGCGCACTGTTGTTTCTCTTGAGTTGTTGTATTTACAGTATTTAAGTTTTCACTTAAACACATACAACTGTGGTTTGTTTTCAAAGTTCTACCGTTTCCCAACTGTTTATGTACTGTGTTTACACACAGTCAAGGTGAAAGTACACGCACCGTACGGACTTGCCGAACGGTTCGGTACTGGTTGTCACAGGTGAGGTGGTGAAGAAGGAGGTCCTTAGGTTGTTAGATGCTGGGCTCATATACCCCATTTCTGATTCATCTTGGGTGAGCCCAGTACATGTGGTTCCTAAGAAGGGAGGCATGACTGTGGTGGTGAACGAGAAGAAGGAGATTGTTCCCACCCGTACAGTCACTGGATGGAGGGTGTGCATAGATTATAGGAAACTGAATGACGCCACCCGGAAGGACCACTTCCCACTTCCTTTTATCGATCAGATGCTGGGGCATTTGTCGGGACAGCAGTTTTACTGTTTCCTTGACGGTTTCTCAGGTTATTTCCAGATCCTGATTGCACCAGAGGATCAGGAGAAAACCACATTTACATTCCCGTACGGTACTTTTGCATACCGCCGTATGCCTTTTGGGTTATGTAACGCTCCAGCGACTTTTCAGAGATGTATGGTAGCCATCTTCCAGGACATGATCGAGACTTCCATGGAGGTATTTATGGATGATTTTTCTGTGTTTGGAAGTTCTTTCGATCAGTGTTTGATTAACCTGGAGAAGATGCTTAGGAGATGTGTGGAGACGAATCTTATGCTGAACTGGGAGAAATGCCACTTTATGGTCACTGAGGAGATTGTTCTTGGTCATAAGATATCCCGTGACGGCATCCAGGTCGACAAAGCTAAGATTGAGACGATCAGCAAACTTCCTCCTCCCACGAGTGTTAAAGCTGTGCGAAGCTTTTTAGGTCATGCGGGATTCTACAGACGTTTCATTAAGGATTTTTCGAAGATCACCCGACCTATCACTTGTTTGCTTGAGAAGGATGTGGAGTTTGTGTTTGATGATGATTGTCTGAGAGCCTTCGATCATCTGAAGGAGAGGCTTGTTAGTGCCCCGATTCTGATAGCCCCCGACTGGAGCCAGCCATTTGAGCTCATGTGCGATGCGAGTGATTTCGCAGTGGGGGCTGTCCTCGGGCAGAGGGTGGATAAGCATTTCCACCCTATCTACTACGCGATTTAGACCTTAGATGCCGCCTAGGAGAATTATACAACTACCGAGAAGGATTTGTTGGCGGTAGTCTACGCATTTGATAAATTTAGGTCTTATCTCGTCCTCTCCAAGACTGTTGTCTATACCGATCATGTGGCTCTGCGTTACCTTTTTGCCAAAAAGGATGCAAAGCCAAGACTGATCAGGTGGATCCTCCTTCTGTCCGAATTTGATATCAAGATTAAGGACAAGAAGGGAGCTGAGAACGTAGCCGCCGACCATTTGTCGCGACTTGAGGATCCGGAGAGAGAGAGTTCATTCGCGAGGGAGCGATGAGGGATAGGTTTCCACTGGAGACGCTGATGAGCGTAGGGATAGATGAGATCTGCCGCACGGATAGGCTAGATGAGGGATTACCGTGGTTTTCAGACATTGTCAATTACTTGGCCAACGGTTTCCTTCTTAAGGTTTTGACTTCCCAGCAGCGCAAGAAGTTCTTTGCCGACACGAGGCATTACATCTGGGATGCGCCTTACCTTTTCCGTGTGTGTGCTGATCAGGTTTTTAGGAGATGTGTGAGCAGAGATGAAGGATTGGAGATCCTTAGGCACTGTCATGAGGGCCTTACTGGTGGGCATCACGGACCTTCTTCCATAGCGAAGAAGGTGTTTGATTCTGGTTTTTATTGGCCCACCATGTTTAAGGATGCTCATGAGTTGGTTAGGAAGTGTGATTCCTGTCAGAGGACAGGAAATATCTCATCCAGGAATGAGATGCCCCAGCACCCTATTCAGGTTATTGAGATTTTTGATGTCTGGGGCATTGATTTCATGGGACCTTTCCCTTCTTCCCGAGGGAACAGGTACATACTCGTCGCTATTGATTATGTTTATAAGTGGGTGGAGGCACAGGTGCTCCCCACTAATGACGCGTGAGTAGTGGTGAGATTTTTGAAGCATTTGTTTTGTGGTTTGGGACTCCGAGAGCGTTGATCAGTGACCGTGGCACGCACTTCTGTAATGTCCAGATGGACAGAGTGCTAGCCAAGTACGGAGTCACCCACCGTCTGTCGACCGCATATCATCCGCAGACCAGCGGTCAGGTGGAGAACGCGAATCGGGGAGTTAAGAGGATTTTGGAGAGGACTGTCGGCCACACTAGGAAGGATTGGGCCGACAAACTAGATGACGCGTTATGGGCTTTTAGGACCGCGTTTAAGAATCCGATTGGGACGACTCCCTATCGGATGGACTATGGTAAAGCCTGTCATTTACCGGTAGAGCTTGAGCACAAGGCCTTTTGGGCTTTGAAAGCTGTGAACTTGGATTTGTCACAGGCCGCCAAGCACCGGTTCCTCCAGTTGCACGAGTTGGATGAGCTACACGATGAGGCGTATGCTCGGTCGTGGAGTTATAAGGAGCGCACGAAGGCGCTGCACGATCAGAGATTGAGGAATGTTAAGGAGTTCGCGAAGGGCGATCGAGTCTTGGTTTATGACTCGAGACTGAGGCTTTTCCCAGGAAAGCTAAAGTCGAGGTGGAGAGGCCCTTTTGTGATTCGTGAGGTGTTCCCGCATGGTGCGGTGGAGTTGGAATCGGGTGACCACACGTGGAAGGTCAATGGGCACCGTTTGAAGCCCTACATTGGAGGCCCGATTCCATCTGACGAGGAGGTTGTTCTCCTCGAATCCCGAGCTACTTAGGGATTCGGGCATTGGCCCAACTTGTATATAGTGTATATAGTTTTAGTTTAAGCTTATCGAGTTTAGGGTGATTGGTGATGTATTTGTGCTTACACGACTATATTGGATTCAAGTGTGGGTATGTCAGCACATATGTTCAATATTACTATTTCGGACAGTTGATTACAACTCGTGCTTAGAATTCGATTATATTATACGACACTAGTTACCCGACTCGATTCTACCTTTATCTATTATAGGTTAATTTTAGGCTTTAATTGAGTTAGGGTTTGTTTGCTTTTAGTTCTACGTTGATTGTGAGTTTATTTTCGTTAATTAATTTAGTTTGATTTTATTTTATGTTCTAGTTTAATTTAGATTGCTTAGGATTTTATTTTATTTTATTTTATTTAATTGCTTTAGTAATCATCTTAGGAATTTAGTCTAAATTAGATTACTTAGGATTTTAATTAATTTAATTGCCTAGTTAATTTTGCTTCATTAGAATTAAGTCTAGTTAAGATTAGTTAGAATTTAGTTTAATTATAGTTAAGTTTAATTTAAGTTATTAGGAACTAATTAGTTTTAATTTATTAAATTTTTAATTTTTAATTTTTAGGATTTCATTTAATTAAAAAAAAAAAGATTAAAATCAGAAAAAAAATCAACCTAGGCGTAACGCCTCAGACCATTGCCTGGTCTCAGGCTATGCGCGCGGGTGCTTTGAATTCGAAAAAAAATATAACAAAACCACAATCAACCACCGGTCACCACCACACCTACCTCTTTCTTCCACGCCTCACAAAACCCTAATCCCACGCGACCACCACCAACCACCGCCGGTCGAGCACCATCTCCGCCTTCTACCACCACCATCTTCGGTCGCCATCAACAACCTGTACCATCTCCGGTTCTCACCTCTGCTCACCGCCGTCTACCTGCATCAATAACCACCACCGCAGGACCCTGTTCACTTCCGGTTCGCACTTCCGCCCCTTTCCCATTTCTTTGATTTTTCCTATTTAAGTCTAGAAATCGAATAAATTAGCTAGATTAGGTTAGAATTAGATCTGATTTGGGGTTGATGCTTGTTGATATTAGTGATGATCGATCGGATTTGGCCGGAATTATGGCCGGAAATGTCGCCGGAGCAACACCCCCATTTCGAAATTTTTCTTTTTATTTTATTTTATTTTACTTTTTATTCCCAGTTTATAAATAAATAAAAATAAAAAATAAAAAAATATATATCATTAAGAAATTTGTAAAATAAATAAGTTTTGGTATAATCAAATAATGTAACATAAAATAAAAATAAAATAATATCAATTTTGTCTATAAATAAAGTGTATGTATACTAACAATCAAAATAGTATAACATAAATACTCATATGTGTAAATTTATTGTAATATAAAATAATTTTTGTAATATAAATTTTTATAAGTTTAACAATTAATAATAATAAATGTATATTATTTTGTACATAAATGTAAATGTAAGTGTATATGTTTGTAATTTGAGTATTTGTATATTTTAAATTAATGTATATCACTTTGTATGTTAATACAAATGTAAATGTATATGTTTTGTAAAATAAGTAATTGTATATGTAATACTAATGTATGGATGTAAACCTATGTATGTTTAATATTCATGTGAATGTAAATATAAATTAAATTAAATATAAGTGTATGTTGTAACAAATAAAATGTATAATTAAATAAATTGTTTTGTAAACTACAAAAATATAAATGTTGTAAAATAAATAAAACACGTGTAAAAATACATTGTACTTTTAAATAATTAAATTTACTTAAGTACATCAATAAAATAAATTGTATATTATGAATAAATAATCTTGTACAAAATTAATAAATATTGTATGTACAATAATATAATAAATATGTATAACATATATGTATAATACTTTTAACATAAATAAAAATTATAAATGTATACTTGTATAAAATAATTAAACACTAATATATGTATATATATATGTATGTATAATTTTTGTAAATAAATTAATTAATTAATTGTATACTAAAATAAAAATTTGTATATAAATAAATAATAACACACTGTATATGTATATCACAAATAAATAATTAAATTAACACAATTTGTAAAATAAATAACAAAAACAACAAACTTTGTAAATTAACAAACATTTGTAAAATAAATTTAAATCTTTATTTAGGATTTAGGATTATAGTTAGTTTGTAATTATTTTTGTATATGTTTGTTGTATATTATCGTAGAGATGGCAGATGCATCGAGCTCAGGGAGCAGGCCCAAGAGGGCCCGTCGCGTGACCATCGCGCAGGCGCAGGCGTAGAGGCAGCCGCCGCCACCACGCGAGATCCGTTACTCAGCACCATTGGACGTGCCACCACCACATGCTCGCCCGGTCCACCCCCAGCTGCGCTCTATACCTGACCACACATTCCTACAGTTTCAGGCTGATACCATGGAGTACTCGCATATGACCAGACCGGCGGTACTAGAGGCCATTCAGCACAGGGGATTTGATAGAGCGGTCATTGAGCGGCTTGGCCGATTAGAGGAGTTTGATGCGATGATGACTCCACCGTGGGCATACTTGTTGCGATGTCCATGGCGGCATTAAACGGAGCTCACGGTGGAATTCTTATCCACCATACGCTACGATGAGAGCTCCCTCACAGCCCCCGGTGTTGTGTCGTTCGCCTTAGGACGAACGACACAACGCATGAGTGTCGCTGATTTCGCAGCGGCCATGGGCATTACTCCAGGGCGGAGGTGGCCGCTGGAGGGTTTGAGGGCCTCCTTAGGGGCGTATCTCGATCAGCCAAGCCCGGATACGTTACGGAGGATGAGATGACAGTCTATTGGAGCACGATAGCGGTCCCTCCGCATACGGATCGGCGGCTGGTTACACATATCCGCGATCCTCTTTTGCGTTACATCCATAGGATCATCGCTAGTACCTTTATTCCTCGCCACTCTGGCAAGGACAAGGTTAGCTACTTTGACCTCTTTTGCCTATATTGCATTCAGGGTCGCCACCCGGCGAACCTCGCCACTATTTTGCTCACATCTTTAGCGAGGCCTCGACAGGGGGGCCACACTGCTCGCCTGGACATGGGCCCTTACGTCTGCCGCCTTGCTGACCGTCTTGGGGTGTTTGACTGGTATCCAGTGGAGCATCTGACCGCCGGCCCCGAGACGGTCCCATATGCTTTACGCGATATGCAGACGTCGGGGATGGTCACGTGTGACGTGCCACCCCGGTGGGCACCCATTTTGGACGATCCTCCTGCCCATGTTCCCCCGGTGCATCCGCCATCCACGCACCACATACGTCATCAGAGGGAGCGTCCAGCTAGTGATATGCCGCCACGCCCTCCTGCTGCTCCTCGTCTTACCCATCGTTATCTCCTTCAGAGATTAGACGCAATTGAGGACAGCGTGAGGCGCATAGCGGCTCGTTTAGAGGTCGAGTTGGCCCCTCGGATGCCAAACCCTCGCCTCCCAGCCGACCACGAGGGCGGATCCGACATCGATACCGAGGGCTGAGAGGACGGGGAGGAGGATGAGGATGACGAGTGATCTAGTGTATTTAGTTTAGTTGATGTATTGTCTTTTCTTGTATTTGTACTCAGACGGACTTTATGTATATATGTCATTTTGGCTTAGTTTATTTCTTTTTGTGTGTTGTGGTTGTATTTACATTCATTTTGTGATTGTGTTTGTGTATATTTATATCTTGTGTTGGTTGTTTATTTTATTGTACAAATTTGTAAATTGTGGTTGTTGTGTATATTTGTTGAATTACGTAATTCCTTTGTTGTATCATTAGTGTTATGATGTAAATTGTAATTATATTGTTGTTGTATTAACAATTGTATGTTTGAGTTTATTTGTATGTATTGAAAGGCGCGCAACTCCATTGACGACACGTGTACATATATTCGGGGAGTGTGTTGCTAACCTTTTGTAAATATAATTTTAGAGCCTGTAAATAAATAATTCAAAGTGTAAATATTCAAAGTTAAAAACACAAAAAAATTGAAAATTTGAAAATTTTACAAAAATATTTTTCTTTCTAGTTGAGTCAGTTGTAAATAGTTAATCAAGTCAGTCTTTGAGTCTTTTTTTTTTACAGTTAATCTTGTTGGTTTGTTTGAGATCTTAATTTACAGTCTGGTTTTAACCACTCGTACTTAATTACATTCGGGTGGCGGCTACTTAGACTACTTCATTTGCAAACGGCCGGCTGTTGATTGACTTCTTTTCGGATTAGACTCACTTGTGCTTATGTTGCGTGATCAGCTAAGTCTTTTCCACTTATTACCTTAGTTTTATCTTTCTGTAAATATTTGTTTGTTTATTTATTAATTTTGCATTTTCTGATTGTGTCTAGAGTTTTAGGATGTATATAGCTAGAGTCTTGAAAAATGTCCTTGTTCTGGCTTGCATTTTATAAATGGAAGATGATCGGGCTGTGATTAGGGCTTAGGTTTTTAGAGGCTAACTTGTGTATTGATTTGGGATTTGTTGGTAGGCCCAGCCGATAGAAAGTTCCTTTGGATTGATAGAATAAACTTAAATTCAGGATTCTTGTGGGTTTAAGACTTGGAAAATTCGGGAAATCTGAAACTAAGTAATAGTGAATAAAGGAACCTCTGTAAACTAACAACCTAGATTTCTTAAAATTTAAACCTGGCACATATGTTCTCTTTTTATGAAAATAAATCCGAGACTATGGCGCCCGCTAAATAAAAGAAATTTCACAATCCACTAAGTGAGCTGAGCCTGTGCAAATAAAAGAAAGAGAGAATAAGAGCTAAAAAGCAGTTGTCATACCCCGGCTCATAACCGAGTGAAACAGTGCTGTAATATGCTCAAGTGAGGTAAAAACAAAAGAAAAATGAGAGAACAAAAAGGCAAAATGCTCACACCTTCATCCATCTCCATCATTAGGTTAAAATTTTAATTTTATCTAGGTAGTTTGCATACAGAGGTGGGTTTAAGTCTTTTGATTTAATCCTGTGGCTTGAAAGCTGCTGTTTAGGATTAAGATAACTCGTTTTGACCAAGGGATGGGATCCATAAGATGAATGATTAAACTTGAACATAAATAAATCATGATTAGGGAACTTGAAATTGGTGTTTGGGTTTAGATTGGACCATTATACCAACAATCGCGGTTAATACACAAAGATTTAAGATTGTTAAATCATTGCATATTAAAAACCAAGCCCCAGATCTATGATTCCATTTTGTTAGCTTTTTCGAGGACGAAAAAGGTTTAAGTGTGGGTATTTTTGATGTGTTAGTTTAACACATCCGTTTTTGTGCATATTCGAGTTTATTTTTGTTAGTTTTGTAAATATTTCGAGTCGATTTATGTTCCTTTTTACATTTTAGTGTTTTTGTGCAGGAATGTGTCCCGGAGGAGCGGAAATGAAGGCAAACAGGCATCGGAATCAAGCGCGGGTGAAAAAACAAAGAAATCAAGGAAACTGACCCTAGGAGCATAGCCTAGCGTGGCTTCTTGGCGCCAGGGTATGCGCCTGGCATCATCAGACGCAATTCTTCCTTTTTTCTCGCGCGTATAGCCTAGCCTCGCGCTTACCACGTTAGGCTATGCGCCCCAGATGGATTTCTAGCCTAAAACCCTAATTTCAAGCCCTCTATAAATGGATCGCATTCCAGCCGTTTTAAGGGTCTTTTTCTGCGTCTTTGGAACCCTAATCAAGCTAGGAGGCTGCTGGAGCTTAACCATGGAGTCAAGGGCTTGATTAGGGCTTGTTGAAGTGAAGAAGGACCTTGTTTTTGAGTATTTTCCTTATCTTTACATGTTCTTAGTTTAAAGCATTGATCTTTCATGTATTTAGACATATTTCAGACCTGCTTAGTTACTGTTGATATGATTTGTGGCTAGATCTATGGTTGTATCTAGGATTGGGATGATAAAGTTTTGATCTTTGATGATTTTGGACATGATTTATGCTTATGGATGATATATGCTTTGTAATCAGCTGTAAAGTTTGAAACTTTGATGATATTTGTATGTGTTGAATGATTATATGAGGTGAATGTTTGATCCACATGTGTTTAGAAAGGTCTTTCCACACATAGATGCATGTTAGGCCTACTACTTTGTGTTTTAGGTTAGTTTATGGGTTGTTGATCATATTCCATAGGATTAGACTTCATTAAGTATAGTTATTTGCATGTGTGACCTAACCTAGAAATCCGGGAGGTGATAGGTTAGATGGTTGGTCTCTTACACTTGGGATTTTTGAGTTAAACGACCCGGGAGGGCGTTGTCTTAGATCTACTTAGTGTTAGTGTCAATCCATGTTAAAGTTGTCAACTTTATAGCTCTCTAGTGTCTTAGGATACAAACGGGTGGAGAAATCCGGGAGGTGATTCACCCGTTTGAGTGCAATTGCATATCGGGAAAATCCGGAAGGTGATCCGATAGACTAGTGCATACATTACAGCTTTAGGATTCCCTTTGGAGTTGCCTGGTATCTGATCTGGGTCCCATTAGGTATTCCTTAGTCTGTTCGTTAAGATCCTAGTCTTCATCCTTCCTAAGTCAGTCCAGATCAGCATCTGTCATACTTTTGATTCCCAGTCTAGATACACCAGTTTTTCTTACTGCAGTTAGATTCCAGTTTCATTATCAGTTTTAGTTTGCTGTTTTAGTATAGTTGTCAGTTTAGTGTTTAAGTCAGTTTCAGTCTGTTAAGTTTTTGGCAGTTAGCACCAAACCCCCTCTTTTACCTTAGTCAGTTCACAGTCTAGGTTTAGTTTGCTATACTAGTGTCCGTTGGTTCGATATCCGAACTTCCATCAGCTATTCTGCCACCGACAGGTACACTTGCCTTAAGAGCGGTCTAGTTTAGGTCTTCCGATTATTACTAGGTGTTTAGGTTAAGTATAGGTCTAGGATTAGATTTTGAGTCTTTAGCTTAGGTTAAATAGCTTTAATTTAGTCTTGTTTTTAGTATACTGACCGCTCGCATCAGCATGCATTGGTGATTTATGTTTATGAGATTATTTCACGTAAAAACTCGATATGTAGAAGAAAACTCTTAAACCTTATCCATGCCTTATATTTAGAATATTGAAAATAAATATGTGCTCCAATTTGAATTATATTAGAATCAAGTTTTTTGTTAACCTATTTTTTATTCAACCCTAATGAGAATCATATATTTATTTTTAAGATTTCAAATGAAAGACTCATATAGGTTTTAGTGATTTTTTTCTCTTTTAAGATCATTTTTATATGATACAATCTCCTGCAAGTATATATGATGACACTTTAGTTTATATATGGATGATAACATTGCATTGTATTCTTAGTATAACATATTGAATTATTGATGATTATACCACATTTGCTACTTATACTACTTTTAGTGTATCAATTGGTGATTATACTACGAGTACGTGTATGCATGGTGACTACACTATCTTATCATATGATTTAATAGTCGCATTACATGTGTTTTATACTTCATTAATACGTTGATGATTACACTACATTAGTGTTACTCAATTACATTACATGTTCTTGTTTGATTTAGAGTAAATTATCCAAAACTATTGTTATTTAAACATAAATATTCAAGCCATTGGTTATTTGATTTTAGAATCTTAAAGGTTGAAAGGACGATATCCCTCTTGAGTTATGCTATGATTTTTTCTTGTTAAGGAAGAAAGGTTTTCACATAAAAACTAACAGTTAAGAAATTAGAGGAAAATGCAACGTCATTAATTTCAGAGAATGTCGGGAATTAAATACCTGACAATAGTACAAGAGGTGATGTCACTTGATAGTGACATCAAACAGAAAAATACAATAACGGAATAAAGTAAATTACAAGCACTGAATAAGAGAAATACATAACAACTGAATTATTACGCTACAACAACGGAAACAGAAATCTAGACTAAAGTCTTCCATGACTCTTTATTCTTACGTCTTTCGTGGTTATCTTCAGTGACTATGTTTAGTGCTTGATCCACGGTAATTCAGAGAGAGCTTTTGTGGTTGTCTTCCGGGGTTAGGAGATAGTTCTCTCCAAGGTTATTGACTACGAGGTTAGGATCCGTGGTATGTTTAGTAGCTTATTTACACTCTTTCGTGGTTAGCAACTCAGCTGAAGAATGTAAGGATCCGTGGTTATGAGTTTGTCTCAAGGATTAAAAGTCAAATGTTATTTATTGAGCGGTTGGAGACAAAAGAGGCTAAGACAAAAAGGGTTAATGATTAGGAAAGAATAGAAAAGGAAAGGTGTGGTTAAGGCTACGGGGAATGATAATGATCTTTATGGTTTGCTGTCATTTCACTCTTGGTTTTTATGTTTTGTAAATTACCCATATAGTCGCAAACTTTAAAAATTTGTAACATATAATTCCTTGGGCACCAAATTACCCTTACATAGTTGACCAAATTACCCTCACATAAGGATTGTATATGTTACAGATGTTTAAAGTTTTGGACCATACGTGTAATTTATGAAACCTATAAACTTTATGTGAAATGTTGGCAAATCACAAAGACCATCTCGATAATTTACTCTTTGATTTACGTGTTTAATTTCGATTTTATATTTTGCGTGAATGGGTTTAGAAGCGCGAGGAAGAGAAATCAATACACATTTCAAGTTTATTCCCAATTGTTACATTCGATTTTGATTTCACTTGTATCAAACCTGTAAATAGAATCGACATCGAAATCAAATTTTTTGTTCTGTTTTGATTTTGACTGTATTGTAATATCATTCGATGTGTTCTTGGATTATATCTTATTTGATTTCATTTCTCAGACGTATATGCATATATCATGAAGTAGGCTATACCCCATGTCACACACAGATTGAACTGTGTATTAATAATTACTTTAAATCATATAACAATAATTAAAGTTTTTAATAACAATAGCAATATCATTTAACCTTCTTGATTTGTAATAATTAAGATTACTGACCCAACTAAAGTTAAAAATTTAATTAGTTAGTTTATGTCAAAAACTAACTATTTCAAATTAAGATTATAGGGTAATATTTTTGTAATTATTAAAGTTAAGGAACCTAATTTGAAATTACCGTTAAAATGACAAAAAAATGACTTTAATCATCATTTTTATAATGTTTTGTTTATAATTCATTTTTTAATAAAACTTTTATAAAAAACTATTTTTAAAATATGTTTTATAATAAAATGATTGGATTTTGAATATATTAAAAACTATTTTCAAATTTGTTAAAAAGATAAACAATATCATAAGTTATTAATATTATAATTATTTAATAATATAGATAATATAATTTATTTAATAGGAAAGATAATATCATTTGTTTAATAAAAGGAAATTAAATATATGCAGAAGAAATTGACAAGTGGTATTATAGTCTTATAATGTGACACTAGTTTATTGACATGTGTGTTACACAGAGTTGTATAAAAATAAGTATTACAAAGCAATCAATAATAAAAAATAAATACACAAATAACAGATAATTTTTAAAATTTAAAAATAAATAAAATAAAATTTTATAAATATTTGTATACTTCTTTAAACAATACAAATGAGATTTAAAATTTTGAATTTTTGAAATTATTGGTTGAAAATGAAAAGTTTAAAATGATTATATTATCATTAATATTTAAAGAAAATGAATATTATTTTTCTTTAAAATTTGAAAGTTTGAATTAATTGTATTAAATGGAATTAATTCATGAGTTTCTTAAATATGCCATGTGGATAGTCTAGAAAGACGTCACATGGCAAATGACATGTGGATATGCTAGAATTACGCAACGTGACATATTGTTATTCTTTTATTATATAGTATATATATATATATATATGTGGCAATTGAACATTTTTGTTAATTAGAATAGTAAGATGTTAAATTGATCAAAATCAAAGAGACTATAATCTACCCAATCTGAGTAAGAATTATTGTATTTTGGGTTTAAATAGGTAACATAATGACATTGATTGTGTTAAAATAGATAACACTTTAATACAATACGGTTCAAGATAGGTAACTTAAAACGATGTGAATATAATGTATTCAAGCAAGTAATAATGATCAATAATATATTTGATAATAAAATAATAAAAAACTATTTAAATAAACTATCTATTTCATTACAACTCATTTTAACTTGAAATAAATTGATATTTTTTAAAAGCGACCCATTTATACCCAAACTGATTTTTCTTAAAACCCATCCCGACTCGCACCAGTCTTGAACCACACTTATTCTGACCTGTTACCCAACCCAATCCGCCTAGTGACGGATCCAAGATTTTTTTCAATGATGTCACTGTATTTGTATGTTTTAGTTTTATTAAACTGGACTTAAATTTTCCGGGTCGGTTTTACCGTTCGGGTCGGTTAACGCACATCACATATTAAAAAAAGATCAAATAAAATCGCAAATAGAAATTAAAAAAAACAAATAATATAAATTCGATAGTTTCTACAAATTAAAAAATATATATTAAGAGTTGTTCCTTACGAGTTTTCATCTTTTAAAAACATTGCATTACATATTCGACCCGAAACTTGTTGAATAACTACTTTTCAATATAAAAAATGCAAGAATCATTCAGATATTCATCTTCTATCTTCTTACACAATTCCTTTTTCACATGTTTCATTAAAGAAAAAAATCTTTTCAACACTAGTCGTTGCAGCAGGTGCTATCACTAGTCTAAAAACTATGTCTGACAAAATGGGCAGGTTGGGTCGGGTTGGGTAATTGATTAGAACCGGTTCAGGTCAGGATGGGTGCGGGTCAAAATGAGTTTTAAGCAAAATCTGTTCGGGTCTAAATGGATTGTTTTTCAAAAACCTCAATTTAGTTTAACTTAAGATGTGTTATAAGTAAACAAATAGTCCATTTGGATAATTTTTAGTGATTTTCTCATCAAATATGTTATTAATCATTTAATCATTCTTAAATATTTGAATCCATTGGATTTACATAGTTTTTTGGTTACCCATCTTGACCCGTATTGTGTTTAAGTGCTACCTATCTCAACCCATTTAATATTATGATGTTACCCATTTCAACCCATTAGACTACAATTGTTTACCCAAACCAACACATTTCCTTTTATATGAGTAAAAATTAACACTTTTACAAAAAACCAATGTTGTCACCTAAAAACACCGTTATACGCAGAAAAACCGATGCTGTCAGGGGACATTGGTTCCATAATAGTACATCCGCCCATTTTACCGGGCATAATTTTGCTGCTAAATTAGATCTTGTATTCTTGTAAAATCATACAGCTCACACACCGACAAACATTTATTTTCAAGGGGAGCCTATATATTGATTAGACACTACTTGCATTTTACTAATATAAATATTAAATGGTTCATACGTAGAATATGGATGTGCTTATTTTATTTGATACGAAAAAGGTATATAATGTCTTAATAACAAGAATCAATGGCAATGCCAATGATAGTGACCCCCTAACCTTTCAATGCTTTTAGCTGTCTTTGTTAAATCATCATGCACCCACCACTCTAACTACATCTTTAAACTAAATAATAATTGGACATATTACCATAATTATTTTATAAAAAAAGAAAAATACATGATTGAAAGTAGATAACAACTTATTTAATTTTTATAACAAAAAATGCACCCATCTAATTTACAACTAAATCTACTCCACGTCTTAAAATCTGAACATTGCATGAGTGCATGACACACACCTTAATCACCTGAGTATATTTTTAGAACAACTATTATTAACTCATTATTAAAATAGGGGTATTTACATATTTTCTTTTTTTTCCTTGAACGGCGTAGGTTCCCGTCGTGCTACCTTCAGTTATCTTTCCGGTTGGTAACTAAGATCGATTACTCGATTGCCGACAGTGAGACCGTACCCCGCGGGAATTCCGTTGAATAGGTAAACTCTCGTCCCTCATTGGTTTAGAACCCGAGATTAAGCTCAAGGTTCCTTTCCCACCTGTTATTAATTAAAGTGTCACCAGTAAGACTTGAACACTGGTCTCCAAAAAGAAAGAGCCAAGCCTTAACCACTAGGCTAACATATTTCCTCTTCTTAATTTTTAAAATTACATATTTCTTTAAATCATGCTTTAAGATCATTGTGCATTATGCAATAAAAATTTGTACTTTGGGAAAATATATAATTTTACAAGTTAGGAAGAAGAAATATGTAATTTTCTCATTTAAATAAGAGGTGTTTTGGAGTATTTATTAAGTTCTTTGATTGATTATTATTAAATTTTGACTGAGGATGTTTAGATGTTTATATAAAGGCCGACTCGTAAGGGGTGCCGGAGGTATGACTGCACATCACCTGATTTTTTGAGGGATTCAAAATTTTATTTTTTTATATGTATTTTATATATAAAATTATTTTCAAACAAAATGTAATTTTACTATGTAAAAACTTCATCTGTTACGTAAAGATCATCGTTTTGTTATAATAATTTTGTTTTATTCTATTTATCAACTTATTTTTATTCTAATTATCATCGATTATATATTTTCCGGATGTATAGAGTCTAAATTAACTACACGCACTAGACACCCAAAATGTAAATATATGAGTAAAAAAAATACTTTTTGAGTAAATATTCAAAGTTATTTACTAAATTTGTTTATTAGAACAATAGCACAAATAATACTATTATAAAACACCGTGAGAGAAGCTGAATACATAAGATATATACATAGGGAGTTGGATGAATCAGAAAGATAATTTGTCTATGAATACTTAGGCCACAAGGAGTGGTCAAGATTTTCCCCACTTTTCCCCACTGCCACATCAGCGCCACATCAGCTTTCCCCACTTTTCCCCACTTTTCCCCATTTTACACGGTGTCGTCCCACTTTTCCCCACTTTTCCCCATTTTCAAATCTTATTTTTAATTAATTATTTTAACAAATAATAATAAAAATAATATTAATAAAATAAAAAAAGATTCATTAAATTTAAAATAAAAAAAAAGAATACAAAAAAAATACAAGCAAAAAAAAAGAGTAAAAAAAAATAGTAGAACCTAAAAACCTAGAAAGGGCAATGCCATCCCCAACGAGCAGCAATTTCTCGTTTACGATCGAGAATCAGTTGTAGCATTGGTTCTTGATAAATTGAGTGGTCTTTCATCATAAACTCTAAATCTACAGCCTTTTGCTGCTCGTCTAAAGCCTGTTGTTGTCGTCGCATTAATGCAACTCGGGCTTCTTTCTCCTCTTGCAAAACACGGAGTTTTTCAACTCGATGGCGTTCTCTTTTTTCGTTGTCCTCTTTGTTCATCGAGTTGAATTCCGCCATTTGTGCAATTAAATCTTCATGCGATGAGGAGGACGCGGCCGATCTTTTGCCCTTTCTTGTTGGCCTATCCGGTTCATAATAAATGCGTGGGCCATCACGATCAAGATTGATGTTGATGTCTTCGTCATCATCATCAAGGTTGAGGTCGATGTGGGGGTTCGCACTACCCATGGACTCATTTGGCCGTTTTCAAAACCTGTTCGTCCCCTTCACCGCTTTTGCGATTCATGGAACACTGTTGGTAAAAACCATTCCATTTCTTCATGGAAGCGTTTATATCGTTCCATTTGGAATAGATTTGATCAACAGTCCTCGACCTGTCCTTCACGAGATGGTGAAAATGTTCGGTTACCTACATATAACGAAAATAAATTTAAGCATCAACCGTTACTTTTTTTGTTAACTTAAATAATGTTAAAAAATACCTTTCTATAAAAACCATCCCGTTTTGCGCATTACCAACATCGGGATTTTCAGAAATAGTTAGCCAAGCTCTGGCCAACGCAACCTCCTCTTCATCGGACCAACGCTTGGGCGGTGCTTTCTTTCCAACTGGTTTCTTTCCCGGTCGCCTAACCGGTTCTTGTTCCTCTTCTTCTTCCGACTCGACTTGAACATGTTCGCTTGAATCCGAGTCGTCTTGATTATTGTCACGATAGTCTAAACATACAAAATAAAGTAGACTTAAAAAATAAACTTATAAAAATAAACAAAATAAAATAAAATATAAAAATAAACGTATAAAAAATACCTTGAAATGGAGATTGTTGTTGAAAATTTTGTTGCTCTTGTTGAATCGATTGCTCCCACCGGTTGAATTGTTGTTGAGTTCCCGGTGAATATTGCAAATATGGAGGCGGGTTCATTGGATCGTAGAAAAATGATGGTTGATTCGGAGATGACATTTGTGGATGATACCCGGGTGTGTTGAACGGGTTCATTTGAGGCGTGGTAACATTTTTTTGTCGTGGTTTTCTAAATTTTTTGGTTGATGACCCACCACGTGATGATCCTCCTTCCATTTTAGTTGAAAATTTTATAAATTTTGGTGTGTAATTTATAGAAGATGAGAGAAAAAAGTGTGAGATTTTGGTTGGTTTTTGAGTTGTTTAAGTAGAAAAAAAAATTGGTTTTTTTTTTTTTTTTTTTTAAAAATTGCCGTTGTACAACGGCTCTTTTCCCTTTCCCTCTTCGGCTTGAATCGGGGCGTCCACACCGAAACACCCCACCCCGAATCCGGGGGGGTGGTGTTCCCGAATTTTCCCGGCCGGCAAAAGCCATTCCCCGGCTTTCCCCACTTGCCACTCCGTGTGGCCTTAGAACCAACATGAATTTGATACGTGATGACATGTTAAAAATATAAAAACAGAAATTTAGTACAAAAAATTAAAATCTAGTACGGAAAACAAAATATTTTACAAAAAATATAGTAAAAATAAAAAAAAACCATTATAAAAAATAAAAATTTAGTAAAAGAAAAAAGAATTCAGTAAAAAAACAAAAATATAGTAAAATACAAAAAATTAGCACAAAAAATCCAAACTTTAGAACACAAAAATATAGTAAAAGAAAATAGATTACAAAAAATAAAATTTTAATATAAAAAATAAATTATTATGAATAAATTATTATTCATTTATTTTTTTAGCATTAATTAAACTTAGTCAAAAATCTATGATCTTTTCCTTTATACATTTTTTTTTCCTTTATACATAACATAAATATTATATTGCGAGAGAAAGCAGAGTGAGTGAGCAAAGCACAGGGTCTATGTTCCTTAACCGCATGACATCTACTTCAAGGTACCATCATCATCATCATCATCTTCAACGCTATTCAATTTGGATTATTATGCGATCTCTTCTCTCCTTCAATTTCAGGTGGTTATAAGCAGTTGCAAGTTAGGGTTCCGACAGACATTTGGTTTTCAGGTTCATCTTCAGATCTGAAGTAAATTGCTCTTTATACCTAGATTATAGTGTAATTTTACTGAGAATTATGGTTTAGATATGCAGATCTCGGTTTTGTTACTTGAAATTTATAGAATTTTGTTATTTATTAATGATTATGTTGAGTATGCTCTATGTTAATTGTGTGTTAACTGTTTCTCATGTTAACTTGTTAAGTCTTATCAACAGTTTAGCTGGTATTGAATGAAAATTGAATGACTTTCAGTTTCATGCTTTATTTTTCACTGCCCTGACTTGTTTATATGTCATATTAGTAGATTCAGTTGTAGCTGGAAATGCTTGATTACTCTTTCCTTTGTCAGCTGTGGAATCGATTAAAATCTATATGTTCCTCCATTATTATAAACGTAATAAGAACATAGTGTGTTATTTTAATGTGGCGTAAGGGGATCCTTATTCATTTGAATCTTCTGTTACGAATTGTGATGAAGGTGGTTTTAGAGATGGAACATAAGGGGAGCTTAGCATCATTAGTTGATCATGTCAATCGTTAATAGGGATGCAAAATTAAGTTGAATTTAACCAACTTTGAGTATATGTTGGAGTGGTAGACTTAAATTATTCGTTCATATTACGGTCGGAGGAAGCTGACCAACACTCTCCAATAACTATTGTAACATTAGAATTTAGAAGGAATAATCTGATTTGTCTCCTTGTCAAAAGTAACATACATTGTAATATACTAATATTGGCTATAGATAGTTATCTCAGTTTATACTCAATCAAAAGTACAGAACATTACATAAACCCTAATACCTTTATATGATACTAGAGCCCTAATTGCTCAAAGAGCCGATCCACCTCATCTTCCTTTCTCACCATAAGATTTCTCAACCACTTCCTTTCTTCCTTTGTCAACACATTGTGCTTCCTTTGTCAACAAATTGTGCTGCAGCAACACGTTTTCCAATTAAGTTCACTGCAAATAATTTCCCAGCATGGCGTCATCAAGTTGAATCAGCCCTAATAGGGTTTGATCTTGATACGTTCATCACTGGCCCTCGAGAACCTCCAAAGTGTCTCCTTGAAGACAAAGATGGCACCAAACCAACTTCTAAATTTCTCCCATGGTATTGTCAAGACCATATTAGAATAAGCACAATTCTTGGCTATTGCTCGGATCCCATCTGGCCTTTTATTTCGTCGGCTCTCGCTTCCTGAGATTCCTGGGAACGCCTCAACTCAAGCTTTGCAAACGTGTCATCTAACTCAAGTCCAAGCTTGATAAAAATCCAAAAGCCAATCACTCTCTTGAAGGATACCTCCAAGACACGAGGTCTATAGCAGACGACCTAGCTCTTGCGCAAAGTGCTTTCGCTGAAGAACACTATATGGTCAATATTCTATCACAATTAAGTGAAGAATACAATATGATTGCTGCCATGGTGTGGGAGGCACCACTTACCTACTTGGAATTGTTTGTTAAATTAATCGACTTCGAGAGAGCTCTCAAGGGACAAACAGTAACTTATAAACCGTGTCAGCCATTGTCGGCTACACCACTAGTAAATAAAGCCGACATCTCGAACGCAATGATGGTTCCTCCTCCAAACAAAATCAGTTATCTGATCAACATTGAGGTGCTAGTAATTGAAATCAATGGTCCTTCACATCTTCGGCAGTAATCTTGAATACACAAATTTCTGTCAATTTTGCAATATTCTTGGTCATCTAAGTTTAGGCTGTTGGAAGCTCTCAAGGTCCTCCCTGACCACAACATTACCATCACTTAGCCAACTACACCAGTGGCTAATGTGAACAAATCTGATCGTCTCCTATTTTCTCAACTTGGTTCTTTGATAATGGAGCCTTGAACCACGTCACTTCCAGCTGATCTACATTGCAAAATGTCTCGGACTACCGACTATGGTGGCGTAGAGGAAGGTAAAGGTATAAAAATTTCTCATCCATGGCTTATTCCTATCCTAACATTGGCATATCCATGATTTCCTTACCTAGTTTCATATGGATGGTGCAAAAGAGGTGGCTACTCCTCTAAATCTTCGATAGTTCTCTCTCTCTCATGGGTGGCTCACCTATGGTTGATCCAACCTTTTTGCAAATTGATGGACTCCCTACAATATTGGCTTTCACAAGGCCAAATGTATCATTTGCAACAATTTGATTGGCTAAATTTAAGCATTCTCAATTCCAAGTTCATTTGCATGCATTAAAACGATTTCTTTGTTTCTTTAAAGGTATAATTCATCATGGCCTATACTTTATACATAGCTCCCTCCTTGATCTCAAAGATTTCTCCGATTCAGATTGAAGGTTCTTCACATCAACTCATGTGATCAACTTGCTTATGTGCTGACCAAACCTCTCAACCGTGGACCTTTTCTTCATTTATGCTCCAAGATTGCAGCATTTGATGGATCCATCATATTGCAAGAGCGTATTTCGATCAAAGGAAACTAACCAATATGGTCAAAGGAAAGTGACCAATACTTTCTAATAGCTGTTGGCTGTTGTAACATTAGAATGAATAGCCCTGATTTGTATTATGTTGTAATATTGGCTATATATAGCCATCTCTTTGTACTCAATGTCTCAATCAAATGTATAGAATATTACTTGAACTCTAATGCCTATATAATTTATACTTATGTATCTGGTTTCATTTTGTGTGATTTCATTGAGGCTTTTTTTCTGGGATCATGCAGAGAATATAAAGGTTCACCGATTCTTTATCGGCTAACATGGGGAAGTCTCCGGGAAAGTGGATCAAGGCGGTATTTTTTGGGAAGAAGTCATCAAAATCTAACTTCTCAAAAGTAAGAAAAGGCTATTTATGTCAGTTGTTTCAGTAAGAAAAGACTTGTGATTTAAATTACAAAAAAACCGTCAAATCAATCTCCTACACGGCTATGCCATGTGGCCCGTAGAGGGATCAAAAAACCCTTAAAGAACACCACGCCTCATACCCCTCCTGAACTTTAGATGGTGGGATTTTATTTGATTGTGATTGACAACTTAAGCATTGATTTCGTCCTGATTTCATGTTATATCTTGAAGGATGCTACATCAGAAATTAAGGCAACATCAAAGAATATTGGCGCTGATCCTATGGTTATCTCTAGCCCAGTACCCCCTGTTATTGCTTCAAGTGGAGGAGAGCATACAGAACTGGAGAGGAGTTCCAGTGCCAGCATAAGGCCTTATACAGCCAAAGATTTAAGAATTCCTTTGGAATTAAATGCATCAAGTGGCGAGGAATTAATTAGTCTAGGGAATGCTGCCACAAAAGTACAGGCTGCTTTCAGGGGCTATTTGGTAATGTCATTGAGCCTGATTAATTTTGTTTACAACGGAATATGCTGATTGCTAAATGTTTAGGGTTTGTTAAGTTGTTTACTCTATGCTATTTTAAAAACTGATCAGCAATTTATAATATTTTGAGTGGTGATATAACATATCAATTTTTTTTTAGAACACAGCTTTGCTTAACATTCTCTCTACATCATTGTTGTATATCAAGCAATTCCAGTATTTTTTAGATCTTTATTTTGTGGTTT
The DNA here is from genome assembly GCA_009363875.1 of Mikania micrantha. Taxonomy (NCBI): domain Eukaryota; kingdom Viridiplantae; phylum Streptophyta; class Magnoliopsida; order Asterales; family Asteraceae; genus Mikania; species Mikania micrantha. The sequence continues at coordinate 45,723,612 of CM018685.1, read as the reverse complement.
GGGGCCTAACTATTAATGGGTTTCAAGTAGCAACAAAGTACCAAAAGGGCCTATTACCTAGTGATACCAAGGTGTGTGGAATGGTGTCCCTCCCCAAATGGTTGAGGGTTCAAGTCCCATACTAGACAAATGGCGTAAATTTAGGAGTAGATTTTGGGGCCATGCTCATGTTTTTCTTTGCTATTGTTATTTACTGATTAATAGCCTCATTCTTGGTGTTAGTATAACCACCTTCCTAATTTCAAACATAAAGATCTGATTACTAAAACTAAATCCATTCCCTATCAAAGTTTGCAGTTAATATAATACTCTACCTTTGCATCATTAAGATAATATGTTGTGTGCTGCATGTTGTTGAATATGTTAAAACTAGCATCTATATGCATCTCATCCTTTTTATTTCTGCGTTCCATACTTTCTTCTCATGATTATGCAATATCATGTCTTGTCTTAAAATTGTGTTTTGACTAAATTTATTTCATGTCTTTTGTACACAAACATGAATTAACAACCATATGTAAAGGCCCGAAGGGCATTTCGAGCACTGAAGGGTATCATAAGGCTTCAAGCTTTAGTTCGTGGTCACTTAGTTAGGAGACAAGCTGTTGTTACCTTGAGCTGCATGCGTGCAGTTATTGAATTCCAGGCATTGGTTCGTGGTCAAAAGGTCAGACTTACTAATGGTCAGGCCCTTAACAAGCACACTCCAAAGGTATCTGTGGTAAAATCTTTTTCTTTTTTTCTTTTTATTTTTATCTACTTTCAACAACTTAAGAGTTATTTGCTGTCACACATTTTTAACTTTAATTAGATGTTGACCTTTGCATTTAGTCATTTGCTGAATTTAACTATTTCTGATGCTCGTGTTATTAGGATAAGAAACCTACAAACTTGCTTGGAACATCTCTTCGAGTAGAGAAGTTATCAACAAATGTGTTTGCCACCAAGGTATTATGTCAACTTAAAATATCACCATCATTCATTAAAGGGAAAATGCCGTAAAAAAACTAACATATTTTCTATTTTTTCTCACAAAAGTCGCTCAACAATTTTTTGCATACAAAAAACCAACAGACTTTCTGACCAGTTTTATGAGAAAAAACAAGAAGTACGTTTTTTGTTATGTTATTTGCTCTTCATTAAATGTCTATATTTGTTGAAGTTGACTGGGGTATTCCTGAATGTAGCTTGTTGCTTCATCTCATACTATCATGCCCTTAAGCATCCAATACGAACCAATGGAACCAAATTCTGTAAGGAACTGGCTCGCACGTTGGTCATCTACCAACTTCTGGGTCCCAATACCCCTGCCGAAACAAACGATTGATGCAAAGGCTAAACGAAAGCAGACTAAATTACAAACGGAAGAAACTGAGAATGGATCTGGGAGACCAAAAAGAAATGTTCGCAGGACAAATAATGATAACAGTCTCTATAATCCCTCTGAAAACGCTGTATCGAGGCGTTCTGTGAGAAAAGTCAACCACAAAGTTGAGTCTGGTCAAGACCAATCTCTTACTGAACTAGAAAAAGTCAAACATAATTTAAGAAAAATATCTGTTTCCACGTCTGGACCTCCTGAGAAATTAGACCCTGATGTTGAAAAAACTTCATCCGGTTTAAATAAAGTATCAAGCTCCCCTACACCAGAGTTTTCGGAGAAATACAACGGTTCAGTGAATGACTCATCTGTTGAGAGATTTACCCTTCCCGATCCAGAAGAATCCCTGGTTCAACCTCCAGAGGATAATAAACATCTTGATCAACCACCAATGGAGTCACCAACCCTAGAACCCACTGTGAAGCTTGAAAACAAACTACCTGCAAATGTCGAGTTAAACGGGAAGGAAAATCAGAAAGTAAGAAGAAAATCATTACCTGCAAAACAAGAACACCAAGAGACTGTTGTACCACAGAGTGCACTCACATTGCCAAGCTACATGGCGGCCACCGAGTCAGCAAAGGCCAAACTTAGGGCACAAGCGGCGGCGAAGGCAGCAGAAGAAGGCTCCGAAAATGGTTTCACGAGGCGGCAGTCTCTACCATCCTCTACGGGTAAACTGAACTTGCCTTCGCCACGTGTTCAGAAGCCTTTACAAGCCAATGGCAAAGGAGGGATTAAACCTAACAAATCCCAAATATCCCCTAGAGATGGTAAACAAAGTTTTTGCTAGACCTTATTATTTGAAATCAATGTTTTCTTAACCTAATCAGTCGCCTTACTGGTCAACTAGTTGGACTGATTTCAAAAACTCATCTACGTCATAACCAACCTAAAAATTGAACTATATAACTAACTTAAACATATACAAAACTACTTTATCTTTTGTTGTGAAGTTGTACTTGTATTATAATATAAAGCCTAAATAAATATCGACTCTTAAGTAGTAAATGAACTAGCAAATGAGATTTTTAAGGAAAAATAACATTAAAATGTGGTCCAACTAGAGTCTGGTTCACCGTTTCAACCTCGCCTAGTTCAAATACACTCAACCAGATCAGTTTTATGGTCTGTTCTGGGTCTGACCTCTCTGGTTCGGAAAACATTGCTTAGTAACTTTTCTTGGGTGGTTGCTTATTTTTTTGGGGTTTTGTTTTTAGAAAAAGTAACCCAGGCAGGGTGGCGGAGGTGAGTGCAGGGATCAGCAAATGCTTGAGTGTGAGAGACCATCTAGTGGAAGCTTGTGTATGGTTGTTGTGTTGTGTTAAATAGTTTGACACTCATGTTTTTTGTCACTGGTTTGATCATTTTCTTTTGTTTCCGGGTCGGGCCAGGGTTTATGTTCAATGCCTGAATGTATAGTTATGAGTTATGACCAAAAGTTTTTGCTTTTAAAAGCATTTTTTCTCTCCAAATTGCGTGTTTGCATGGTTTCATTTTTAGGTGTGCAACCAGTTGTCTATCATAGTTGTTGATCATACGTTTTTATACTGATAATGGTAATAGGGTGTTGATGTGTGAATGAGTTTTTTTGGTAATGGGCTCGCGGTAGCGGTCCGGTTTTTAGATGGAATCGTAAATCAAACCATTAACAACGGTCTTTGAATAATGAAAACCAAAACCGAACTGTTCAAAATAAAAACCAAACCAAACCGAACCGTTATCAACGGTTTGGTTCCGGTTTGGGCTTTTAATCCCGTTAAAAATAAAATAAAATCGAATCAAACCAAATCTTTTATAGTTAAGGTGAACTAATTACGCTAAGTCAAAATGTATTTATTTTAAATAACGTATAAATCACGAACTCAATCTACACAGACACATTAATGTTTTTTTATTTTGGCTCGTGAAAAAGCTTAGACCAACTCATGTTTCATTAAATAAACTTTTTTTAACTTAAATTAAAATAACTTTTTGATAAAAGCATGGTTGTAAAAATCGCTAGGCGCTAGTCGGGCGGTGAGGTACCGCCTAGGGATTAATCAGGATTAATCGGCGCTAGGCGGATTGGAATTTTTATATGTAATTTTACAAATATATATTATATACACACATCAATATCAATAATTTAATATAATATTTCAAATAATTTTAAAAAATATACTTAATATACTAAAAAAAGCACTTTAAAGTGCAAACTTAAACACTGAGTTCAAAGTTTAGAAATAAATTTCGATGTTAACTGCCTGGATTCGATGTTTTAGAGACATATTAAAGATTTTCGGTAGAGAAATGTCTAAATAATCATGAAATTGGTCCCTTTTTACCATAAAAAATTCAAAAAAATGAAAAAAAATAAAAATCTGATCGCTAGGCCGCCTAGCGCCTAGGCACCGCCTAGGCCAAAAATTAGACAGTAGATGGGCGTCTAGCGCCTAGGCGCCGCCTAAGCCGATTTTTACAACACTGGATAAAAGTTACAATTTAAAAGACCAAACATGACATGCCAAATGTGACTAAGGATAAAGAAGTGATTTATTTGAGTTGAGAGAGTTTTCTTTAATAGTTATTTTATGATATTTTATTTCTTTAAAATATAAATGTGAGACAAATTTAAAAGATAAAAAAAATCTCTAGTTTATAGTTTTTAAAGCTTTGTAAGTTGTACTTTATGCTATACTAATTGTAAAACTCTTAATTTTAAAAGATTTAATCAAATGACCATTATATCCTTCCATTATGTATTATAATATAGTATAGATATATCTGTGTATATACATATATCTATATTTATATACACACATACACATACGGTCCGGTCCGGTTTTTTACGACTGGTTTTTTATGAAGATCGTAAACCAAACCGTTACGGTTTTGAACTTTTGAAACTGACCGACCAAATATTTAGGAAAAACCGACCGTAAAACCAAACCGATGACTGGTTTATACGGTTTCGTGGTTTGGAACCGGACTGTGAACATCCCTAATTCATGGTCAAGATGAAAAAGAGCACCTTGGCTTCGAGTGAGATGCATGACTTGTTTATTGTAAATGTCAAAACAAACCCTTTCATTATAGCACAGAAACGCGATGAATGTGTTTCACAGGTCAAAACCATACGATTTAAATGGTTAACAAATTTAAGAAAGTCAAAGTTGATTTTTCAAGATTGTTCATGCGAAAACAAATTTTTTTTAATAACCCCTAATCAACTTATATTAGTCATTGATGTCTGTACCTTGTAATATTTAAATCTTCAACTTAATAGATAGAAGATATCTTATCAATAGTGTAGAACTCGTCAAGTACTCTTTGAGTAATTTCCGCCTACTCACTGATTAGGTAGAGTATGTATTCGTTATTTTACAGTCAACTGGCCTAGTAGTGTCTATCGACTTCTGCAATCATGATCTTGTCACTACGTTGTCTCTTTAGAGACGTGAAAATGCTTATGGAGGGTACTTTGTGCTTGTATAGCAAGTATTTTGAAACAAATAATTTTAAGTTTTTTTTTTTGTTTAAAATATCGTATGCCCCATTTGCGGTGCATACATATAATGTATATATGTGTGAGCCCTCAAGGGGCCAAAGTAAAATTGCACTAATTTTAACTTTATTTTAATTATTTTGTGAAAATAACGTTAAAAATGTTGGGATGATCAACTTCAAACGATAATTTTGAGCCGGGGACTCCTTCAGAGCAGCCTCTCTAGTCTCTTAACCCAACTGGGATGTGTAAGGTTTGTGTGCATCCTTCCCGTAGACTCTACTGAAAAGTGGAAATATATCGGGTAAGTTTGTTTGTTTTGTTTAAAATATCTTATAACAAGTATCAAAACGTCATGCTTGTACCTCAATGGCATTTAGTGTGTACACAATGTTGCCTTCAAATGAGGTTAAGGATTTAAACACCATAGTAGATTGGACAATTCAATAGTATTAAAAGTAGGTTACATTGTTGCAACAAAAAAGTATCGAAGCATAATAACTTAATAAGCATATTTCATTAAGGTAAACTGTAAAACTTGGTTGCTATTATTGAAAGTTAGAACCCTGTGTGAATTAGGGACGTGGTGAACAATGTAAAAATACATTGCTAGATGTCATGGATGGTGAACAGAATATTTCCAGGTTACACCAAGTTTGATGGAATAGTTTGGGTTGATAACCTAACCGTAACCCCTTGACTTCTTTTATGAGAAGTCTTGACATGTGAGTTAGGTCATCACACTATGTTTTTCAAGCGGAAGGATGATATGTTTGTTAATGTGATTCCGAGTGACAGAGCATTTGCTGTTCACAAAGAAATAAATCAATAAATAAAATCTAAAACCTTTAGGTTGTATTATGAATATTATAGCATACCTAACAGGCTAACATACATATTTGTAATAAAAGAAAAAAAAACAAAGAAAAAACACAAGGGAAACTCCGCTAGAAATTTGTCAGCTGACCCGCTAGATTGATTGATTTATTTATTTTTTTAAAATAAGATCATGGATCGGCTAAACTTGATATTTGATTTGAATAGGAAGATCAATCTCAATAATTTTTTTAACACCCATGATATTTATGTTTATGTAAAACAAATCTAAATATAATGTGAAAGGGAGTCGGGTAATATAGATTTTTTTGAACGGCGAAGGTCTCAATCGTGTGAGCCCACTATTTCCAGGCCATGTCATCAAGATCTAGTCACCTGGACCTCCCATGAGCCACCACAACCACCCAAGGAGGAAACCCCACTGAGAAAACCCCCTGACCCCCCTCAGACCCATTTTTCACTGCGGGAGGGATTTGAACCCAAGACCTCCCATATGGAAGAATCTCAGGGTACCATTGAGACACTGCCTCACTGGTGGTCAGGTAATATAGATCACAACCCAATGAAGCAAGTGTTGACTATTCACTATGATTACTTGAAAGTTTCAGCAACTCAACCAACTGGAAAATAGGGGGTATACCCTGCAACCAACCAACAATCAAATCTTATACATCTAATCTAATCACCCAACAAAAACCACCAAATAAAATCCAAATATGATACTGATCAATCATTTACAAAAGGGATAGATCACAAACACCAAATGAAAATAAGTCTCAGAAATGAAAGGAATCCAAACAAGAGACTAAGAAAGTTAGCAACAGCAAAAGGATAACCAATGAGTGAGCAAGCTGGTTATATAGTAGCTGTGGATGTTTTCTTGAAATCGATCTTGTCGACTTTTACTTCTCCATCAATGAGTTCATAGACATAGACAACAACCCGTAAACCGTCAATGTCCATGAGAACAAAACTCGGGTTCACATCATACGTGATGCTGCTGTATGCACCAGTGGCTGAACCAGGGTTTATGACCACACCAGCCTCGTGTTTGTATGCCTTGAACTGATGAGTATGACCAGTAACCAGGATGTCAACATCCAGTTGTCTCTGGAGCATGGCTAAAGAGTCCAAATCCCCCCATGGAACTACCTAAATATAGTGCAATCGCGTTAATTACCCTCTAAACAACTTCATTCCTACATGTGTCTTAAATAATAGTTTTCATGCAAAATAACTAAGAATAAACAGAATATAATACAAAACTTGGTAAACAAGCTAACACGCCAAACATCTTAGTTAGATAAGGATTTTCGTTTCCAGTAGAGGTGCTGCGAAAGCGAGTAGGGTAGGTTAAATTGGTAATCTGTTATGGGTCAAAAAGAAACATGTCAGACAGACCCAGAACACTTTTTTCTTTGCTTTCTGTATACTTTTTTAGCAGTAGCTGGTGTTAAATGATTACAGAAAGCAAAAATCTAATTCTTAAAAAACAATTCAGTAAGTTGTGTGCATTAAAATTATACACTTTTGGCAACTTTTGACCCATTTATTTTTGGTTATTCTTAAATTTTATGCATTTGACTCATTAGAAATCAAAGATAACACAGAACAAACCATTCCAAAGTAAACGGATTGAAGTGCCACCTTTAACTTCAAGTAGTATGCCAACCATATTTACAAAGTGGATCTTCCTCGTTTCCTTTACATAAGTCTAATCAAAAGATCATATTCTATTATAGAGTGATTTAACTTTTTAAATCATCATATTTTAGGTTCTGTTGCAATCAAATCACTGTTTTCACAAGCATTTAAGAACTCAATACATTTTTTTTTTATAATTTTGCAATGTTTCCACAATTTTTCAAAAGTGGTCGTCCTTACATAACACCTTTTTTCATTTCTTATTTTCCATTTCCACAAAATTATTAATCGTGCAATGAAAACAAGGTTTGAGTCTTAATCATGCCATCTAACTGAGAAAGGCCACATAAGAAGGATTAGTATGGTTAACAAACCTCCACCATCCAAGGTAGTTTTCTGAAAAACATTTTACAAAACATGTATGATATTACCAGGTTACATAAATTTGCAAGGTGTTAATGAAACTCACCTGATGACCATGACACAATCCAAGCTTGAATTGACCAATAGTAATTGTTTTGGTCTCTGGATAACGAGAATCTTCATCATATTCACCACGAGTTATATGCAAACTTGGACATAGGCTCTTCAAATAATCATGAACTTCCTGCTCATGGAGAAGTATAAAAACCAGAGAAGAATGTACATACTCAAGATTTGTTAAAACACACAACTGCTCACACACAGTACACAAAACGAATTTGCTGATTTTCATAAGATATACAAAGAGAATGTGACAAGCTTGTACATTTAGCCATAGTTGTCGAATGCGCAAAGGGTGAGCCTTTGGCCTAAAAAGAGAGGGCCTAGAGAAGCAAGGCACATAGCATTAACATTAGGATGTGAATCAAAATACTAAAATACTAATCACAGTTGTTCCAAAATAAGATTCAAAACAAATATGAAATATACCAATAAACTCAAACAAACAATCACATTTGGATGATCTCTTAATCTAACAAAGTACAAGAATTAGTGACTACTTACTTTGATACACAGATTACCAGTGCAAATGATATGTTGAATCTTGCCAGGAACAAGCATAGATTTAAATTTTGCAGGTAGATCAGGTGCCCTATGTGGGATATGTAAATCTCCAATTGCCAATACCAAAACCATCGTACCAACTTCCACAGATTCTCGCAAAGGTCTTAAAGGATCCTAGATTTCAGTAAACCCTAAAACACAAAGATTATGCAAAAAAACTAGATTCAATCAAATGAAGATCTGCTTTGCAATTGAAATCAGCTGGATCACGTAACGATCCTAGGTTTTAGTAAACCCTGCAATCGAGATAGTTTAAACAAACTAGAAACTAATTCAAGTTGATTCAATTACCTCAAGAAATCAATGATCGGGTGAATACTTCATGAGAATTGAGTGAAATCTTCTACCAATTTACAAATCTTTAGGTAATAATTTTGGAAATCAAAAGCTATCGTACATGAAGAGGACTTCGTCACTAACTAGGTGTGCAATGAAATAATGCTTTCAATTTGCTTTGGTGACTTTAATTTTTCGGATATGATGTTTTACTACCCTATAAAATTACATATTTGCACATATATCCCGTCTACGTTAAAGATAGGGTGTTCAAAAAATCTATATCCGATATATCCGTAAATCTGAACTCGAAATATCTAAAATTCAGAAATCCAGAAGTTTGGATATCCAAACATATCCAAACTATCTGAAATAGTTTTTTTCGTATAATTTTTCGGATATTTTGGATATTTTTCGGATAGTTTTAAGATATTCGGATATCATACTTTTTTAAGTTTTTATTTTTTTCTTATGAGTTTGAATATCCAAATCACTAGATATCCGAATTTGAACACACCTTATTAAAAGTAGGTTCCAACATCCTTCGTAACCATCGAAAGAACCTATGTGATATGGTATATTAGTTTACTATAGAAATTGAAGAGAAAAGCCAGAAATTTCATAACTACAAAAGAAACTACATGTGTGTCATGGAAAACAAGGCGTGATCTTCTAGTGACACAAATGTAACTCAGTTAGAAACTTCAATCTTTCTTAAAATCTTCTCTATCACTTGTAAAGTTGTCAAAAATTTCATGTGTTTTGATATGACTATAAAAAATGATTTTTTTAAGTACAAACAAGTTTAAATTTATAAGATACGATATATTTGTTTCACTTAGTGCAACACATTTAAGGTAAGTGTACTCATCGTATATGTAGTATAACTATCACTGTTAATCTATGACTACATATGTATGATGACCACATTAATGGTGAAATTAAAATTAACAATGTGATGACTTTAGACAAGGGTTTAATTCACTAATCACAATGAATTTCCAGATTTGATATTATGTCCTCTAAGGGTAGTGGTAATGAATCACTACATACACAAGAAACATGAATGTTTTAATCAACAAACACAAATTAGAAATTGATGTAAATATTTTAAAGGTTCATTTTCAATGAAAAAGATCATCATACTCACGTAGACAAAAAACTTAAATCCATATATGAAATCAACATATCAAAGAAGTTTCATCTTTCTAAAGTGAATAATATAACTAGCCAAGCATGGTCAATGAGTTAACAAAGTTCAATCTAGAATTAAACACACTCTACGTTACAATAAATGATTTGAGTAAAGTTTTTACACACTGGACTAACAAATACAAAAGAACCTTCAAACTAAACTAAGCTACTGTATACTACTCATAAAAATCATAGTAACGAGTGAAAGTGATGTTGGATGAAGGATAGCTTGCAAATGAGGTTGAAAATGCAAAAAATATGTTATCTAGGAGGCTTGACACCACCCATCGTGTGTCAATCTATGCTCCACTTGATCTAAATAGTAATTTTTGTCACAGTTATTAAGTATGGGGTCATGACACCTGAGACTAGGTGTGGGTGACCTCGGGTTCAAGGTTGTGATTGACTAGACATGGGGTGGTGTTAGACCGCAATCTTCTAGTATGAAGGCATGGGGTCACACCTAGTAAAGGCACGATACATGCCTAACCTCTGTAACTTTTCGTTTCTTTTGCTCGTTTGATCATATAGAGTTTATTTATTTCTGAAAATTAAAAATAAACTAATTATGTAACTAATATAGTAAAATTAACAAAGAAAACAAAAATGATAGTAAATAATGTAAAAATTTGTGTAATTATAACCATGTTACATTTACTTATGCAAGTGCTTGAAAGTAGAGGTGCGCAAACCGGGTCCGGATTCAAACCGGTTTCAGTTTAGTCAACAAAGTCAAGAACCGGTTTCGATTAGAGTCGGGTTTTTGACCGAGTTTTATCGGTATTGGCCGGCTTGGGTTCTGGTTTTGCCCAAGTAAAGGTGAAACCGATTATGGTAATTTTGGTTACGGTTTCTCTGAGATACCAAAACTGCTTGTACTTGTCGGTTCAGGTAGGACTGGTTTCGGTTTCAGGTTTTTGCCCACCTCTACTTAGAGGTGCGCAAATCGGGTTTTTTCTGGAACTGGTTCCGGTTCCAACCGGTTCCGGTTCCAGTCAACAAAGTCAATACCCAGTTCCGGTTTCAGTTCCGGGTTTCGACCGGTTCCAACCGGTTTTTGACCGGTTCCGGGTCGGGTTTTGGCTGAGTACAGGTGGAACCCGTTCCGGTTTCTAATTTGTTTGAAAACCGTATCTGTTCGTACCCACCGGTTCGGGTATGACCGGTTCCGGTTTCGGGTCCGTTTTTTTTCCCACCTCTACATCTACTTGAAAGCAATAGCCTTCATAGTCCACAAGGACACTGACAACATCCCAAAGCCCATATGGCCATATGCAAATTGTATAAGTCATTCTGTAATTTAAATATGGATTTGAGCCCAATTTGGCCATTCCTTCATGGGCTCATGAGTCTAGACTTGTATAGTCATAACTCATAAGTGATATTTTTCAATATCTCATATGCTACATTATTTTTAGCTTTTTCCGGATGTTTATTATTTGGAATTTCGGGATATTGGCTATGCTTATACTTTTTTAAAAAATGTTAACAAATTAACAGCAAAAACCATAATAGAAACAATACTAGTAATAATAATAGTAGCACTGATAGTTATAACAACAATAAAAGCATGAATACAACAATAATAATAGCAAATTATTGTTTTTGACCATAGGATTGGAGCCAAAATTACATTTTTCTACAGTTCTTTTTTTTTTTTTTTTTGATTTTTCACCATTTATACATTGTATTAATTGTACTTTCAAAGTTGATGTTATTTCAATAAAATTCTCTAACACAATGTATTTTTTTTTGTTTATTATTTAATAATTTGACCAAAATATCCCTAGCCTTAAAGTCCTTTGACCCATTTCGCCCTATTTGTTCCAAATTTAGAAACACACGCAATTGTGTGTTTAGGAGAGAGATCGAAAAGTGAGCAGCAAACCTAACTTCTCGATGTTCTCCGGCCATCGCCGACGGCAACCATGACATGAGAGTGCTCCTACAATCGTAAACCAATTTCCCTTCTTGTTCTAAAGTATTTTTCAGCCAGTCATTACAGATGACACCGTCCAGGTGGTTTGTGAGCAAGCCAATGGTGGTAGGAAGAGAGGTCTTTCGGGGTTTTAGAGGTTATGATTGAAAAGTGAGCAACAAAGCTGTAACATTCCAATAATTTGTAATAAATATTTATGATTAATAAAAACTACGACGTCTTTGCAACGTTCTATATATGATTAATAAAAATGCACAAGAATATATGAGAATACAAATTAAACATAATTTAATTAAGATATGTATTGTGTATGGGTAATTATTTAAAATTATACAAGATAAAGAAATAAAAGTGAAACGGGTTTTTATATTTTAAAATATTTTACAATTTGATAACAAGTTTTTATAAAATTTAGAATTTGGTTGTAAATAAATAAGTTAAAGGAATAAGTTATTTTTAATCATAAACTTTTAATAGAAATCACAAAACATGTTGAAATAATAAATAAAACATTTATAAATTACAAATACTTTGATTTTTATAAACTTTAAAACAATTAGAATGGCAAAATACAAGTTAAAGGGTTGTTTTTGCCAAAATTAAAACTAAAAGTATAGAACAGAAACAATGAGGGACCATAACTGTCAAAACCCTATTCTCATTTCCTCTCTAACCCGTTTCCCTCTAGATCAACCATACCCGGCTCCACGACCCATTTGCGACCCGGTTTCAAATCTCGACCATTACAACTCGTTTACAGCTAATCAACACTACTTTTGGCAAGGATTAGGACACATGAATTGATTGAAATCACGAATTAATGCCATTACATCTCAATTACGCGTGAAATCGTTTCCAAACAAAGAACATACGACCAAAATTCAAACTTGACAAAAACATGTATAAAAAATAAAATTAACCGAACCATTATTTTCCTTTTATCATTCCGAACAAGTCCGTAAGATTGAACAACAAGAACAAACTATAAAACTCGAAAAATCAAGACTCTAAAGCTCTCGGTTCGTCGCCTTCTGTTCTTCAGTCAAACTTTACGAATTAGTTATCAAATGTTGGTGTTTCTTATACCATTGTGATCGTAATTCAACCCCCAACAATAGCCCCATGATTCTCGAGGCTAACAGATTCTCAATCGAACGAATTTAATAAGTTGGGAACTAGGGTTACGAGTTATAGGAATTGATTTGGGAATAGAACTTTGAGTGATGTTAAGTACAACTACTCTGGTTCCATTTCGCGGCTAATGGCCTAGTTCAATCAGTAACTATCTTCGGGTTTGGATTCTGAGGTCGTGGGTTCGATACTTGGCCCAGCCGGTTCAAATCGGTTTTGGGCTATATTTTTATATGTTTTAACCTGAAACTCCATTTTAATTCATTGAAAAATTAATTTAAATTAAAAACTATTAATCTATTAATATATATATATATATATATTATGTTAAAATAAAATTTTTATAATTTATTTTCTAAATAATTTTTAATCTTTATAAATGTTTAATCATAATTAACTTTTAATAACTTATGTTATACATGCATGTTTTAATAAATTAAAACTTTTGAGTTTATAAAAGCATTCTTATACATTTTATAAAAATCTATCTTCGCAATTCTATAATATTCAATTAGGTTTTATGCAAAGTTTTTACAACTTATTATTACTTGTTTATATTTAAATCATGACATGATTAATTCACACTTTGAAAATGGTTTAATAGATTCTTTTAAAATGTTTATTGAATAAAAAAATATTTTAAATATTTTGTTTTAGCTACAAAACTTTTTAAATCAACATTTTATGTCAATATGCTAAAAAAACCATAAACTTTATAGAGATTATTATTAGTTTATGTGAACTTTCAACATACAAACCAAGATGAAATTTAAAACTTCAAAAAGACAAAACAAAATCGAACTTGTTGATCCATTTAGAACTTAGATAAATCCATAGAAAGACATAGTTATGTTAAAATTATGCCTAATTAACTATTTAGGTGAACATTGAACTTGTTGGACATACTTGTGAGCTATATTTTGATATACATTACAAAAGACTACCTCATACATTAAGGTGAGTCTTCATAGCCTGTTTTTTACTTGTTTTGAACTTTTGGGGTGAAACATGTTATCTTTGAACTTAGCTTAACTTTAAACGATGTGAACTTAGCTTAATTGGCTTTAGTTGTTTTGAACTTATCTTTTGAACTTGCATTGATCACAACTTATCTATTGGTAGCAATAATGGTTCCATTGGATTAACCACCCACCCAGGATGGGTTTTCCATTTGGGGAAAGCTCGCGGTGATTGTTCCCTATTGGTTAAACTTAACTATCTGATCTGCATTAGGTTCATTTACATGCTTTGTGCATTTGGTTTAGGTTTCTCATGTGTTAACTTAACTATTATTAAATTATTTTGCTTATATGATCAAACCTATGATAACTCACCAACTCTTTGTAGTTGACACTTGATTTTAAACATGTTTTAGGTGGGAATGCAAATTAGCATTAGCATGAGCTTGGAATTACTTTTATTTATGTTTAATGTTTTGAATTAAAACTGATGTAATAGTTAGGATTTGAATTTTTAAACAATGTATTGAATGTTTGAATTAAATGTTGATTTGAATATGATGTTTAAATTATTTACAACTTTATACCATGTGCTATGAACAAATCTACACTTCGTGTCACCCCGATGTTTCCGCCATCGGTCGGGGTATTACAAAAGCTAACTTCTCGATGTTCTCCATCCATCGCCGATGGCAACCATGACATGAGAGTGCTCCTACAATTGTAAACCAATTTCCCTTCTTACTCTAAAGTATCTTCAACCAGTCATCACAGACGACACCGTCTAGGTGGTCTTCGAGCAAGCCAATGGTGGTAGGAAGATGGGGGTTTTAGAGGTGATGATGATTGGCAGATGTATGATAGGAAGATAGGAGCATGTGATGAAAAGATGGTATTGCAAATTTTGGTAGTGGTTGATATAATCCCAAGTGTTTGCCTATTTTAAATTCGAATTGTATTTGTATTTAATTGAAATAAAATAAAGTTCTTGGTATTCTTTAACACATTTGTATTCATAAATCTACACACAAAGATATATAGATACGTAAATAAAATACAACAAACAATTTTATAAATAATAATAAACAAATTATGTTTTTTAAGATAAAATGTTTAATAAAATATTTATAGAATTTAATGTGTATGTGTGAACATATATGCATAGTAATAATAATATTCATGATAATAATGTATTAAAACAATGTAAGATTAACATATTAAAATAATGTTTTAATAGAAATCTTAAAACTTATAAAGTTGTAGTTAGTATAAATAATTACTAAAAGGTTTTATAAACTTTTTGTAAACATTTGGACATAAATAATAAAAATATAAACTAAAGGGACTAAAATTGCTCTTATATAAACCTGATTGGGAGAGAAGGTGAATTTAAAACAAAATTATAAAGAAAAAGAAAGAAGAAGGACTAAAGCTATAAATCCTTAATCCCTAATAAAATTTAAAGAATACAAATTTAAAATATTAATTGTCAAATCTTAAAAATGTTAAACTAGATTATTTTATAGACAATACAAATTTAAATATCTAATATTTAGAAATACTAAAAATTATTCAGAATATATATTTATGTTTAAATAAACTATTTATTTAAAAAAGTAATTCTTTAAATAAAAATTGAAAAGTTTTTTTTGCAAAAACATTTAAAGTTTTATAAAGAAAACATAGAATGGTTATTCTAAACAAATAATTACAATCTTTAACAAATATTTAAATAAACTATTTATTTGAATAAAAAAAAATCATAGATGTTGATTGTAAAAAAGTTAAATAGTAAAAGCTATGTAAACATGAATAATTTTGTAATTATTCTAAATATATTTAATAGTTAATCATAAATTCTTAAAATGAATATTCTTACACATAAATAATAAACTTTTTTTAAAGCAATACAACTTTAGGACTTCTATGGTATGTGATAGTTTTAAGACATCAAAGTTGAATTCTAAGAAATAGTAAGACTACTATTGCCTTCTGGTTGAGGTGTACAATAACATTTCGCTTAACTGATAGGCAAGAAATGTGGACAAGCCAGACAAATCCATACGAGTAATTTCATACATTCTCTTCTACTTTTATACTTTAGAGACATATTCAAAAACAAGTTATTGTATAGCCTAAACTATTAGATGCAATGATTTTAGTATTATTTAGATTGAATCTTTGCTACATGTATTATTATTTGCTTTGTGATCTTTGTTACGTTTGGTATGCAATATAACCTAGTACCGGAAACTTTGGTTAAATTATAAAAAACTAGCTGAAAATTAAATGATGTTTGCAAGTTGGATTGAAATGTCAACAATTATGAGAATATAATGTGTAAATGACCAAAATAAAAAAAAACTACAGAAAAGCACAAAATTACCCAAACCTTAAGGCTATGTGTTGTCGAGTGTGAGGAGGGCTTGACCACCCTCTCTCACGCCCCCATCACTCAGGAATACCATAACATATAAGGGCGTGACCACCAAGTGGTGGCAAGCCGTGAGGAGGAGAAGAAAGGGGAGAAGAAATGAGAAAAAAGAGGAGGTGATGGGGGCTCGATGAAGGGTGATGATAACACATGGGATGATGACGTGGAGTGATAATGGGTGATGGTGTTGGTTGATTATGTGCCGACCACGTGGCACCTACGTGGAGTGAGGGGGAGTGATGCATAACACATAGCCTAATAACGAATCAATAATGTACTATAAAAATAAAAATAAAAATAAATAATAATAATAATAATAATAATAATAAAAATAATAAAAATAATAAAAATAAATTTAATAATTGTGTGGTGGGGAGGGTGAGTTGACATATACATCATTTTCGCGGGTACAGTGTCCTATTAAGAGTATTGAATGACCACCTCATCTCTAATATCTACATGTTTAAGTTGGATTGCGACATTTGATTGTGCAACAAAATCCATGGTCCCATTTCTTTATACATATTGCTTCCCTTTGGTCCCATTTTATCTCAAAAATAACTTCCTCTTTTCTTCTAAATAATTATATCCTAAAAATAAATAACATGAGTCTAAACTATGCATAATTTTTTTTAATATTTATTAACTAAGCCTTATAAATATATATAAGTACGATATAGTACTTATGATAAACATCAAATGATCATATTATTGGTGATCTATTTAATATGTGGAACATCAATAAACCAAGAAACCAAGAAGAAACCCATCACTGCGGTAAAACCCCAGATACAATATTAGAAGCTGAGATATCAAGAGACGGCCCAAACTTATCTCTCATTCTTCATACCGTTGAACCTTTCATATTCTTTTAATGTGTATATTACATAATCTGGAAGCATTTGATCATTTGGAGCTGTCTTGAGTTCTAGATTAAATATTAAGAAATTATAATAATTTTATAGAAAGATATTGCTGATAGATTAGACTTCATAAATCTTTTTGTTCAAATAAATTATATCCATTATTTGAATCTCCAAAAATCGCTAATGAAAATAATCGATAGATAAAATTAACACGAATATGATAAAGATACACATGACCAAACCATGCCTGATGTCACAAGCACACTCGTACCATTATCGTAAACTATAACTTCACTGATCAATTATAAATATATATAGAAGGATCTGTTGTTAACTCACTATGATTGTGTTAACCTGTATATATAACTCTGACAAAATTAATCAAAATCTTTGTTTTTTTAATAATATTATTATACATGTACAACATTTTCTATTATTTGTATGTGTAAATTAATTACCGTTTAAAATTTAAAAATATTGTAAGTTTGAATACATTACCAGGATTTATGATTTTCAATACAGTGTAATTTAAACTATTTTTAAATCTTAAACAAAGATGAATTTACACTTACACATAAAAGAAAAAAACATACATATATATGTAAACAAATACTTGGATTGATTTTGACATAGTTAAACAAGTTAACACAAAAAAGTGAGTTATTATAGAAAGCAGATCCTATATATATATGATTAATAATGAAAATGCTGGAAGTACTTATATATATTTATACTTAATTTACTAATTAAGTAAACTCCTAATAATGGAAGCTTGAGGACTGTCATCATCAATAGTCGACAGTAAACGGGAGAGACGATCACTAAGATCATCAACCTCCTTATGCAAGCTTCTCACGTAGTTACACGTCTCTTGTAACACCTTCGACGCCGACGCCTACACAAAAACCATAACAATAAGATATAATTAACGACGGATCGAACGATCAATTAAGAAGTCTTTAATTAGTATGTGATATTTAAAAGATCGATCTTGACCGTTGGTCTTAACAAACAAGATCGATTTGTCATTATGTAATTGATCGATCGATCAGCGTCAGGTATGTTATCGAGTAGTTTTTTCGGTTAGAAAGAAATATCTATGTACAAAAAGTTTGTTGTAATGTTGTACCGTGTATGTATGACCAATAATTAGGTGTAGGGACATAGACAATTACTTTAAAAAGAAAGGATTATTGATGGATTTTGATATAATTAAGGATTTAAAACCCTAGTTGAACAGTTTATTAAATAAAAAATTAATAAACTAAATATATATCATTAAAAAAAGGTGGAACCTGAAGAGGGTCCCATTGACCCTTTAGTCATTAAAATTTGTTACTATTTTATATGATAGATTAATTTTTTTTTAAAGAAAACAACGAGTTAATTAGACCCTTAGTTGTAGTTGGTATAGTAAAGAAGTTCCAGTTTTGTTACTGGTCATAGAAATGAATGCTGGTTAAACATACCTTGGTCGAACGACGGGTTCGAAGCTCTGGAAGAAGTTGTTGTAACTTGGAGACGAGTTCGATGATCTGCTCATCGGTGATCCGTGGGGTTCCGGTTGATCGTCTGCTCGACATTACAATTAAAGCTGTTGAGTATGATCAGTGATGAGTTTGTTAGAATGCATATAATGGGAGGTTGCTAAGGGGTTTATATATATGTATTTATAGTTGGAATTTATGTAATATATGGCTGGTGTATTGATAAATACATATGGGAGCTAGAAAACAGCCCGGCCGATCATGTTTTGGCTATGTTTGTGCACCAGTGGAACCATGTAGGGTACTTGGTTAGCCCCACCATGATTTTAGGTAACCTAGCTTGGTCCTGGTTCAACCATATTTATCAAGTCACCTGTTTGTATCGGATTATATTTTCGGTCTAGTTTCCTAGGATTTGATAATACCAGGTTGATAGGGTATGTTACTAGTGTTCGGATTGGGCTTAAAGATGGTAAAATTTGTCTACAAAAATATAATAAAAAAATAAAAATAAAATAAAATAAATAAAAGAGAAAAATGTGTGTTTAATATTTTAGACATGGTATTATATCTTTTAAATTTGGCCACATATTTACCAAAAAGAAAAAAAAAAAGGTCGCTATATATGCTTGAAAAAAAAGCATCATTTTATTTTTTGGCGAAACATAATTTTTAACCTATATGACCACAGTACTAATAAAATATCAATTGTATTTGAATTATGTAGTGGTGTTCATGGTCCGGTTTTTATGAATTTTGAGTGAAACCATAAACCAAACCGTTAATAACGGTTTATAAATAACAAAAACCAAAATCGAGCTCAAAATAAAAACCGAACCGCTAATAACGGTTTGGTTCCGGTTTGGGTATTTTAGGTTTACGCCTTTTGACTCGTTATAAATAAAAACCAAACTATTTTATGATTTGAGACAAACAACTTAGCTACATACATTGTGATCCCAAATTTAAATTTTTTGTTAAATGACGTTTAAATCATCAAACTTATCTATCTATCTACTGTGTGTGTATACATTCTTACACACACACACAATATATATATATATCAATGGTTCGAAAGTTAACCCTTTCTTATTGCGATAACCGAATAACTATATCTTATTACTTTGAGACTCACATTAAAATAAATCTAAAGGTGTATGTTTTTTCTATTTTTTTATTAATGTAAGTGTGTCCTACATTAATTAAAAAAATCCACACCTTTAAATTTACTTTAGTGTGAGCCCCAAAATAATAAAATGTAGTTATTCGGTTAATACAATAAACATGGGTTAACATTTGATCATCTCCTTATACACACACATAAGGGAGGGATCCTAATAAAAGTTCATTTTAAAGAAAACTAAGAAACTAACCAAATTAAACTTTTTTTTCATTTTTTATTTCTTTATATTATAAGGTAGGAAATGTAAAAAAAATAAAAAAAAAATTATGTATTTCATATAATTACATAAATGTAACTTGTTGTAGTTAATATATGTAATTTTATTAGTTTCATTCGAAATTTTTTAAGTTACAAATACGTAATTTTATGATAAACATATTTTTATTAAATTATTTTTTCTAAATTATGAAATTTTCTTTTAAAATTTATTGGTTAACGTAAGTTTCTTGGTTTTATACAAAATAAGAAGTTTTCTTACTAACCCTTCTCTATATACATGTACATACATACACACACACATATCACGGTTCAGTCCGGTTTTTAACGACCGGTTTTTAGGGAAAATCGTAAACCAAACCGTTCACTACGGTCTCAAACTTTTGAAACCGACCAACCATATGTTTTGTGAAAAAACTGACCGTGAAACCAAACCGATGACCGGTGTGGACGGTTTCGCGATTTGAAACCGAACCCTGAACACTCCTAGAATTATGTATTAGAACTAGATTTAAAATCTATGCATTACATATGTTAGTTAAATAAACGTTACTTACTAATATTTATTTAAAATAAAAATATCATAGATTTATTTGAAAAGTTTATATAAAATTAAAGAATGAGACTTGTTGTGTGATTTTATTGTTTACTAGGTTATAAACCCGTGTATAACACGGGTCGAATAAAAAGTAGAAAAAAATTATTAAAGTGTAACATATTTAAATGACTAAAATTACATATTGCTACATACAATAAATAACAATATAAAGTTACAACAAAAGTTCATAAAATGTTTAAATGCTTTTTTTATACAATATTGTTTTTATATTCATAACCTTACTGTCCATAAAATTATATTAGTTTCAAACATGCATTCTCTACTTATTAAAACATTATAAAAAAATTAATGAAAAATTAATGTAAAATATGAAGACATACCCAAGAGTAGTCTGTAGACATATCACTATTTTAAATTGTTCTCAATAATTTTCAAACTTCTCTCTTATTTAAATTATTGTATATATTAAATAATAAAATTAAATACAGCTGTAAAAATTGTAAATTAAAAAAATATATTTTTATGGCATTAAAAGATATATTAATATTAAAACCACACTCTTTTCAAAAACCAAATTATTATAAATATGAAACAGACAAAAGTACTTTTATAGAAGCAATGTTTAAAAAACTAATCTTTGAAGAAAATAGTGTTTAAAAAATTAAATTATTATTTTATAATTAAAGTATTAATAATATTAAATTTTAATCAAATTTTTATATCAAAAATTACCTTATACTAAATTTTCATTGGTAACTATATACTATATTTTTAATTAACTGATGTAATAGACGGTTCATTAAGCTAGTAAATGTGTATATCCATCTGTATTTGTTTCGTGCATCTTTTTTTACTAAATATCATAAACACTTTTTTTATTTATTTATTTCTCATTTTCCTTCAATCAAATTTTAATGATTTTATTCAATTTGGTAAATAATATAATTATTATATAAGTTATTATACAATTTTTTATAAATTATTGAATGAGTTAGTTTATATTTTAAATCAATTCTATAAAGATTAATTTATTGGAAAATTTAAATAATTATAAGAATCATTCAATTAAATTTTAAAAAATTTATTTAATAGTACTTAATAAATGTATTTAATTCAAGGTTGTTTTATTAATTGACATGTGGCAATTGATATTTGTTTTAATGACAAGTGGCAAAAAAGATTTTTGTTTATTAGTATAGTAAGATAAGATAAGATAAGATAAGATAAGATTATATTGAATAAAATCATTATTTAATAAGAAAGAGAAAGTAAAAAATATCTAAATTTAACAAATTGACACTTAACATTCAGTATGTAATCGAGAGTGAGAAGGGAAAAAAGCTTTTATATTGTCTACAAATTTAACATGTGTTCTCCATTATTTTCATTGGATTATATTTAGAAGATGTGAATAAAAATTAATATATTATTAATGCGAAATATATTATTAACTAAATGAATTTAATGTGAATTTAATTATGAATTTTTAGATTAAGTTATTTAGTTTATTTAAAAACTTATATTTAGATCTCTAAATATCATTAAATTTTCAAATTAATTTTGCTAAATATTCAAAAAGAAAAAGTAAAAGAAAGGAAAAAGAAAAATAATGAGTAATTGTTTTTTTTGAGTGTATCTAAAAATTTTCAATTTCTAATATGGTGGGACAACTTATATAAATGATAAAATTGTATTATGTAAAATAATATATTTTTTTTTTGCAATTTATGTTAATTTACATGTCTTAAAATTATATTTAAAGGACCAAATATTTGTTTTTTTGGACAAAAATTATTTTTATTATATATATATATATAGATATATATATATGGACATAAAAATAATTTTTCTTTACTTTAATTAAAAAAACTTATGGTTACAAAAAATTATTTTGGTTGTCAACCAATATTAATTTTTAAATGTAAATGCTTTTCTATATAAATGTAATTCATATCCTTCGTTAACTTGATCTTAAAGTGTCTAAATTTAATTTTGACTTTTTATTTGATTTAACACTTTTCTGATTTAATAAAGAAGAAAAATAGAAAAAAAAACAAATTAATCCTACCAGTTTACATACATATTCTTTTTTAATTATTTTAATGTGTGATTTAAAGTAAGATTAAAGGTTTACTCTCTAACTACACACGTTTATACATGTGTATATATAATTGTCGTTGTTGTTATTATTATTATTATTACCACATATGTTTTTAAACCAATATAATAAAATATGAAAAACAATAAAAATAGTATGAAACCGATAAAAACATGAAGTGCTAAAATTTATTGGGTTATCGTTTGTTACAACTTACAATCTAAATATAAACCCGAACAAAAGTTGTGGGTTCAACTTAAAATTTTAAAGGAGAGCATATCAAATCAACTCAACCATGTACGTCACGTGATCCTATTTGATGAGTCCAGAAGTGGTCGGGAATGACTATAGGCCTATAGGGAACATTGTTTCAAATCTTAACAGTAGATGGTTGCCTTTAAACAAACAATTATTAAATACAAACTTTCAATCTTTTATGTTCAATTTCCTATTTTAGTCTTATTTGTATTTAATTTTATAACTAGTGGTTTCCAAGCATTTGTTTAAAATCACCAAAATAGCCAAATGACCATTCAATTTTACCAAAATAATCATTGACCAAAAAAAATACCAAAGTAGCCGTTGACCAGTCAAAATATCGCCCAGTCAGCGATATTATCACATAAAATATCGCTGACATGGATTTAAAAAAATAAAAATCATTTACGAATGACATCAGCAATATTATCACATAATATATCGCTGAGCGATATTATTTTAAATAATATCGCTGACTGGGCGATATTTTTACTCCTTAGAGATATTTTTTACACGTCAGCGATATTATCTCTAAAAATATCGCTGACTGGGTGATTTTTTTACACGTCAGCGATATTATCTCTAAAAATATCTCCGTCAGCGATATTTTGCCAAATGACACTTCCTGATTGGCTGAAATTCATGAAAAACTTGAAAATTGTTGGCTAAAATGCTACTTTGACTAGTCAAAGTGGCTATTTTGGTGATTATCCCTTTATTATTTCAAATATTAAAATGCAAATATAAAATAGTTGGAAACGTTTGTCACTATGACGTAAAACCTTGAGCATCATCAGTCGTGAAAATGACCATCTTTTAGCTAGAAACTCGAAAGCGTGACATCAAGAAGCCTGATTGCAAAGACAAAAGTTACGATAAGTATAACGTACATAAAAAAGAGTATTATTAAAACCAACATATTAAAGAAATGAAAAAAAATAAACAAAAGAAAAAAAAATTAGTCGGTACGTATTTATGTTGGTTGGTAATTAATAGAGTATAACTGTTTACTCTTTCTCAAGTATTCATTATATTATATAGCATTCTCGTCAATTAATTGTTTTCTCGTATTTTTCTAATGTGTATATTTTTCTCCTCACATAAGTCTCAAGTCATTTTCTCTTTCTTATTTCACCCGATTTATGGACCCTAGTCTTGTCTTTTACTTTTTTTTGTCTTAATATTATTTATTCTACCTATTAATTGTACCTTGAAGTAAATTAAAAATAAGTTCTAAAACTCGGGTTTTAGCTACTCTTTAATAACAAAGAGCAAGTAAGGTATCATATTTACAAGAAATCAGTGAAAACTACCAATTCAGTACTAATTGTGAACGAGACGGAAAATATAAACTTGGGTTTTAGTTGAAATGTGAAATTGTTTGTAGTTGCAAAAACTTTTAGACGAATTATAAAATAAATATGAGAAAATGGATCAACTTTGGGATTCGAGATGTTGATTACTAATTGACGAAGTTAAACCTATTAGGAAGTCATGAAATTTTGACTGAATACTTGGTTATTCAAGGGATGGCTATAAAACATATTGTAAAGGAAATATACTCACAAACCACCAACCAAAATTTGCAAAACACGATTAACATTCAAATTACTAATGATGTAAAGAAAACAAAAACGAATGAACTTTAGACAATTGCATTCAATACAATTAGTTTGTTTAAAGAAAAACCGAACAATTATATCCTGTCGTAACTTAATAGGTTACAAAATTTAATCCCAAAACCTAGGTTAAACTAAATTAATTGCTAACTTATAAAAACCCTTCACACGGAGAAGACCTCGAGATTTTTAGTCTTGCCTCATCAGGTGCTTCAAAGGCTTAAGTTTGACACATTTTCGCTCAAAAACTTGTCAAAGCTGAGATCCTTTAAAAACACCAAGGTTTATGATTTAATACCCGGACGCCAGTTTTGGTGCCCCAGACGCTAGGTGGAGTCTGAGACATTACTAACTTTATGTAGAGGCCACCCAGGACGCCACTATGGTGTCTGAGACACCACTATGGTTTTTCAAATGCCACCAAAGACGCCATTTGTTGATTTCCACTATTTTTCTTCATTTGCACGTTATTCTCTCGTCTTTTCTTTCCTTCACATTCCAAACCTTTTAATCGTCATATTTTGTGTCCTTTTTAATTCTCAGCCTGAAATCACAACTACATACAAATAGAGGACACACATTTCTAGCAATTGAATAGTCAAAAATTGCATAAATAGCTAATTTAAATACATGAAATAAACATATTCATGACTTGTTCTATAAATAAAAGTTTTTTGGATACATATCATGTTTATAAAACATTTTAAAATTGGTTTCCCGTCACTTTCTTATTGAATATTTATACCCTTTTATTAAATTTTATTTTTTGTATTTTTTCTTATATTAAATATTAATGATTTAATTAAATTTGGTGAAAAATATGTTACATCATAAGTCATAGTTTCTATATTTTATAAAACATCTTTAAAATATATATTATATAACATTTAAAATAAATAATTTTAAAATTTATTTCTTCAATTTGTGTAATAAAAAGATTTTTAACCCAGTTACATAGGATATGTATCATGTGAAAACTCACTTTAAAGAGAAAACCATTAAATTATATTTAAATCCAATATTTGAAATCATGAAAATAAATGTAGTGATAACGTGGACAATAATGTTTTTCTAATTCAATTTAATTTTTTTACTTCCTGCTTTCTTAGCTGTTTTCTCACGAATTAACATTTGTTCTAGAATGTTTAGTTAATTTTCAAATTTTCATTTTAGACCTTAAACTTTAGACTTGTATTTTTATATCAGCCTCTCACTTTATTCAAATATTTTTAATGTTCATAAGTATTTAACGCTTTCTTACGTTATCGAATAATGTTCATAGTTATATTAATTTGATCGCAAGTACGTTACGAACATTTATACAAATTTTGAACCCAAACGGTTGCAGGAATTTTGCTCGTTATTCACAAGCCTATAATGTGTGCTTACATTATCGGATAAAAGACATGATTATATTAATTTGATCACAATCATCTTACGAAAGTTTATATAAATTTTGAACCCAAACAGTTGAAAAAATTTGCGAGTTATTTACAAGCTTATAACGCGTCTGTACATTATCGAGTATTTGTATTGTTATACCATTTTGATCGTAATTATTTAACAATCATTATATTATTACTATACAAAATTATAAGATAATCATCCATTACAAGTTAATAGATTATATATTATTAATACTAATTATATAATACTTGTAGTCAGGTAAAAAGAAGTTGGCCTAAAAGTAGGAGTAGACGAGTAGTAGTAGTAGTAATTAATAATATTTATTATATAGTATTAATATTAAATGTTATATAATATTAAATAATAATTAAATAAGTAAACTATTGTATACAAATATAAAAATCTATTGTTACTTATATGCCTGTGTAATGTTGCACTCGGATAAATCAAAGATTAATAATATACTTTTACTTTGAGTTGAGTGAATGATCATTAAATTTGAAATCCTCTTAGCAAGCAAACTATTGTATACAAATACAAATATCCGAGTACGTTACTAATAAATATTCTGATTAAAGTTCATTCCATTCCAATGCTCTAAAACAAATTATGATTCTAACTCCCTAAGCTTTCAAATAGTGGTATGAATATGCCTGTAAACGAACCAAATGAAAACGAACACATGTATGTTCGTGTTTGTTCATTTAGATTTAACCGAACACGAACACATTAACGAACATGAATTTTGTGTTCGTGTTCGTTTATTAAGAAAATGAATATGTTCGTTTCGTTTGTGTTCGTTCATTAATAAATTAAAAAAACTGTTCATGAACATCAATAAATACAAACGAACCAAAATAAACGGACAAACATAAATGGACATTATTTAAGACAACTGAACAATCATAAACGAACATGAACACTATTGAACAAACATAAAAAAAAACACAATTGTACAAGCATAAACGACAAGTCTGTTAAATGTAAATACATATATTTCGTAAATTAGATAGTTAACTGAATATAAACTAACATTCCATAGTTAACGAACATAAACGAACATTAACGAACACAAATAAACGAACATAACCGAAAAATTAATGAACATAAATAAACGAACACACCTGGTGTGTTCATGTTTGTTCCTTTAATTAAACGAACACAAATTGTATGCACGTGTTCGTTCCTTTATTAAATAAACGAACTTCCCGCCGAACATTTAATGAACAGTTCACGTTTCGTTTACAGGCATAGGTATGAATATTAAGACACCATCCTATAACACTATTAATTAAAAATCCTAATATGTTAAATCAATAATCAAAGTTTAGAAAGAAACAAAACACGTTAAAGGAAAAATAAGAAACATTCAACACTCATGGCAATAATTCTAATTAAATAAATTTCATGACGATTTTTTTAAAGTAGAGGAGACTGTAACCCTTAGGATTTCTATATTGATTTTCAAACATTGATGTTGTTCAATTGAAATAAAACAAAGTTCGTGAGAATTCTTTGGATGTTTGTGTTTCAAAAACACACACACACATATATGTACACACACAGACACACATATATCTATATATAGAGGAATGTTCATAATAAAGCTATCATTTTGGATAAAACCAATAAAACTCATACTTACCAATAATTTAAAAAAATTTCATAAACTTTTATTAGAAGGTTAAAAATGTTATAATGAGAAATAAAATTTTAATAAAAATATCTAAATCACGAAGTTACGTATATGTAAATCAAAAAGTTATGCATGTAATTTATAAAGTTATATATATGTAATTAGTATATGTAACATACAACATACATACATGTAATAACATGAAATTCATAATTTTTTTTCTTTTTTGTGCATTTCTTACCTTATAATAATATGAAATAAAATAGAAAAAAAATTGGTAATGATTGTGATTAATTATCTTTGTTTTCTCAAAAATGAAGGTTTTCAAAGAAACCCTCCCTATATATATATATATATATATATATATGTGCTGGATCAAATACATATGGTACTTAACGTATAAAGCGTATGATGGAATCTGGACCCTTTGATCAAACTAATCAATGGGTAAGATCTAGTGGTCCCCACTTTATACAACTTTCTCTACAAAACAAGAGTAAAAAATAGCTGGAAGTGCAAAAGAGGAGCAACCACATTTTGTATATTACAACAAATTCCACTCGTTTTTTTAAAATTAAATCACTTTTACATGCTTTATTATTATTTTTTAAAATTACATCATAAAATTGATAATTTTATTATCTTTAATTTGAGTATAGTATTGTTATAGTTTTTTTTTAAGTTTTTCTTACGTGGTCCGTGATTTTAATGCTTGGTACGTAATTATTGGTACGTTATTATGCAGTTGATCCTTTGATCATGCGTGTTAAATGACGGTCCGTGATTTTCATATAACGTTGTCCGTGATTATACATTTTGTCATTGATTATGTGTGTTAAAATACAGTCTATGATTGTTATATAATGTGGTCCGTAAAAATTGGTCTGTGATTATCACGGTGATACTTGATTTTGGGTGTTAAATGTCAGTCTGTAATTTTATATGGACGATAATACCCTTACCCTAATGACACATGGTGCGCTCATGTGGCTTCCTACGTTTAGCACGTTAATTTAATTTGTACGTTAACTGTCCCCTATATATATATATAAACCAACAAGTTGTAAAGAACTAAAGAAACCATGTTTGTAGCCACACATTAATTCACAGCTGTACCAAACCGAATAAGACACACTATAATTGAGTAAAATAATCGACATCATTCAAAATTGATCACACATAAACCTCTGCGACACATTTATGAGGAAAACAAAGTCAAGAACATAGCTTCAGACCTTCTATTTCATGAGATTCATATCAAGAACAAGCCAAGACTCGCTTTGTATATATTTGTTAAATTGTATTTACTAAATATAGTTTATAGATGTTCCTGTAATAACGTGGTCTCTTTTTTTGAACAGCTAATTTTTTGAATAGCTGGCGGATCATCATGCCACCAGCAGTATCACCAAATCATTAGTTCCAGAGGAAACTAAATAATTTAAGAATACCATCTTTGTGGGATTTGAAATAAGATTATTTGGTTCCCAAGCCTTATCGCATGATAAAGATACCGATAGACTGTAATGCCTTTGGTTAATAACGTAATCTCTGAAGATATTTATCGGTTAACACAAATTGTTCCACTATGAGACCGTGGGGTGTGCCACATGAATGGGCGTGGTTGGGGCGTGGCACACCGCCCCCTAGGGGCATGAGAGGGGCGTGGGTCGAGTGGCGTGACTGGAACAACGGGCGTGAGGGTGAGGAGAGAGCCGTTGGATGTAGCCGTTGGGAAGGAAAAGGAAAAAAAAATTTTTTTTTACCTATTTAAACCATTCACATATTAAACCCAAAAAAATATTTCTCATTTAACATTCAACACAAAAAAATATCCACTCTTCCCATTTCAAACTTTCTTAACCAAAAAAATAATTTTCATGGATCCCAACCAAAACCCAAATTACTATAACCCAAACACTCCACCTAACCGAAACCCTAACACGCCACCTCCGAATTGGGTCTTTAGCCCTTCTCCAATAAATCCTTTTTTCGATTCAAACTGTTATCGACCCAATTTTGATTCAAGCCCACAAGGGTTTTATACATTCGCCGATTATGGTTCGAGTCAACAACCGCACGGGTTTGGACAATTATCTCAGGATGAAGTTGTACTCGAGACCCAACCCACTACAAATGCCGGTCCAAGCACGCAACCAAAACAAAGGCGTAGACACAGAAGGAAACAAGCTGCGGATACCGAACCTGCTGTGGGAGGTTCATCCCGTATAGAAAAATGGACTACGGAGGAAGAGTTTCAATTTACAAAAGCTTGGATCGATGTGTCGGAAGATCCGATTGTTGGTCGTAACCAAAAAGGACCGGACTTTTGGAGTAAAATCCGAAATCAATTTTTTCAAGCCATGGGTCGTGGGGAATATCGTACAAACGATATGCTCTCTAGCAAATGGCGTGACATGAACCTAAAGGTTAGAAAGTTCAACGGGATTTATTCCCAGAAATGGCAAACTCGTCGGAGCGGCCAAAGCGACGCGATGATCGAGCTCGAAGCGGAAGATCAGTACCGGGAAGAGTTTAACGCCCCCTTCTCGCTTCAACGGAGTTGGGAGCTTATGAGGAAATGTCCGAACTGGATTCGACTCGAGACTGTACAATCGTCGGCCTCAAAACGATCAAAAGCATCGTCAACCGATAGCCCCGGCACGTCGGATGCTCGAGTGAATATAAATCTAAACGATCTCGACGAAGAAGAAGAAGACGACGACAACGAGATAGAGGATTTGACTCGCCCGACCGGGAGAGATCGCGCAAAAACCGACCGAGCGAGGGCGAGACGAGGCTCTTCATCTCTAACGACCCCGGATTATAACCAAGGAATAGAACACTTATCTCAACGAATCGGTGACTTTAACGAATTAAAACGGGAACGTCAACGGTTGGTAGAGTTACAACTTCTATTCACCAACACCGACCACTTAACCGGGCTCGACCGCGAAATTGCCCAGCGGGAGAAGGATAAAATTCGTAATAAATATAGAGATAATTAATTTGTATTTTTTTTATTAATTTTTAATTTTTTTATTAGTTTCTATTTTTTTTATTAATTTTTTTTATTAGTTTGTAATTTTTTTTATTAATTTTTTTTATTAGTTTGTAATTTTTTTTATTAATTTGTAATTTGTTTTTATTAAATTATATTTCAATTTAATTTAAAAAGGAATGATGACGTGGAGTGAGTGGGTAATGGGGCATTTCCACCAAAATGGTGGGGTGAGTGGTGACTGCTTATGTGGCGCCTACGTGGCGCATACGTGGAGTGAGTGGGTAACTTGGCACACCCAATAGTCTGAGAATGGGTCCCAAAAAAGAAACATTAAAATATAAACTTTATTAAAAATATAAACTTTATTAAAAAAAATAAAAAAATAGAAGACATATATCAAGAAACTTAAGAAACTTTACATGATCAAAAACTAAAACAAAACTTCATATGATTAAAGTTGTC
The DNA here is from genome assembly GCA_009363875.1 of Mikania micrantha. Lineage (NCBI taxonomy): Eukaryota > Viridiplantae > Streptophyta > Magnoliopsida > Asterales > Asteraceae > Mikania > Mikania micrantha. Next base: position 45,692,488 of record CM018685.1, on the reverse strand, counting down.
AAATGAATAAAACAAATCATAGATCTTACACTTTGTTTATATGAACCAGACAATGTAGCAAGTAGCAACCACTCGATGCTCATTACTACTCCCTTCCAATTAGAATTCGTATAAGATAGCTAGCTAGTGGAAACCATAAATAAAAATAAGGTTCTAGGAATTTAATACCAAGTTTAGTGGAATCTAATTATACTTTAAATAATATTTAGAATAAATTACTGATATGATCCATATGGTTTGCTAGTATTTTACATTTGATATATAGGTTTCATAAATTACACATATGATCTCAAACTTTATAAATTTGTAACATATATAGTTCTTAGGTTACCAAATTACCCTCACATAATTGGTAAAATTACTCTTACATAAGGACTATATGTGTTACAAATGTGTAAAGATTGGGAACGTATGGGTAATTTATAAAATCTCGAGATCAAGACTGAAATATTATCAAACCACATGAACCATGTCGTTAATTCACTCTAATATTTATAAATTTGTAAAACATGTCTTGTCTTTTCTCTATGACTTTAAGACACTTCAGATTATACATAAAGGTAATAAAAAAACTTCAACTTTTAACTATGATGCCAAAAGTAATTTAAAAAAATGATAAGACATAGGGATGGAAACATTTCCACCCTTCATATCAAATCCATAACTAACATATCTACCACTCAATCATTCATGACAAATGAACAGGTGGCTTTTTAGTTTCTAGTATAAATTTTCAATCGTAATAAATATAAGATATATTCTTAAATATATTTACGCACGTATGGCCCCCTCTAATACCACTAATTCAATAGTGATTGGTTTCGTATATGTCTTGTAAAGGATCATCTAGGCCTATACAATGCGTACATGATTGAGACACTGAGAATTTCTGACAAACAATGATTGACATCTTAAACACCTCGTATAAGCCTATACAAAGCGTATAAAGGGTGAGGGTGTGAGATGTGTGTGAGAATAACAAGACTTTTAGTAAATAGTGATAATCTAATCTTGATAATAATAACTTGTAACGACTTTTAAATATCAAATTTAGAAAGTGTTAAAGTTATGTTTGGCATACCTAACGTCTCTGAAAATAATAACATATGTCATGAATTCTAGACATTGAAATTCATTTTAAATCTATGGATATTTTAGACAAGACAAATGATGTGATTTGAATTACACATCTTTGGAGCATTGTTATAGAGTAAATTTGAGAACTTAAATTTTATTTAATGGATTAATGCCTACTTCAATGAGTATTTGCTTTCTCAAGTTTTTATTGGCCATCTAAATATTTTATGCCAAGTCATGAGGGTTTAAAAGATTATTAAAGGGTGGTGTTATTCACACACCCACACCCCACTGATACACCTCACACCCCTATACGGGGGTATTGGTCAATACGAGGCGTATAGAGGGTAATCATTAGGTGTCAGTGTCAATGATTGGACCCTTATAAGTCCCGTAGTGACCACTACGAGAGGCGTATACTTGACAGGGGGTGTTAAAATATGTTTTTGGTGTGTGTAGATAAGCCCTCCCTTATTAAACGATGATTTTTAGTCCGTCAAGGTCCGTTACAAGTAGCACAATCTGTTTCAGGACTCCGTCACTTGACCTAATGGTTAATAGAGGTGTCAGTGAACCAAGGCAGCTCATGAAATACTTGGGATCGGATCAGTAAAAAGCTCGAACGAGCCGAACCTGAACGAGCTCGAGCCGACTCGCGAGCTTTAACGAGTTTTTTGTTTATATAATTTTTCTTTATTATATTAAGTGTTCATTTATAAAATTAATTATTTTTATATATAAAATTATGATAAATATATTTAAATCAAATATTTTATGTTAAATTTAGAAAATATAATTATAAATATAATTAAATTAGTAATTAAAGTAAATACATTAAAAGCCTAAAAATTTCTAACAAGCCGAGCTCGAGTCTACCAAATAAAGCTTTAATTTATCTTAACGAGCTCGGGATCGGCTCGGCTCGTTTACACCCCTAATGATTAATTAATTAGTAGAATCAGTGATAACTCAACCATTTTAATTTAGGGGCTCTAATTAAGATCATTAGACTCTGCAATCTGTACCTAAAGCAAGATAAATGAGTTGGCTTGGGAGAATAATTATTCTATTTTCGGTTGAAATGAGTAGCATTATAACATAAAAGGGCTGAGATGAGTAATTCTTTAACACAATGCGAGCCTAGATTGGTAACTTAAAAATTATGTAAATAGAATGAATAATAAAATGTCTAATGAAAAAATCATCAAAAATTTTTAAATAGACCATTTGTTTAGTTACAACTAATTTTAATTTATCTAAATTTAAGTTTTTTAAAAACAACCCTTTTAGACCAAACTAATTTTGCTTAAAACTCATCTTGACCCGAGTATGTTTTGTCCTGTCACCCAACCCAATCCACCCATTTTGCCAAGCTTATAGGCCATATGCAGCGAACCCGTAAGAGGGCGGCACATTTGCGACGTGGAGGAAGCCTGCCGGAGATACGCAATAGGGACGAAGAAGGAAGGGACTTGTTGGATATTGGAGGTCCGATTATCGATAAATTCAACGTTACTATCGTAGTATGATCCAAAGAGTTACACTTTGGAGGGCAATAACTTATATGTTTAATTGTTAAACATTTATATGATCACAAACTATCCTTTTTTAAGGTTTTAGTAATTTTATTAATTATGAAATAATAACTGATGGAAATTAATTATTGAGATAATTAATTAAAATTTAAATAAATAGAGTTTAATCCGTTAAACTTTAATTATTTAAAGGAGTTAATCAATTAACGGTTAATTGGTTAAATATGGTTTAAGTAATTAAACGAGTTAATTACTAGAGAGTTTATACTGTAAATGTGAACATGTTAAGAGTTTAAATACGTTTATCTATATTATATAATAAATCAAGGTTTGTGCTTGACACATGCCATACAATGAAACATGTTTCATTTTTGTTTCCCTCCTAAAACTTAGAGCATTAAATCATTTATTAACACTCCTTTATTAATAATAATATTTAATAAATTTGACAAATTATTACTTTAACTTATTTTCTTATATTTAATAAATTATGTATATAAATAAATAATTAGGTCATGAATATCTTACAATTTCAATGTAGAAATTTAATAATATGTTTATAGAATATATTAAAAAAAACAAATAACTAAACAAAATAAAAAAATAGATACATTATAAAACAAATTGTAAACCATACAAATGATGATTTTATTAAAAATGAGAATATTAAAAACCCGAATTATTTCATGTATATTCATATATTTTTATAACAAAATAAAATAAAATAGATATATTATGAAACAAATCGTAAACTATACAAATAATGATTTTATTAATAATAAGAATATTAAAAACCTAAATTATTTCATTTATATTCATATATAAAAATATTTTAACTTACTATTTTCATTTAATAATATAAAACTTTTAAATCTTTTCATTTTCTAGGTAAGTTACAAAAATTAAACACTTATTTATATATTTTACTAATTATGATATAATTATAATTCATAAAAGTTAATTCTTTTTATGTATAGTAATATTATTAAATGTTAGTATATAAATATTTTTACTTATTCAGCTAATTATATAATAAAATATGAAAATTAACTTTAATATTCATTTATTTTATTTCTTTTTTTTTTGACAACAACTTATTTTAAATTTGTTATTATCTGTTTATAACTCTTTATTTAAAAAATATAAATAATTGGTAACATTTATTATCATTGCAGTAATATAATTTTTGTTTTTCAAAGTATATGTATTATTTAGTTATTGATATTCATTATTTAATCATGCGTTGTGAATTATATATATGAAAAATAATTAATATATTATTAAGCAAATGAAGTTAATCTGCAATTAGTTATAAAGTGTCACACCCCCTGCGCCGCGTGCGGAATTCACGGCGCGGTGACGATCGATGGTTGAATCATGCACAAGTATTGAATAAGAACAACCACAATGCATTACTAGATTTCATAAAGATTAGACCATTGTTTAGTTACAGACAATCTATCTGTGTTACCAAAAGAATAACAACTACTGACCCAAAAATAATGTTTACAAAAGAAGACTTAAACAAGACAATTAAACAATTAGGATTAAGTGTGTTTCTAAATCCATCCTAGCTTGTTTCTTCATCTTGTTCTATCTTACAACGGTCTCCTTAGTTGTCCTTGAAAGTATACTAAACCTGATTACCTGAAACACGTGAAAAGTAACTGTCAACTACAAAAGTAGTTGGTGAGAACAATAGGTTTAACATTTGTAAATATGAATCTGCATTATAAGGCATATGTATAAAACAATGAATGAAAATACATGGATGGTTGCAACCCAAACTAAATCAAGTATGTATAATGTGTCCAAACAGTCATCAGACTGTTTGCTAGAAACCAACATATAATCAAGTCCCAAACTACGTTTGGAGTCAGAAAATTAGTCAGCAAACACATCAACACGAGCTGTACTAACGAGTTTACTCAGAAGACAACTCCGTGTTGACGTAACCCAGTCAATATGACTTATGCTGGTAAACTAAATTAGCAGCAATTTCATATTACCGTAATGCAACCAATTCTGCAATTAGCTTTTAAAACAAATTTAAAAGCTAATTCCAACTTTGGCGTAACCAAATGTGTCCGCTTTCCCTTGTTGTGATCACCCAGTACTAACGCTATATGAATATGAATATGTAACTTGATGTATGTATAAGTTTGTTCACAACGATGAACACCATGTTTTTGAATACTATGACTTGAAACCATTGATTGAAATGCCTTATTTGATTATCATGATTTGAAAACCTTGCTTGAATACCATGAATTGAAACCCTTGCTTGAATACCATGAATTGAAAACCTTGCTTGAATACCATGAATTGAAATCCTTTGATTTAATACCGAGAATAGAGTCCTTGTGTAATAACAAGGTTTAAAAATATCATTTTATTGAAAACACAAGATTTTAATAAAAGAGTTTATAAAACTTATTTCTTAAAAATATTTATCATTTATAAAACCATTTATGTAAAATTGGTGTAAAAACAGTTTATTGAACCTTTTATAAAACCTTTTAGTAGAAATTGTTTAACAGTTGATAAATCCTTTGAAAATAATTGAGAAATCCCTAGGATTTCTAAAGTGAACTTGTAACAGATGAACTGTAGCATAAATCCTGTATATGAAATATATTTGGCATAAAGATTGTTTGATCACGTGTTCCACCCCAAAACAGTTGAAAAACAGTAAAAGAGGGGCTAATGTTCTCACCTGACAGCAGTAGACTCTGAACCAGACAAATAGCAAGTAGCAAACAACAAGACTTCTATCTGGTTCCTATATCATTGTAATCATACATATAATATAAGATTTATGATATTGTATTCTTTGATTGATGAATTGATTGTATGGACTTTGATTTGATGATTGACTTATGTTAAGCGGTTGACTTGAGAAAATATTGTGTCATGTTCTTTTATGCACAACCAGTGCACATAAAAGTAACACATGTTTGTGATTATGATAACTCTTGTTTAACTTGAAATTGAGTGGTATGGTAAAATGCTTCTAATCCTTTATGTTTATGACTTGATCACATAATTGGGTTAAGTTAAACTTAAACCAATCATGATCCCCACATAACACTTTAAGTTGTATTAGGCGTTGACCACTCTTAACCATCCCATTATTCCAAGTGAATTGTATGATTTTAGGTGACCCGTTTCATAATTGTTGGGCCAAATTCAATTGAGGTGGGCCGAACATTGGGCCTTGGGTCGCATGGTTATCCCGGTCCAATCCATAGAGTGGGCCACATTTATTGTTATTGGGCCGAAGGTGATCTATTTGGGTTGGGAATCACTTGAGCCTAATTATACAAGGGTTATGGGCCGGTTGTTTTCTGTTGGCCCATACGATTGCTATTGAACTTAGAATAAATGTGGGCCTATTGTACACCGTGGTTGGGCCGATTGGTGCTTAAGCCGTTCAAGATAGGTGGACAACATTAGTTTCCAGCGAACCTTCTTGTGAATTTCCTAGGTTCGGCTACAACATAGAAGTCATAGGTTCGCCCACGGGTTTCAACAAGGAGGGTTCGGCATGAAGGGTTCGTAACTGTCTTGGCCAGTGTTCACCCATGCAATTGGTTCGTGAAGGTTTCGCCAAGTGTAGGTTCGTTGCACATGATGGGTTCGTTCATCGTGAGGGTTCGGGAGTAACATGCAAATGTTCGGCCGACTAAATGATTCGTGAATGGTGAGGGTTCGTCTCCAATGCAGAAGGTTCGACCAAGGGCGTGAAGGTTCGTGGTTCTCGAAGGGTTCGGTGATTCAAAGGTTCACTCAAGACCAAAGGTTCGTCTGCATGAAATGGTTCGTTCGTGACGATGGTTCGGCCAGCAAGGTTTGTAGGTTGATGGTTCATTGACATGGAATAGGTTCGCAAGGTCGGGGGGTTCGTGAAGCTCACTAAGGTTCGACAGTGGGTTCCTAGGGTTCGGCCACCACCATGTAAAGGTTCGGCCGTGAATCCTCCTCGACGAACCTGTACCTTTGTCGATCATCACCTCCTTCGCACACCTGATTCTAAGTCGGTATACACAACGTGAGTAACTCAGGACAACTATCGAACGTGTATGCTTTGAAATGAATAAGGAATAACAGACGAAGTGTGTGCTCCAAAAACTCAAGTGAAAACCCTATTATTCGAACTATTCAAGCTTCAATAATTCGTTTTTGGCCGGATGAAAGCTCAGATCAGCTGTACTTCCGTGTAGGGAATGTCGAGGGCTACGCGTGGACACCAAGAACACCCAAATCCGTTGAGAAACGAGCGAGTTACGTGCGTTTGAAGTTTGGATTGCTAGAGAGAGAGAGTAGGTTCGCGAATTTGATTCTAGAGAGAGGATGGGGCTGCAATAAATGAAAGAAATGAGGGGAATTAAGGGCTTTTATGCCCTGAGTGGTTCCCCGCGTGTTCGGTCTCGCTCGGTGTCAGTTTCGCGTATTTTTACGCGCGTTTTACTACAATTACAAAACATTTAATATTTTGAATTGTTTTTGATGAGTTTCAAAATTGTAAAATGTAAAATAAATTATATTACTTATTTTTACATTTCGTTCGTTGCCAGACCGTTAAACGATTACAATTACGTGTATACCCGCAATCGCGTACGTTTTTCGATCGTATTATTTATTTATTGTCGTTTACTCGTAATTATAAGTTCAACATTCGTATCATTATGGATCGTCACCCATAACTATACTCAGTCTCGCTTACGCATTACGATTTTGTTTGATTAATTTGCTTGTCATACTATTTGTCATGACACTACGCACTAACACTATCCCATTACACCGAACGCAGTATATGTATAGGGCATACCCCAGAGTCCAGCTACCTGCCTTATCTGACGCCATCCCACCACTGTTTCGATATAATACGATACTGTTCTTGCCTCGCATAATCGACTGTAAATAAATAATACATACTTGTTCCTAATCAAATAATTCCTATAACACACAAACACAAATATGAACACTTGAATCACATTGACATACTGAATCAAATACATATTGTACTACCACTGTTTATGGCTACCATGACTAAATGCACAGATGTTATATAAAGTTTTTATTTAAACTTCTTTTCTTATCTAAACTTCTATTTAGGTCTTTTACTATCATTAACTTCAAATTTTGTTCATTAAAATATTTAATAATAATAATAGTAATTATTTTTCTTGAATTATTTTTAAATATTTAAAAATATTTAGCTTGATAGGATAATTTGAATGTTAAAATACAATATTTATAATTATAAAAAAAATTCAAGTGTAAATCTTATTTTTCTTATAGACATTGCTTTTTTTATTAGAAATTATATAATATTTTGTATATTAAACTTGTGTAACACACGGGATTTAACCTAGTTAATAATAAAGTGTTTACAACTCATTTTGAGAGGTGAATTCCAGATCTAGGGATTTTAGAAAACCCTAATATCTTCACTCTCCCTATCTCCCTAGCCGCCTCCTCCCTCTTGGCGACCACCTATGGAGCCACAACGAGCCAACCCAACCGAAGCAACCGGTCTGAGAGGCCCGGCCAAAGTCGAGCCACATGTGGGGGCTTAGCCGAGAGCCGAGCAGGGATCCAATCAAATCGGTTTTTGGATCTTTTCTCGGTTCATTAGTCGAGATCGTGTCTTCGGGGGAACGTTGATTGTCTTTAACGTAACTGTTGCGTAATCCATCATGTGGATTTGGGTTCTCTTCACAGAGCTCGATTTCTAAAACACTCTATGGTTGTGTTACTGATCGTTTGTAACTGGATCCTGTTTTGAGAATAATTTTTTATTATGAATCAAAAAGGTTATTATAACCTAATCGCTTCCGCTATGTCAGATTTGATCCGACTGATTAATCAGATTTTGAGAAATCGATTTTATTAATTAATTTGACTAATTAAATTTAATTTTAAAACTCGAAAATGTTACTAGAATTCCCAACAGGTTTTACATCTAGGGTTCGCACGTACAAACGCGTTGTGCATTTGGGATTTTTGTGGGGCCCACCTACAAATCTTATGGTGAATTATGAAGGTGAGAGGGTGCATGTTAGAAGAAAAAGTTCGGGATAGAATAAGGAGAATTGATGCATGTGAGAATAATGGTTAAAAACATGAGGTGCTAGTGGTAACTAGGATGCATGTGTTAAGTACTTAAGTCACGTACAAATGTGCGGTGCATTTGGGATTTTTGTGGGGCCCACCTGCAAATCTTATGGTGAATTATGAAGGTGAAAGGGTGCATGTTAGAAGAAAGAGTTGGGGATAAAATAAGGAGAGTTGATGCATGTGAGAATAATGGTTAAAAACATGATGTGTCAGTGGTAACTAGGATGCATGTGTTAAGTTACCCGCTTGTATTGCGGGTAGTCGGACTAGAGCAAAAAGTTGAGCCACTTCACCAACGGTTACGTTAAAAACCCTTCTTACTTTATTCGGGCTTAGGACCGGGAATATGGCTGTAAACGAACCGAACGAACACGAACGAGCCCTTGTTCGTGTTCGTTCGTTTAACTTTTAACTTGTTCACGAACGGTTCACGAACGCTTACCGAACGAAAATTCTTGTTCGTGTTCGTTCATTAAGGATTTAGCTTGTTCACGAACGGTTCATGAACGATAACGAACATATATTATTTAAACAATAAAAATCAGCATTTTTAATATCAAGCAATGGAGATAATCATTTATAAATATATAAATTAAGATATTATAGTATTAAACTAAAAATAACTTTAAGTATTGTGGTATTAAACTAAAAATTAAAAATAAACAACACATTTAATGAATAAATATAAATGAACTTAACCGAACATAAACGAACGTAAACGAACATGTTACCGAACGTTCACGAACACAAATGAACGAACACGACCTCTGTTCATGTTCGTTCATTTAACTAAACGAATGAAATTTCTTGTTCGTGTTCAACTTCCCGCCGAACGGTCTACGAACTGTTCGCTGAACGTTCGGTTAGTTTACAGCCATAACCGGGAATAATAAACTAAAAGTTTACATGCAGTTAAAAAAAATTGTTTATATTTATGTATAAAATATTTAGATTAAATTTATTTTTCTAGTTTTTTATATGTAAAATTTTTAATAAAATATTTATAATCAATATTTATAAACATCTTTAGTTGAATATTAGAAGGTTATTAAGTGAGCATTTGTTAAATCTTATGTTCATTTAAGAGTACACAAGCTAAACAGATCAAGAATCTGGAGGTTCTCTATTTTTAGAGGTCCTAAATCCTTTCTTAGGTTGTTTGATCTATTGGGATGCCCCTGTCAAGAATCTGGTGGCTGCAATGACACATTTTATACAGGGCCATCTCAATCTTTTCAAAGGCTCAAGGTAGATACAAAAATTGAGACTCTTTCTGTAAATATTTTTTGTTTGCTAGAAAAAAATATGGTTCTTAAATTCTAAAAAACATAAAACAAATTTACTTGTAATTACAGTTAACTAATGATAATCATATATATTGTTTACAAAGAATATTAGAAAGTATTATACCTAGTGATGATATTTTATAACTTAGTCTCTCTTTGTTAATCAACTTGATTACCCTATTAACCACAAGAAAGTTTTTCTAAATCTTTCATACGTACCATTAATAAAAGATTTATTATAACGTCAAGTAAATGCGGAACAAAAACATAGAAGGTGTGATTATTTAAAATAGAGAACCTTAAACAAATTTTCTCATTGAAAAGTATAATTGGACTCTCTGATTTTCCAAAATTAAAAACGATAACATAAGTAACATAGACGATAACTTGAACATAACCCAAATGGTTGGGATCTCAAAATTTGAAGATCCTAGGCCCTTGCTTCTATATTTTTGAATGGAGTCGGCACTGGTTTTATATATCTATGAGTCCGTTACTTGATCAGAAAACCTAAATTTCTCCTATTTAATAACCCAATTGCCTCTGTAATCAAGACCTCAGCATTGCTTACGATATGATGAGGTTAGATTTTAAAGATTTCAGAGGTAATTGAAGAGCTCGTATCTTTTATGAAGATCAACTATTCGGATTGAGTTTTCTTTCTTTATTCTCTTTTAGTTTTGCATGCCAATATTCTTTTATTTTTTCTAGTTGGATTACGTTGTTTATAGCTAAGCTAGGCTAATTTTCTATTATCATCTAGAACAATGTAAATCTTAATAATGTTAAGACGTTTTAGTTTACCTTTTGACTTCTGATTTCAATTAAAAAAAAAATAAAGAGTTGTTATTTAATCTTTATGATGTGTTTGATTGTCTTGTTATGATACATATATTTTGTTTTTTTTTTGTAAAGAATTTTCTTGTTTTTAGTTTGCTATATATATTTGGTTTGCAAATTAAAACTTGATACCCAAATGTTAGATAGGTAAATTAATTAGGAGAATGAGTGACTAATTGGATGAGCTATCATTGATTTGAGTCTAATTAAAAGAATCAAGAGATGTTTGGTAATGTTTACCATTAAGTTTTGAATGCCTGAATAGTTAAGAGGCTCTGAACAAGTAAATATTGAACCAGTAAAGACTGTTTAGTTGAGTATCTGAATAAAAACCCTTTTCTCAAAACCCCCAAGAAGGTAAAGAAAAGATCATCACCAACCAACCAACCAACCGTCCCTTAAATCCCCCAAATTGAAGCAACCATCGGAACACCGTCGATTTCTCAAGCTCCAAATATCTCTTCACAATCGCTTCGGGTATCTTCCCAGCACCGATCGAAGCTGCAATGTCCATCAGAATACTCTCCGGCATCATCATCGTCACCTCCACCGCCTCCGCCTCCAATTCCACCACAGTACCCTCCATTTTCATTGGAAAATGAGACGGTTAGTGGGATACAAACTATGAAACAAATAATATGGACCCATTTAAACTCATTCAGACTTATTTAGATGTAAATAAACAGCCCATTAGAGTTTTTACTGAGATTGTTTGCATATTTGTTTAGGGTTAGTGTGTATATAGCTTTTGTTGATCAGGTTATGTGATTTTTGAATCTATAGTGAGGAGAGAGTCTTTTTAATACTTTATTTTGAGATGTTAGTTTTTTTTAGCATGATTTAGATAGCGTGTGATAGACTTTTAGTATTTCACTTGACTTAGATGCATCCACAGTGAGTGATTAGTTTATATAGAAAACTGCAAGGTCAAGGTAAAATGTTTGTCAAAAAGTAATATTGTCAAAAAAGATATCAATTTTTGATTATAAGTTTTTCTCATTTGATTAATTTTCAGTTTAGTTTAGCATTTTAGTTATTATTTCTTTTTTATATTTGATTATGATAGATAAAATTTGGATTTAACATTGTTACTAAACATGTGTTCTAGTGGATCGATACTTGTCATTTACCTTGGCTATACTTATGCACGATAGATACACTTGCCATATGTGTTTGTTATACCTCTTGGTTTCTTATTTTCTTACAATTTTAGAACTTTAGTTTGTAATCATGACTTGAGTTATGTTTCATAACACACCAAAAAAAAACTATAATAATAGGTCATTGCAAGACAAAGGATAGGCTAACATCTTTCTTCAAAAACAATAATAATAATAATAATAATAATAATAATAATAATAATAATAATAATAATAATAATAATAATAATAATAATAATAATAATAATAATAGTAATAATAACAAGTCATTACAAAGGAAACGTGTAGGATCTCATCCTCGTATATCTTATATTACTGTTATAATAAATAAAAATCTTATTTGACACTTGTCATATTTTTGGATCAATGTTGACACATGTCCTATTTTTATCATCTTATTTAATTCTCTTTAATATTAAATAGTTTATAATTATCTCTCATATTAAATGATTATAATACTAATGGTACTATTTACTTTTAATATTAAAAATAGTTTTTAAATAAATTAAAAATCAATTTTTTTTATCAAGAAACATACTTTAAAAAATGTTTCTTGGATATAAAAGTCTTCCAGAAATTAAAATTTCTTAAAGACATGAAATATTTTAAATCGCTATTTTTAAATTTTTTCTTTCCCTAAAAAAAGTTTTCTTAAAAAAATTAAAAAAAAAACTATATAACATAAATTTTAAACAATATACTTTTTATAAACAAATAAAGCTTTTAACATGAAATGTCTAAAAAATAAGTACTTTAAAACCAAAAGTTATAGAAATATTAGGCAAAAATTATACTTTTGATACTTTATATTTAATAATATTTTCAAATTAGGTCATAATTAATAATCTTGTACCCTACCTTCTTGATTTTATTGGGAAAATTAAATTTTTATCCTTTATATTTAATAATATTTTCAAATTAGGTCACATAACTTTTCATAATTAAAAAAAAGAAGACATACCTTAACTTCTTAATTTTGCAACATATAATTTTTGACAAAAAAAATTGAAAATCTTAATATCAATTAGATTAATATTTTATGTTGTTACAAATCACAAAATCGGATGCTAATTCTTTAGTTATTACCTTTTTAATAAATATTTTATTACTTAAAGTACTTATTAATACATAATTTATTTATTTTATGTTAAAATATTGTTTTATAATTACTAAATTTTTATTACTAACTATTTTACATTTTTATATTAAATCCGTGTAATACATATGGTAATAATGTAATACGTTATATACATAATTAAATTTATTGGAAGAGACGAAAACTCATGTTAGATTGATCACCTTATTTAAGTACTATTATATATTGAAGCGCCATAATGATTGTTTCATTGTTACATCAAATATTTAAACTAATATTTAAACATAGACAAAAAATTTCTCATAACACTTGTACAACATACTTCCAATTCGGATTGCCGCTTCACTTCAAAAATCTATAGACTTTACTACAAGCCCTTATTTGCGATTTCCTCCAACTATTTATTCTGCCATACATACTTAAAATGTTCAACTTACGATAGTGAGTCTAGCTTATTTAAAAATGACTTTAATCGATCAATTTAGTCAATAAAACCATATACATCAAGTCATCAACAATCATAACTTTAACCATCACGTTCACACATTTTCAGCATTTAACAAGTTCATATACAATCAACTATTGCCACGAGGTGGATAGTGGACTTATGCCGGCACAAAGCTTCTAGTACATAATGTGACCCGCCAAAGCGATCTATATATCCAAGTCCATTGGATCTGACAAGCCGAAGCGATCTACGTATCCAAGTCCATTGGATCTGACACGCCAAAGCGATCTACGTATCCTTGTCCATTGGACCTGACACGCGAAGCGATCTACATATCCTAGTCCATTTGATCTGATACACTGAAAGTCTGAAATGATCTACATATCCAAGTCTGTTTGATTTGACATGCCGAAATGATCTAGACACTCAAGTCTGTTTGAACTGACACACTGAAACGATTTAGAGATCCAAGTTCATTTGATCTAACACACTAAGCAATCTACCAATCCAAATCTAAATGATTTGACACGCTGAAGCGATCTACGAATTCAAGTCCGTTGTTGGCATCAAGTCCAACCATACATGCAATCAACATAAAATCACATCATCATACATTTATCAAATCATCAATTCACATTTGTCATTATCATATCATCATGCATTCGTCATATCGTTCATACACATACATTGTCATCATATGAACATGTTTGTCGTATCGTCCATATCATTTACACACGTACATCATCGTCATATCAACATGCATTTGTCGTATCGTTATATCATTCATATACATACATTATCATCATATCATCCATACAAGTCATGTGGCATGTATGTCAGCTCAAAACATTGTAAAAGTAATTAGACTAAGAATCAGTTAAAGAAGAGAATCTAGAAACTAGAAGTAACGTGCTATTAATCCTTTCCTTAGCTTTTAGATTAAGGTATTCTTGTAAAGGTTCCAAAAACTACAATCATCGTCCTATTAGGTTACTCTTCCTTCTTAGACTTAGGAAGTTTCACAAGTACTCGGCCAAGCCTAAGTATTCGAACAACCCAGGTACCCGAGCAACCTAAAGTACTCGAAGAGCTCAAGCTTTAATTCAAGTTTTTTGAGGTCCGAGTACTCGTCAAGTCCCAAATTCTTGACGAGAACAAATACTCGAAGTGTTCAAGCACTCTACAAGTTCCAAGTTCTCGACAAGCACAAGTACTCGGAAGTCATTAGTACTCGATGAATCCACGTACTGGACAATCAAAAACATGTATTTTGCTTGTTCTCTCATCTCTTTGTATTGCAATCATTTATTTAACCAAACCCCAGAACCATGTTATATCCGTTATGTAGTCATCTTGTTTTCCCTCGGGCTAAGTTTCCGATTTCCAATGTTACCGTGAACCTCTGTTCATAAAATCTAAAATATACACAAAATATGTTCGCATTGTTCCTTTACGATGTAGGCTCGTATAAGCTCCACATGACTTTTAAATGAGCTTGGAGATCAGTTGGGTACTATTTAGATATTTACGAAGATCGAAGCTTTCCTGGATAAGAGTACCTAGCCTTCTTCGTCCTTTCTCGTCTTTTAGGTCAGCCTTGTTTGGTCTAAGGTTGAGTCATAAGTCGGAGATCCGAAACTGTGATGTTGGTATACTCTCTAACGGATGCTTTCTGCTCCTCGCCAAACCCTCATCTATCTCAAGACACCTCTGTTTATACTAGTGACATGACCTCTAGTATTCAAACCCAAAAGTTCTCGGCGAGTACTTTCCATATTCGGACTAAGGTACTCGATTTGAGTACTTGGCCAAAGTACTCGATCCAATACTTTTTTTTGAGTATTTTCAATATTTGCCTAAGCGTATAGTTTTTCCTTTCCGAACACCCAAATACATGTTTTAGTCTTTTTATACCGATTGTATACCAAAAAAATAACACCTATAGATTTTTATGGTGTTACATAATTTTAGTATAAATAAAAAAATTATATTCGTTTGGATGACAATGATGTATTTCATGGGTCTATTGTTTTTCAAAGTTTATAAATACAAGTGTTGGTAATTTCATATTGGTGCATATTTAAGGTTTTGAGTTCATGTGGGTATTGAATGAACTGTACTTGTATTCTAGAAAGTTAGGTTATGATAAGCTAATCATACTTTTCTCATGATTAGATTATGATACGAATATCTAAATTTCGATGTTGATAGCAGTCTACGCATGTGTAGATATGATTTTGATTTATTTATTTTTGGTTATATGAGTATTCTCGATAAAAATAAAAGTCATTCTTATGGGTTTTAACTCGATCATCATTAAAACAAGTAGAATACTTATAATAATGTATCAATTTAACAAGTTGACATGTGACCATGATTATTCAGATCAGTATTCTTAAAACCGAACCAAACTAGCCGATCAGACCAAAAACTGATGAGGTAACTGGTCCAAAATAAGGTGTCTGAGCCACTCTCAATTGAACCGGTTAATTGTCGGTTAAACAGGTTGAACTTGCGAAAGAGACGATGGTCAGACCATTTTTTTTCTTTTAAAATCCTTATAATAAAATATTAAAACTAAACTCTTTATTTTGTTAACATGTTTATGTTTATATATAATTAATTGTGTTTGTTTAAATATTTTTATAACTTTATTATTTTTCGGTATTTTTTTAAAGTATTTATGATGTTATCTAGTTCTTGAATCCGGTCAAACCGGTCTGACTAATAAATCTGTAAAACATATGATTTAATGGTTGATCGAGTTGTAAAAATATCTATTTGGAGTATTGAGTGAATTATCTTTATGTTGAAATGACCTAAATTGTCACGTGTTATATGTTTTTTGATTTTAACTTTAATTTTTTACATATTTAATATTATTCTACTTTTAAATTACACCAAATACACTTATAAAAGGAACTGAATCATTGACTTTCCTTTTAAGTGATATAAGCATGTTAGTCCTATATTAGCATACTAGGTTATTACCCTGTGTATTACACGGAATAAATATAAAATATTAAACAATTAGAAATAATAATTTTAAAATTATAAAATGATATTTTGATATAAGATGATCAAGATATGCATAAACAAATACTTTAAGCATTAAAATAACAATTCGAAAGTTTAGTACCTACAGAATTGATATTTGATAGGTAAAATATTATTTTCATAATTATTAAAGTTATTTTGAACAATCAATGAACACTTAAAAATGTTAAATATGAATTGACTAAATTTATTTTGTTATAAACTAATAGTTTTATGAAAATTTGTATGTTGAATATCATATTGGTTGTTAGTGAAATTATAAATTAATTAAAATTTAAAAATTATAAATAATAAATACTTAATAATTATAAAATTATATTTTAAAATAAGATATAATTAAAATCTACTTATAATTATTAAAAAATATATATTTTTGCATTCAAGTATACAATTTAATTTTTTAAAATTATTTACCTTAAATAAGAGAGAGAATTAGTAAAATATAATTAAATGAGAGATTAATATAATAGTGACATTTAATGATGAATGGATATGAAAATGACATGTGGCAAAAATTGATATAAGAATGACAAGTGGCATATTTGTTATTCCTTTATTAGGTAGTATAGATATAGATATAGATATTATATAGTTAATCACATAGTTTTTATGCAAAAGATAATTAATTTTCTTAGGGGGGGGGGGGGGGGTTGATCCAGGCATGACACCTATTAGTCACGCCTCCATCAAGCCCATCTACCATTACACTAAGTTAAAATAAAAATGTTTTAAAGCCTAAAAAGCCAATTAAGGAATTTTAATATCATGGGTTGATATATGTCCTTTAATTATTTTTAAAAGAAATGCCATTTTATTTATTATTTATATTTTAGGTCATTGTGTAACATATATTTATTATCGTTTTTTAATTATTTTTAAAAGAAATGTCATTTTAATTTACTTATATAACGACATATTTATGATTTTTGTTAATTTGAATGCATATCTAATAGGCAACCTTGGAGCAAGAATATGTTATTGTTATGTGTTTAATTAGAGGTCATAAGTTTGAGTCATGACTTATGAAAAAACATTTATTTACAAAAATACGGGATAACATCTCTACTAACATGCAATTAGGGGAGAAGCTTTTGAGGGGTCGGGATGCCCCTGTCCCTGCCATTTTTCTGCTCAAAATGGTTGATTTAGTAGTATTTTGTCGGAAAATTTTATAGGTATGGAGTTCGGCCTCCTCTGCTCTCTTCCTAAATATCCTTCAGTCCACTTAGGTTTATTTTCAAGCTCTGCCACTGTGTGCAATGTGTATGTTATGTTCAAGTTGACCAAACATCCATAAACCGATGCTATGTAAAAGCTTTGTGTACCGTATTACAGTTTTAGTTGTCTACATATCTCATTATAAACTAAAAACCTGTCATAAGGGTATGTATTAAAAAAAATTTAAAAATAGAAAGTGATAATATAACTCAGAACGAAAAACTACAAAAAGAAGTTTCTATAAAAGACTCCGGTGCACAGTAAAAGGGTTGGGCAGGGGGCACTGGGGCAGTCGCATGAGCCAGGTGGTCACATGGTATTGTGTTAAGAAATAAACACAAAGAAGGCCCACATTTGCTAGTACTCTAACAGACACGTATCTAATTATAAACCTAGCCCATGAGACATGAAAATCGACTCATTAAACCCCACCTAGTCCATTCCTCTAAACCTTGTCTAATATGATCAGGCTAGAATTGAAAATATCAAAAACTTAAATCAAACCGAACCAAACCAAACTAGATCAAAACTTAATTGACCCGCATAAGATTAATGGTTACTTGTTCGGTTTATAAACTGATGGGATTTGTATCGGTTTGGCCTTGCAAGAATAGAGTTGGTATTGTATTAAGATTTTTTAAGATTATGTGATCTTAACGATACTAAGAGACCCTAAAAGTTAAGCTATATTGGCTTTTTATAATTTTATATGTCAAAGTAAAGATAGATAATAGCATTTAGGTTATGTGTATTGGTAAAACCCTTATCACTCCATGTAGCAGTTACATAAACAACTAACAACTAACAACATCACCCTCTCATCACTCTACGTCATCACCACATGTGTTATTATCACTCCCTCATCAAGCCCCCATCACCAGTGGCGGACCCAGGATTTTTTTCATGGGGGGCGAAAATTTTTTAAGCTTGTTTAAGTATCGCTATATAATATTTTTTTTCTTTTCTGTTCAGTTCGACCGGGTCGGGTCGGGTCCGGCCATGCTCAAAAAAGACAATCAGACCAAATTTCATATATAAAAACATAATGAAAATACAATTTATCTAAAGTTGTTCTCTACGAGTTTTTATTTTTTGATAGAAAATGTTATCTCATTAAAACGATTCCCAAACTCTTGTATTTGCATACCTAGAACCACATTGAAGCAATCATACTCAAGTAGTGACGATATGTGATATTTGTTTTTTGTCTTGACGACTTTGGGTTAATGTATTCACCATTCATGTTCACCACTTCAAGTTCATGTTTTTCATAAAAAATGTTAACTTTGTCGAAGAACTCATTAAAACCCTCCATTTAAAAGTATATGAATTATATATAATAATTACACCTGACAATTTTAACCCAAGACAAGGGAAATGGGTTGGTTTTGGTGAATAAATATTGTATTTAGATAGAAATGGGTAGCACCATAACATAGAATGAGTTTAGATGAGTAACACCTTAATACAATGCGGGTCAAGATGGGTCTCTTAGAAACTATGCAAATAAAATGGATTCAAATTATTAATAATATGTTTGATGAAAAAATTATTTGAATATTATTTAAATGGGCTTGTGGTTTAGTTATTAAAATTAATATTGGATCTAGTTTTAAATTGTGTTTAAATCATTAATTGAGTCCTTTTCAATTGGTTTTATTAACCAAACGCTTAGAAATAAAAAATGAAAAGGGGCAATTCCAAAATTTTATGGAGGGTGCAGTGATTGCAAAATTTCATGGGGGGCGGCCGGGATTTTAACATATATATACTACTAAAAAAAAATTTTTCAAGGTGGGCGGCTGCCCCCCCACCCTTGGCTGTGGGTACGCCACTGCCCATCACCACCTCCTTTTTTCTTCTCTCTTCTTCCGGCATGCCATGACCACCCTCACGCATTGCCCCGGTCGCGCCCCGGCCACTCCCCTATTTAGTGGGAAGATCAGGGTGCCATGATTGCGTGACCCATGCCCCTCACGACACTCACTTGTCACTACTACACATAGCCTTGTAAGTAAACTACCATCTCCTCACATAATATAAAGTAATGCACAATATAACTTAAAGATAAACATTTTTTTTTATCAAGAAAAATGTTCTTTCATTAAAATGAAGCCACACACATATCAGGTCAGCCAGTTGTGAAGAAAAACTAGGCTACAGCCTAGCACCCACATGAAAACTAGGGCCTCATGTCATCCATTAAGTGTATTGGTTGGCTCAATTTTTAAAGCTTGAAAATCTCAATCCTTGATAATTCTTGAGCCTTCAATATATCTCTCTTTACATATGCCTTGTTGCAACTATTTTTTCTTAACAAGTAGGTGTACAGTGTACTGGCTTTCAATGGTCTTTAGGTTCAATAACGTCAAGATTAATACGAGATAGATTTTGAGCTTCTTGAAATCTCAGGATCAAATCATGACTTTGAGGATGTTTACCATAGCGGTGGGTTTTCTCCTAATTTGATAAGATATAATTGGTGTGACTGATGTATGTTTTCTCCTAATTTAATAAGATATAATTGGTATGACTGATGTATGATCTTTCCTTCAGAGGCGTGCTGGCCAGTCAACTTTTGGTTTTTAAAAAAGGTAGGTTTATTGTCTAGTAACATGATTAATTTTGGTGTCCAATTAGTTACTTGGTGCATTTTTATACATGAATAAACCGGATTAATTAATTATATATATAAATATTTTCTTATATAATTGTAGTCCCAAGTGCTATGTTTATATACATTGTATAGTTAATCGTGCTTCAATGATAGTTTTGACTTATTAACGAGTCAACCATGTAATATTGATATATAACTATATAAGTCGTCACTATGATCATATAGAAAAAAGAAATTAATGAAAAACACAACAATTTTTGAAAACCAATATTTTATTAAGAATGAAAGGAATCATCAATTATTTTTATATACTATATTTTTTGTGTTATATATTTTTTGTATTGTTATTATATATATATATATATATATATATATTGTGTTGTATATTTTATTTTATATTTTGATGCAAAAATCAACATAATTTTACAAACTACAGTTCAAAATTTTATAAAATCCCGTACACTTTTAAAAAATACAGTACATGTGCCAAATTAAAATCTACTTTTTATTACCAATATAGTTCAAAACTTAAGTATATTTTAATATAAATATTGGTTCAAAATATTAGTTTTAAGAAGAGAGAAAAGGAGAGGAGATTTTAAGACAGCAAAAAAAAAGAGAAAATATATGTTCACAAGAATCTATCCCTGTATAAACACACTCTCTGGTAGTAAAAAAAATGGGTATCACATGATACATACATGATACGATGATGTGCATTTCAGATTTTAACTACCTATTTTATTATATTATATAATAACTTAAAAAATTTGTGTATAGGGATTAAAAATCATAATCATTAATAATGGTTGTAGTAATTATTTAAAATTAAATTTATTTAAATATTTAAAAGTATATTATTTTAATATCATTATTATGTGATAACAAAAAAAAGTAAAAAAAATAAATTATATAATAACATTCATCCTCTCAATTAATATGAAAAATAGATAGTAAAAGAAAGCTCAAGAGATACCACATAATAACACGTGTTATCTTTAACTATTATTGTATTATAAGGTATGTGTTATCATAAGAAAATAAAAAAAAAAATATAAGTTATTATTACACATTGTAAGAAAACAAAATATATAACATGCATTACATTTTTTTTATTATTTTGATTTTGTTACAGTAATCCATATGATATTTGGTAAGATAATTGTGTGTAACTAAATGTTAATTTGATAGCATGTGAAGTTTTGGTCCATTAATGTATTCACACATTTATTTTTTATAATTTATTTTTAACAAAATTTTTTATATGACTTTCAAGTTGTAATGTTTTATAAAATTTCGTCTTTTCGGTTGTGACAAACTTATTTTTATTGAAAGCTTTGTTAACAATATTTGTTTGAAATCAAGTGCGTCTACGTTTTAAACACATGATCAAATATGATATATGTAAAGACTAATAAATGCTGATGCTCACCAAACTTCAATTTTGTCTGAGTATAATGGTCTACAAAGACAAACAGTCTTCGGAAGGAAGGAGTTCCTTTTCGGAAGCAACATTGCTTCCGAAGAGTAACTCACTCCTGTTGAAGGCTGTACAAGACAAACACTTCGGAAGGCCAATACTTAAGAGTTAAAGCTTCAAAGCTTATGAAGACATAAAGCTTCCGACGAACCAAAGGCTTCCGAAGACTAACAGCTTCCGAAGATTCTCTTCTGCACCAAAGACAAAGACAAAGACTTCCGATGTTTACCCTCTGACAAAGACTGTAGCTGAGCACTTTTATAGTACAAAAGGTACTGACAACAGACGTGCTGGTCTGAGAACAACAAGGATCAACATACCTAAAGTCAGATACAACACCTTACTTCTCCGTAGCTGCATTAAATGCAAAAGATTATCTGAAGCCTTAAAGATCAACAACATTAAATGGCTTTTGTATTTAGCTAGTCTTTGTAAAGTCAATATCTATATTTGTAATGATCGTAATTAAGTGTCTTAGCCTGTTAAGACATTCCATATACTAGAATAAGCTTTACTTTATGTATTGTCTAGTATACCCAACTGTATTCATACGTGTATACGGTTGTAGCCTTAGCTATATAACCTCTCATTGTAAACTTGTTTAGGAGTGCTTGTATGGTTTGTGCTTGCTTGCTTACTCCTGTAAAAACCTTTAAGAGAAATATATTTTTGAGCTTGAATTTATTCTTGTGTTCTTGTTACCGTTCAAAGATTATTTGTTTATCATTAAGTGTTTGTGAGATCCTTCTAACAAACATTCCGCATATGTTAGATTGAAAGAGAGAAATACTTGTGAAGTGTTGTTTGAGGTAAACAACCCGATCCAACAAGTGGTATCAGAGCTTTGGCTCTTGAACTTAAGTGATTAACCATCCTTAAGTTACCAGTTCTTTTTCTTCTAAAATCTCACTACTTCAAAACACATATTCTGTTTGTTTGTTCAAATGGCTGCACTTAACAAACACGATACAGAAAATGGTACTCTCAACAAGCCACCAATGTTCACTCCAGAAGACTATGACACTTGGAAAGTTAGGATGGAGGGATTCATCAGGAACCAAGACTTCTGTAACATCAAGTGCCAGATCGTCCGGCAAGTCCGTACGGTATGTGTACTTTCACTTTATACTATGTGCAAATACGTATACATGAACAGTGCTGGTGATAACAGAATTCAGAATACAAGAGCAGTTGTACGTATTTCCGTGTAAACCTAAATACAATAAGTACAACGTACATTTGAAACATTAGTTGTGTTTATTAAGTGAAAACTTAAATACAGTTAACACAACGGATCACGAGAAACAACAGTTTACAAGAGAACAACGAAAACATATCGGTTGTGATCTAATGTCCACAGATGACAGGAATTAGATGGCCGACAAATCAGTACAAGAACAATGTGAAAACAGGATGTTTAGTTGAGTCCGACAGTGAGGAAACACAATTTAAACACAAATGCAGTGTTATTTCAGAATAACGAACTGACAGTGTGTTTGCGTGGGTGACGATTCACACAAACATATCTGTGAGTTTAGAGTTCTGAAATAATGACTGAAAAGTAGAAAACAAAAGTCAGAAAGCAAAACCATCGTCGTATTTGTTCGGGTGACGATTCGAACGAATTACGCGCGAAGGTGACGCGATATGACGAAACGAAAACGAAAACACGACACGAACGAAAATAATTTAATAAAATAAAACATTTTAATGTTTTACAATTTTGAAACTCATCAAAATAATTTAATTAACTTCTTTTATTTATTTCGTTTAAATTACGCGTTTAAATTTCCGAATACGCGACAAAATCACGAACCGAGCAACGAAAACGAACCCGAACACCCTCGGGGTATAAATACCCTAAAAGAGGGTGATTCCCTCACTTTTCCACTCTTTCTTCTTCACCAAAACCCTAATCCCGGTTTTGAGTTCACCACCACTTCACCACCTTCTCTCATCCATAACTTCTTCATTTCTTAACCAAATCCTTCCATCTTTGGACCAAATCGAAGCTCTCATCATCCTCTACACGAAAGTACAACCGATCTAGAGCCAAATCCATCTGAAACCGAGGTATGAGGCTGTTTTGTTACACGAAAATAGGGTTTTCACCCTTTGGTTCGACCACCTACTATGAAACCGGTCCTAGTCACTTCTTTTTCTTAACCACCTTCAAGAACCTTTCACTTACACCTCACAGTTGAGAACCACCATGGTCTTGAGCTGGAAACTAGACCCTACCCTCGAAGGCACCTGGGTTTTCTGTCGCGCGAATGAAGGTGACCAGCTCACATTCGGCCGAATGTAGAGGCCAAGGGTCGAATGACTCTCATACGCTGCTACTCCTTCGCCATTCAGTTTCTTTCGCCGGCCAACTCCTCTTCGCCACCCACATTCGCCGGACATCACCTCATTCGGCAGCCACCACCGAACCACCTTCATTCGAGCCTGGGCCGTTCGACAAACACATACATTAGGCCTAACATGGAACCATTCGACCATCAACCATCTCATTCGACTGATGTGATGAGTCCACTTTCATGAGGCTGACCAAAAAATCAATTAACCAGACCAATCCTTAACAGCAGGTGGTTTCATTAGGCCAGGACCAAATGCCTTTTGATTGAATCCTTAGCCGACCCACTTTCCTTTCATTCGGAAACCAGGCCCATTCGGCCCAATTTCTGCTGTTCAAGCCAACATCATTTGGCCCATCCCTTGATAACTAAATGACCCAACAAATTGGTCCAGAAAACTATTACAGGCCCAACAGTGGACTATGCGGTCTTGCAGCCCATTTTTACCCTAGGCCCAACAGGCCACTAAGTTGGTTAATTGGTCGGCCCAAGTGATCTACCTTGGCCCAACTCCATTACTTCGGCCCACTCCTGGCCCAGTTTACTTTCAGTTGGCCCAACAGCCCACGACGGTTATAAGGCCCAGATATGATTCGACCCAACTAAATTGAGTTAATAATTATCTTGGCTAGATGATAATTAGTTTAAGTCCAATGGGCCCAAAGGGTTTTGATTCATGAAGAGGATTTCAAATTAATTCATAAAGTCTTGAAAACAATTAGAGTATGCTCAAATAATTCATGTGGGAGCTGTACATGGAGGTTTAGTACAAATGTGGTGATTTTTGATTGCAAGGATCTTATAAAGTCTAAGACACTATGTTTTAATAAAATGGTGACATACTATGACAAATTAAAATGACGTGGGATATAAAGTCAATAACAAAGTGTGAAAACCTTAATTCTATTGGGGTAAGGATTTATAAAGTATAATCTAAAAGTTCAAGTTAAAGGTGTTAAACTAACACGATAAGGCTATAAATATTGAGGAAATATATAAATCAAGACTTAACAAGATTACAAGACAAACTTCGATCTACAAATCTAAGTCATATGACCACGAACAACGGGCCGAATCATGACCGAGACTTACGAGTGTTAGCCCAAGTTTATGGCTAACACACACTCACACACATTCAAGTTCCTACAACACATACTTAAATTACAACTATTGTGAAATCAATACAAGATCGTGAAAACACACTCGATTACAACTCAGAGCGCGTGCATTCTTTCATTTAAGTTAAGTCAACCCAACAACTACAAGGTGAGTTCATATGCCCCTTTTCTTTAATCTTTATTGATTTTAAACTCTCGGGGCTGAGAAACATGCTTTACTTTTATTTATTTAAAAGTTTTGCTTACATATTGTTAATACTTTGATTATTTGATATTAAATTGCTTATTATCATAAATCATTGTATGCATGCTTGTTTGAATTCAAGAATACAGGAAAGATAAGATGATGATGATGATATCTTTAATATCATAACTCATCGATACAATAGAATAACTTAGTAGTGAGCTAACTCTTACAACACTTAGTTATTCTTACAAGAAATGACATTGTAACAATTACAAGGAAACATGATGACATGATTACAAGAGCAAAACACAAGAATGATATAAAGATAATATATCTTTACTACATCATTCACTACAAGAGTTAAATAAGTGTAATAAGACTAGATCTTATAATACTTAACCTTACAACTCAACACATATTACAAGAAGAACAAGGAACATGGAATGATAATCATGATAACATAATTTCATGATAACAACATCATTCACTCAATAAATTAACATAACCTAATAAGACTAGTTCTTATTTAATTTTGTTAATACCACGGAGAACATATGACAATGAGAACAAGAGAATACAATTACAATTAGTTACATTTGACCTGTTTGCATTATATCACTTCAATCATGTGCCAAATTGTTCAAGTTGATCATGTAAGCCCCTTTAATTCGCTGACCAGTTAGTTTGACGTGACTAAACCGACGATAGCATAGTGGTACCATAGGTTTGACAAACCTCTAGCTTGTAGGGCTAGTATGTTGATCGTATTGATTCATTGGCCGGTAACGTATGATCGGTGACAGGGCGACCTCAAGTCAGGTTCTGGTAAGCGACACATGGTGATATTAATCTACAGTGATAAGTAATTAATCCAGTGAAAACCCTATTGACTAGTAGGTTGAGAAGGTGATCTGCTCTCATGTTGCACTACTAGAAATAGATTTCGTTGAGGACAATAGACATACAAAGTGGTAGAGATAAATCGGATGCATTGAAGTCTGATTATGTGAGGATTTCAATGGATTCCTTTTAGGCTCTATGCACTATGGTTCAAGGACAAGTTACAAGGGGTTAACTCACACTCTTAATATTTAATAGAGTAACATCAGTTAACCCACCCCAAGTATAGAATAATACAAGGAACAGATTACATTAATCTAAAATCCTTAACATCTGGAGGGTTTATCAATACTATAAATTGATAATAAAACCCATACAATATATTATTCTATCATCATTACAATAATTGAATACATATCAAACACGATGAACAAACGAGTAATGGATATCTTTAGTTGTATCGCAAGTGGGGTAGATCTTGACTGAGTATGTGGTGGGATAGCGTTTGGGCTTGACCCTTGCGTGATTCCCTATATATAAGCATACTTGATCAGGTGATACACTACTTGTACATATAACTAAGGAGAGGCCATTGGGTGGTACAGATGAAACAAGTATTACAAGTAACAAGTATGACATTATGGATGTGTGCATGATCAATTCAATGGTTTTCAATTTACTTACTTATGAACTCACCAACCTAGTGTTGACTTTGTTTAAATGCATGTTTTCTCAGGTGACGAACAGGTGTAGATACAATTGTGCAAGTGTTAAGCTAGTGGACTCTTAGAAGACCTAGCTTACTTTTGACTGCATACTTTTGATGTGACAAAACATTGAATCACTTTTGTATATCTTGTACAGATCAAGATATAAACGCATTGATTCTTTTTGATTAGATTTACTTACTTAAATTATGATGTACAATGTAATTTAACTTTGTAATTCTATTTCATGTCATGATTAGCATTTCTCATTTATATCTCATGTGCTATGTAAACAATCTGATCATTTGATTATCACCCAATGATATCGCGCCCCGGGAACCTTCCGCCCGACGGGAAAACACGATCCGTTCCCGCCGGCCCGGGGTGTGACAACTTCAAACTCTGGAAGTCAGTTCTTGAAAGACCTTTCATCCCTACTGTTCCTGCTGCTAGTACGGGTGGAGCTTTTGTGCCAAAGGATCCAGCTCTCTATTCTGATGAAGATTACAAAAGAATGGAAGTGGACTCGAAGGCTTTATGGCTCATTCAGATGGCCATCCCTAACTCAATCATACATGCATTCAAGAAATGAAAATATGCTCAAGAGTTGTGGAATTCTCTACAGCAGATGTATGAAGGTTATAAAGATGTTAAAGAGAACAAGAAAGATATGCTGAAATAGAAGTTTGAGAACTTCTGTCAACAAAACAATGAGAAGATGACTTCTCAATATCTCAGGTATGTACAACTGGTTGATGAGTTAGTAGCTGCAGGTGTCAAGATGGAGAACCAGGATGTGATCAGAAAGTTTCTTAGATCACTTCCTCATGCGTGGAATATATAATCTGTGGCCATCCGGAGGACAGAAAATCTAAAGACTCTAAAGCTGAGTGAGCTATTTGGTATTCTTAGTGCTTACCAGATGGAAATAGATGCCCAGTAACCTAAGTCCTCTCATGTGACTTCTAGTTCAGTAG
This sequence comes from Mikania micrantha, assembly GCA_009363875.1. NCBI lineage: Eukaryota > Viridiplantae > Streptophyta > Magnoliopsida > Asterales > Asteraceae > Mikania > Mikania micrantha. The sequence goes on along the minus strand of CM018685.1, from coordinate 45,664,365 downwards.
CACTCTATGCACCCATCAACAACCTTCCTTTCCAGAGTTATCAACCCATTTACCACCCTGCCACCACACCCATTGTTAGCGTTCCTGAAACACCAACACCAACTCCATCAACCTCACACACAAACCTTTTTCCAACCCTACTCCACTTATAACATCTGGGCAAGGAGCATTCATGGCTGAGGAAACCAATTACTTTCACTTGTGCCAGGAAGACTTAGATGGTATTCCTGCAGATGATCTTGAGGAGATGGACATCAACTATCAGATGGCCATGATCTCCTATAGAGCAAAGAAGTTCTACCAAAGAACTGGAAGGCATTTCAAAAAGCAAAATATGAAGACTGGGTTTGGTATTGATAAGTCCAAGCTCAAATGTTTCAATTTCCAACAGTTAGGACACTTTGCTAGGGAATGCAAGTCCACAGTAGCTCAGCCATCAACTTCTGGGCAACCACCTCAAAGACCATCAAGCTCAAACAGTGCAAACATTGCAGAGCAAGACTTTGCAGATTAGAGCTTCCAAGCTGAAGATCCTTCTATCTCCAACAGTGCTCTGATGGCAAATGATTCGACTTCTTCATTCAAGGTAACTGAGGATATGTGCACACCTGAATTTTTAGAGAAGTAAATTGTTTTTAAAAGAATAAATTCTCAAGTCTGTAATGAATTTGAGTCATTACAAGTAGTCAAGGCAAATTTTTTTGAATGTGAAAGAAATTACAAAGAAAAAATTGAAGAAATGGAAAAGACCATTTCTAGCTTAAAACATGAAGACACTAACAAACAGTGTCAAATTAACAATCTTTTAGAAAGATTAACTACTGCCAAGACTGAACTTGTATTAGCTGAGTCTTATAGAGACAAATTTTTAAGCCAAGGTGAAAAGTATGAGAAGTTTTTCAGAATGAGCAGCACAACTGAATTGGTGAATAAAAATGGGGCTAGTTTGGGTTATAACAAAGTGGAGCCTCCATCTGCCTACACTTCCATTGTGGATATTAGGTGTAAACCAGTAGTTGACATTGTGTATGATGAGGAATTGGACATACACAAGGTGGCTCAAACTGATAATCTATCTGATCTAAACCCAAGTACCTCAACATGCTCAGCTGAGGATGATATTCCCATTAAACCAGATAATGAAAAACTAGCTTTAAAATGTAATAAAAGAACTAAGAAAACTAAGAAACAACAATTAGTTTTTGTCAATGCTAATAACATTCAAAATGGGGATACCTCCTCAGATGATTATGTTGCTTGTCTATCAGACAAGTCCAAAAGGGGTAGGTCAAAAGAAAGAAAGGCCAGTTTTTCAAAAAAACAGGTAACTTCTCAAACCAACAAGTCTGTTGGAACATTCAAATCATCATCTTCTGTGAATCAAAGCTCAACTTCCTTCAACAACCATCAGCATCAACAATTCCTAAACAATCAAACTGTGTGTTTGATGTGTGGTGACAAAAACCATTTTGCTGCTGATTGCTTCTATAATCCAAGAAGTAGAATGTTTTCTGAGAAACAAGGAAGAAAGGAGAGTTGGAGCATGTCATCTGGTTCTTCTGAAGAACTAGGAAGAAACTCAAGAAAAAAAGTATCGGAAGCAAGTACTTCTGATAGTCAGAAGAAACAAGACAAGAAGGGTTTCGGAAAGAAAGGATCGGAAGCAAGCACTTCTGATAATCAGAATAGGAAGGCTTCTGAAAAGAATGTTTCGGAAGATCAAGAAAGAAAGGCTTCCGAAGGAAAAAGAACATCGGAAGCACATGCAAAGAAAGCTTCCTACAAACCAAAGAAATCTTTTCCTTTCGGAAGAAGAAGAACTTCGGAAGTAAAGCCCAACTTGTTAGCACAAACAAAGTCATCGGAAGGGAAAACAAAAGGTGCTTCCGATGACTGTCAACAGAAGCAGACTCTTCCGACAACCTTAACAGTCAAATAGATATGGAAGAAAAAGGAAATAGCTGAACCATCCACTCAACCACCAGTCCAACCAACAATAGACTCATCATCTGTCCCACCTAAGATGATGTTAAAGAAATTTACTTATAATGATGCTAATGGAAAACCCAAGACCACATGTGCTTGGGTTCCCATCAGGAACTAATTCACTTCTGATCATGTGCAGAGGCAGCAGGAATCAAAGAGCAACTTGTGGATTGTTGACAGTGGCTGGTCTAGGCACATGACAGGCAAAAAGACTCACCTGCAAAAATATGAACCATTCTTTGGTGGGTCTGTTGCATTTGGAAGTGATCCAGTGGAAGGATACATCACAGGTAGGGGCACAATTACAAACGGCAAAGTAAGCTTTCAGAATGTACATTTTGTAAAGGAACTAAATTACAATTTGCTGAGTGTATCACAGGTGTGCGATCAAAAACACAACATGTTGTTCACTGAGCATGAATGTATAGTTTTAAAACCTGGTTTTGTTGTACCAAGTGGACAAATCTTGCTCAGAGCACCAAGGAAGAACAACATGTATATGTTCAACATGAGCACAACTACTCCACTTAGCAATATAAGTTGTTTTCTTTCTAAAGCTTCACTTGATGATACATCTCTTTGGCATAGGAGACTTTGTCATGTAAACCTTAAAAACATGAATAAACTTGTCAAAAATAATTTAGTAACTGGTTTACCAATAAAAGAATTTATCTGTGTTGATAAATGTGTTGCTTGTTAAAATGTAAGCATCACAAGTCATCTCACCATGCCAAAGAGATAAACTAGATCACAACAGTTATGCATTTACTTCACATGGACTTGTTTGGCCCCACAAGTGTGAAAAGTCTTGGTAGGAAGTCATATTGCTTGGTGATTACTGATGATTTCTCTCGGTATACCTGGGTATTTTTCTTAAGTACTAAGGATGAAACTACTGAGACCTTAAAATCATTCATACATAGGGTGGAGAATGAGAGTGATCACCATGTAAAAATAATAAGATCAGATCAGGAAACAGAATTCAAGAATCATGTTTTAAATTCTTTTTGTGAAACTAAAGGTATATCAAGACAATTCCTTGCTCCTAGGACTCCACAACAAAATGGTGTTGCTGAAAGAAGGAATAGGACACTAATTGAGGCTGCTAGAACCATGTTGTCTGATGCTAAACTCCTAATAACTTTTTGGGCAGAAGCAGTCAACACTGTCTGTTATGTCCAAAATAGAGTATTGGTAGTTAAGACACATGGTATGACTTCTTATGAAATTTGGCATAATAGAAAACCATTCATTGGATTTCTCAAACCATTTGGATGTCAATGCACCATTTTGAATACCAAAGATCATCTAGCCAAGTTTGCTGAGAAATCAGCAGAGGGATACTTTGTTGGGTACTCTTCTCATGCAAAAGCATATAGAGTATACATCAAAGATTCCAGGATTATTGAAGAGTCTGCAAATGTTCAGTTCAAAGAACATACTATCAATAAGCCTGGAATTGGTCCCGACTGGTTATTTGATCTTGATAGCTTTACATCTGCCTTTAATCTTGTGAAAGAGTTTGGTCCAGATTTACAAACAACTACCAAAGACTCCTTCCAGTCCACAAGAGAAGAAGACTTTTGTGTTGAACTGCCAATAGCTTCAAGACAAATCTTGGCAGAATCCACTTCAGCACACAATGATGTCTCTCAGTCTGAGACAGTTAACACATCTCATGCTGTCCCTTTAAGTGACTCTACTTCAGTTCCAAGGAGTCAAGAAGAAGATATGAGTCCTTCAACAGTCCAATAAGTTCCAAACACTCTGGAAACATCTTCTCCCAGAGAATATAATCCCACAACAGTCCAATCTCAAAGACCACAAGATATGCCAGAAATCCAGCCTGAGGTAGTACTTCCTAACCTTGAGTCAAGAGATCTGGATCTAGCTTCTCAATTGGATGTGATTCCTAGAACTCGCATCCATAACACCCATCCAGTTGAAAACATTATTGGTAATGTTGAAGAAGGAGTCAGAACAAGAGGCTCTATGCATGACGCAAACATATGTTTGTTTTCTTGCTTTCTATCCCAAGTAGAACCAAAGAAAGTTGCTAAGGCATTAAAAGACAACAGTTGGGTAGAAGCAATGCAGGAGGAGCTTCTACAATTTGAAAGGCAAGGTGTTTGGAAGATTTGTCCTTTACCTAATGGCAAGCATCCTATTGGAACAAAATGGGTGTTCCGCAACAAGAAAGATGACAAGGTATGGTGATCAAAAACAAGGCAAGATTAGTTGTACAGGGGTATACACAGGAAGAATGCATTGATTATGATGAATTTTTTGCTCCAGTTGCAAGAATTGAAGCTATCAGAATATTTTTTAGCCTTTGCAGCTGCCAAGAACTTCAAGGTCTTTCAAATGGATGTAAAGAGTGCCTTTCTTTATGGAAAAATTGATGAGGAGGTATATGTGTGTCAGCCCCTGGATTTGAAGATCCAAATTTCCTGATCATGTTTGCAAGCTTAATAAAGCTCTATATGGGCTGCATCAAGCTCCAAGAAAATGGTATGAAACTTTATCTTCTTTTCTGTTGGCTAACCATTTCAAGAGAGGAACAATTGACAAAACTCTCTTCTTCAAGAAGTCCAACCAACAAATTATGCTAGTACAGATATATGTTGATGATATTATCTTTGGCTCTACTGATGAATCTCTCTGCAAGGAGTTTGAATCATTGATGAAATCCAAGTTTGAAATGAGTTCAATGGGAGAACTCACATTCTTTCTTGGATTGCAGGTGAAACAAACTCATACAGGGATTTTTATTAGTTAATCAAAGTATGTCAAGAACATTCTTGGAAGATTCAAGCTGACTGATTGCAAAGCTCTAGGAACTCCAATGTCCAAGACAACCTCTCTTAGCCCTGACCTTGAGGGGGAGGATGTTGATCAACACCAATACAGAGCAATGATTGGTTCCTTAATGTATCTCATAGCAAGCAGGCCTGATATAATGTTTGCATGTTGCTTGTGTGCAAGATTTCAGGCCAATCCCAAGGTTTCACACATGCTTGCTGTGAAAAGAATCTTTAGATACCTCAAAGGAGCATCTGGTCTAGGATTGTGGTATCCTAGAAATGAAGATTTTCAGTTCATGGCTTATACTGACAGTGATTATGGAGGTTGCAACATCAGTAAGAAATCTACTTCAGGAGGATATCAATTTCTTGGATCCAGAATTGTGTCTTGGCAATGCAAGAAACAATCATGTGTTTTTACCTCTACTACAGAGGCAGAATACATAGCTGCTTCTAGCTGTTGTGCACAAGTCATATGGATTCAAAATCAGATGAAGGATTATGGAGTAGAGTTGTTCAATACTCCCATTCAAATAGACAATTCTAGAACAATCTCCATCACCAATAATCCTGTCAAGCATTCAAAGACCAAGCACATTGACATCAGGTATCACTTCATCAGAGATTGTGCAGAGAAGAAGTTGATCTATTTAGTCAAAGTTGATACAGAAAACAATTTGGCTGATCTTTTCACCAAGGCATTTGATGAAGGAAGATTCAGGTATTTAATAACAACAATTGGCATGATTAACTTTGAGTAAATGGATTAATAAGGAATAAATAATTCTTCGGAAGATAAACTTAAAGTATCTTCTGATGAGTAAATACTCCTCAAAAGATGGTTTAAGTCTTCGGAAGCATTATTTCTTCCCTAAGTCGGAAGATGTCACACTTCAGAAGATAACTTTACTTCTGAAGTATTATACTTCCGATACATTATAACTTCGGAAGCAGAATCTTCTGAATCTACTACTCAGAAGAAGATGTCTTCCGAATATACACTTCTGAGTATATACTTGTATATGCTTCGGAAGTAAGTATATTCCGAAGAACTTATTTAGTCTCTTGAACTACTTCCGATGACTAATTCTCTCGGAAGCAACTCCATCCTTAGCCAATTTTGAATAATAAATGAGCTGTCTTCGGAAGACCTTTTTCTGACATCCGAATCTCAAAATTTAATGTGCTTCTATATTAAATGCTGACATCCGAAGGTATAAAAAGGTCTCCCGCTCGTTCAAATTCTCTCACCGTTCCATTTCATCTCATTTTCTCTCGTCTCTCCAAATTAAACCTAAAATTCCTCAAACCGCCATGGCGCTTCTTGCATTCAAACCTGCTCATAACCTACCGCCGGAGTTATCAGTAGAACATGATGCTGACTTCACACCGATCATCTCCTTTCTTCGAAGGAGCAGGTATTTCTTTGCTCTTACTGTTCAGCCCATGGTGTATGAATCTCATCACCAACAATTTTGGGCTTCCTGTTCGGTTTCTTCATCTCCCAATGGTCGGATTTTGCATGCCACCATTGATGCTCATCCCATTTTAATCACTGTGGAGACCATCTGTCGGCATCTTCAACTCAATGATGTCGGGGGAAGGATCTCATTCACAAAGGATGAGGTAGCATTGACCTTCCGGTCCATGGGGTACAAAGGTCCTCTCCCTTCAACAACTTATTTGAAGGGTAGAGTGTCCTATAATTATAAGTACCTCATACATTTATTTTTGCACTGTCTTTCCAATAAGACATGTGGTTGGGATCAAGTTCCATCTGACTTAGCTTCGGCTATTCATGGCTTGGTTTCCAACCAACTTTTTAATTTTTCAGCTTTTATTTTCAATAACTTGGTTGACAATATATCGTCACCAAAGAAATTTTGTATGTATCCCAGGTTTTTGTAACAAATATTTTATGGTGAGTTAGGTTCTGTTCTCTCACTAACTGGGAATACATACAAAATCCCCTTGGTAACTTCCAAGGTTTTTGTTCAGTTGAAGAAGAAGAGTGCCCAATTCTCCGGGAACTTCACTCCTCTTCTTCCTTCTATGGAGTTACCTACTCCAGAAGGTGACAGCTCTGTTGCACCCATAGCTGCTGATCCCACACCTTCACCTACTGTTCCCTATCCAATCAAAATCACCTACAAACGCCACCGAACCCCTGAGCAGCTCTCTACAGCTGTTCAGGTCTCTTCTTCCGAACCCATTAAGAAAAAGGTGAAAAGAACTGCAAAGGGCACAGTTCCACCTAAGGTGAAAGCCACACCTATTGTTATTCCACAGGTTCTTCCTCTGGAACCTATGGTTGCCCTCAACCAGCCTGATAGCCCTCAGAGTATGTCACAACACATACCTGAGCATATCCAAAGGGATAACCCCATTATTGAGTTTGCTTCTGATGAAGCAACTCCATTAGATCAGAGACTGTCTCCCAGGTCTCCAGGCTCGTATCACCCAGAAATGCCCCCCACCCATACACCTACCCAGGCTCAAGCAACCTCTGCTGTTGCTGTGGAGGAACCACTCTCTCCCACTACCCAAACACTTATGAGAGTGGTGACATAGCTACAAGCCAGGTTTCCTGACCCAGAGCCTACTACTTCAGAGGTTGACCCCAGGAGTACAGAAGGGGTCAATGCAGATGAGGCTGCCACTATTGTTGATCCTAATCAGGATCCTCAGGCCAGTGGTACAGGATCTAGGACCTCACCTGCGGCAACCCAAACTGGGGAGGACTTCTTTGAAGTTCTTCTCAATGAGGGGAACCCAGGGTGCAAAGAAACCACTTCTGGTGGTGGAGGTGCAGGAGCTAGGCTCAGGACTCTATCGCCCAGTGACTCCACTCATGTGAATGAGGGCACCATCACACTGGAATTGACGGAAAAATCACATCCCTCCAAGACAGGGTAGCTCACCTGGAAGCTGAGGTTGCTACCCTGCGGCTTGAGGTCCAGGTTAAAGATGCTACTATCTTGGACCTTAGGAGGCGCCCCCTGATGATTCTACAACCTTTTCATCCTGATCCTGCTACAACTACCTTTGTCTCCCCTGATGCTACCAAAAAGGAGGAGAAGATACCATCTGCAGGGTCAGGACCAGAAGTAAGAGAAGAGGAAGTTGTACAAGATGTCAACCCATCCATAGTCACTTTGACTAATGAATGGGATGACTTCTTGGGCACTTACTTTCATGATTCCACTACTTCATCTTCCTCTTCTTTTGAGGCAACAGAGGCTGCCAAAGAGACAGAACAAGAGTTTACAACAACAAATGTCTCTTTGGAGCCTCAGTCCCCTGATGGGACTCAACAGTCCCCTTCTGGGACTAAGTCTCCTCTTGAGACTATAGCCCAGGTTGCCATGGAGGATACTACTCTAGAAGAACATCCTATCTCCATGGAACTTGTGTCCCCTTCTGGGACTAAGGCTGCTGAAGACCTATCCTCCATCCTAAGCACTCTGTGGATACTAATAAGGAGTCACCCAAGATGGTTGGTCAACCGGAAGAGGGAGTGAATGCTGAGGTTAACTCCAAAGTTGCAGCTGCTTCTGAAGGCCCAGTCATTATTGATGATTCCTCCACAGAGGAGCTGCTAGCCAATGAACCAGTTTGTGAGGCTATAGGATCCATCTCCTCTGGGACCAAAGCATTGGACAAAGGAAAAAGGAAGCTCACCCCAGATGAGGAAGCAGAGCTAGAGGAGAGGGTACCTAAGAAGAAGAAGGGCCGACCAGACACCTCTCAGGATGAAGAGCGCATCAGACTTTCTGCTCTACTCGAGGAAAAGGGCTATGATTTTGATGAAGTATTACTATGGTCGGTGCCTCAGATGGCTGCTGAGTTGGACAAGGTGCAGCAGCAAGAACAGGCTGCTGCTGCATCCAAGGCCATGGTTGTCCTTACCAAGAAACAAAAGGAGACGGCCTATAGAGACAAGTTGAAGGCTTTCCTTCTATAATATCGCTTCCATGCTCGGCAGCTAGGCCTTATGAAGAACTCCACCATGGACATGCATGTCAGAGACATCAAGGCCAAAGTAGCCAGAGGTGAGTTACCTTCTATTGAGTAGATACAGGCTCAAAGGGCTAGCATAAACTTAGGCTTAGGTCTAGGGGGAGGAGCTACAATTGAAATTCCCTTCTCTGGTGCTGGAATCAGAGAAGGAGAAGAAGTCATGTGTGGGGAAGCAACTAAGGCGATGTTTCCCAACATGTTCCCCCTAAACCCTAAGGCAGAACCAGCCTCTCCTCCATCAAGTCCTTCTATGGACAACATGCCAATATCTTCAGTGATCAAGATCAATAAGGGTAAAAAGAATACAAGCAAACAACAATCAACAGACCCTGATCATGAGAGACAAACACAGGCGGATGAGAGGAGAACAGAGCCCTCAACAACTGAGGATGCTGGTCCACAGCCCACTGCAACAACAGGTGCAGCAGTGGGCTCAAATGTAGAAGATGATCAGGCCAGAGATCAGAGGAGTCAAGCTACTGCTCAAGAGAGACCAAGATTCATTAGAAGAAAAAGCATAGCCAGAAGGAAAAAGAGAACAACTGCCATCTCCTCTAACTCTGAGCCAGTTTCACCACCCTCAGGACCAAAAGCCACACCAGATAATTCACTGCTTAAAGATCAATCAAGAAACCTCTATGATCTGATGTATCATCATACCTACATTCCTATAATAAATTGGAGCTTCAATGCACTTCACAAGGAGTTCACTCTTTATCAGATGAATGGAGGAATAAAAGTTTTGGATTTGACAAAATTGATGGTACTGGCTCAGCCCTTTATCTTTGACCTGGAAAGACTACCACTTGAAAATCCAGACAATGGATCAGATGAGAGAGTTGGTGTCAAGTGGGTAAAGGCAAGGGCTCAGGTCCTGAGGGGAGAAACGTTTGTGAAGAGAATCCAATAGGAAGTTTTGATAGCATCAGCCTAGGGGGAGACTGTAAAGACTAATAAAGGCTGATGCTCACCAAACTTCAATTTTGTCTAAGTATAAAGGTCTACAAAGACAAACAGTCTTCGGAAGGAAGGAGTTCCTTTTCGGAAGCAACATTGCTTCCGAAGAGTAACTCACTCATGTTGAAGGCTGTACAAGACAAACACTTCGGAAGGCCAACACTTAAGAGTTAAAGCTTCAAAGCTTATGAAGACATAAAGCTTCCGAAGAACCAAAGGCTTTCGAAGACTAACAGCTTCCGAAGATTCTCTTCTGCACCAAAGACAAAGACAAAGACTTCAGAGGTTTACCCTCTGACAAAGACTGTAGCTGAGCACTTTTATAGTACAAAAGGTACTGACAACAGACGTGCTGGTCTGAGAACAACAAGGATCAACATACCTAAAGTCAGATACAACACGTTACTTCTCCGTAGCTGCATTAAATGCAAAAGTTTATCTGAAGCCTTAAAGATCAACAACATTAAATGCCTTTTGTATTTAGCTAGTCTTTGTAAAGTCAATGTCTATATTTGTAATGATTGTAATTAAGTGTCTTAGCGTGTTAAGACACTCCATATACTAGAATAAGCTTTACTTTATGTATTGTCTAGTATACCCAACTGTATTCCTACGTGTATACGGTTGTAGCTTTAGCTATATAACCTCTCATTGTAAACTTGTTTAGGAGTGCTTGTATGGTTTGTGCTTGCTTGCTTACTCCTGTAAAAACCTTTGAGAGAAATATATCTTTGAGCTTGAATTTATTCTTGTGTTCTTGTTACCGTTCAAAGATTATTTGTTTATCATTGAGTGTTTGTGAGATCCTTCTAACAGACATTCCGCATCTGTTAGATTGAAAGAGAGAAATACTTGTGAAGTGTTGTTTGAGGTAAACACCCCGATCTAACAATATATTTTACTTTTTTTAGAATATATTTTTGTGTTTCTTAGTTTTACAAAAAGCATACATTTTCTTAGCTTTATGATTTAATGTTTTGTTAGGTGTCTTTGATCTACTTTTTGATATTTAATGTTATATTTTCTTAAATAATTAGATGCTGTCATGTCCAGATTTTCATCTAAACGTTTTTTAAAAAAAATTGGTTTCCTACCTACCACTAAGCCATGGAATAATCTCCTAGTCATTATAATGTAATAGTACTTATAATGGGATTTATATTACATGCGTATGCAAGATAATTAAATAGTTATACTTTATTATTGTACTCTTTATCACATATTATTGTAGTATTAATTATCACATGTTTTGGAATTATGGTGTAGTGTTCAATATGTGAATCTAACTCTCAATCTAGTTATATTATCAAGTTTTAAAAATAATACATATATTGAAAATGAAAAGTTTGTTATATTTGGATTTTCGTTAATACTTCAAGAAAATAAATATTAGTTTTTTCTTTAAATTTAAAAGTTTGACTTATTTATATATATTAAATGAAATTAATTTTTAAAATATTAAGAATAAATATTGTGCTAACATGTAACAAATATGATATAAAAAGAATAGAAAGATGTCATGTGATAATTTTTTTTAGAATGGCAGTTGATGCAACAACAGATATTATTCTTATAGTGTATTATAGACTAGATTAGATATGTCAAACCACACGCAAAAAAAGTATTTTTAGAGAAAATTACACAATAGGATATTTATGTTTGGATGTAATTTCACATTCGAACTTTCAATAATTACAGATTCGGTACTTGATGTTCATGTTTATAACAATTATGACCTTAAATCTTTTATAATGCCTAATTTATCATTGTTTTTATTACCCATTATCACATATAAGACTTTCCCCCTCTATTCTCTTTCTTGCTCCAAAAAAAAATGTAAATTATCAATCTCTTTCACGACAACAATAACCACGTACCACACCCCATCTGCCACAACCAAACCTCAAGTTAAAAGCCACACCATATTTTCATCTATAAAATTCCTTATATTTGTAAAAGAAACAATCGTAAATCACCGATCCAAGAGAGTTAACAATAACGGTTAAGAGAACGGTGACACCATCAATAGATAAAGCTTATTCCTTTACCTAAGTTTCACTAGTAAAAAAAACAAACATACTCAATAAAATCTCATCTTGTTAGGTCTGAGCCGAGTTTCACTAGCTAGTAGTGATAAAGAAATCTTTCACAACAATAATAGTCACATGTAGCATGGTTCTTATGGCAAGAATCATTTCACCGACGACGACCGTAATGATGACTAGTGAAGTACGAGGAAGCGAGATCAGAGCACATATTTGTGGTGATGGGGTAAGAAGAAGCCAATGTAAATTCATGATACGGGTGGTGCATGATGGTTAGTGTGGTGTCGGTGTTCTTAATGATTTTTGTTTTTTTTTTTAGATGGAACCCACCTTGATTGATCTTTGATTGACATCTCAATTCTTGTTTTGAAATATGTTTTTTCTTATAAATAATTAGGCCATGTGTTAGACCATGTGTTATGAGGCGTGAGGATGGCTTGACCACCCTTTATCACGCCCTCATCGCCCACATCCACCACTACACGTACATAGGCGCGTGACCACCCTGTGGTGGCAAGTCCGTGAGGGCCTTCATGGCGTGAAGGAGAAGAAAGGGGAGAGAAAGGATAAAAGGAGGGAGTGATGGGGGCTTGATGAGGAGGTGATGATAACACATATAATGATGGCGTATAGTGATAACGGGGTGATGGTGTTGGTTAATTATGTGGCGCCTACGTGACGCCTATGTGGAGTGATGGGGGCTTGATAATAACACATAGCAGCCTTAGGCTATGTGTTATGAGGCGTGAGGAGGGGCTTGACCACTCTCCATCACGCCCAACCATCACCCCACCAATACACATTGGGCGTGACCACCAAGTGATTTAAAAACCGTGACCTCCCTCACGGCATGGAGGAAAAATGGGGGTAAAAAATGGTGATATGGAAGTCACAAGAGTGATGAAAACATATGTAATGATGATGTTGAGTGATAAGGGGGTGATGATGTTGCTTGATTATGTGGCGCCTACGTGGGCTTGATGATAACACATACTTTATCATCAAGCCCTCATCACTCCACGTAGGCGTCACATAATCAACTAACACCATCACCTCCTTATCACTCCACATCATCATTACATGTGTTATCATCACTCTCACATCACCTTCCTATCACTCTAACTCATCGCCACCTTTATTCAATATTTTAGTATTTGATTTTTATTTTTTTAATTAAAAATTAATTTAAAAAAGACATAATATTATTAAAAAGAATATAAAATTTCAAAATAACAATTCATAAACGGGTTAAAAAAACGGGTTGTTTGGATCCATTGTGTGTAAAAGTTTTTTTAAAGATATGAGAGTTGAAATTTTTGAAAAGTTTTTGAGAGATTAAAAGAGTATATAGTTTTTTTGATTGTGTGTTGAATGAGTTTATATATGGTTAATTTATTTTTGACCTCAACGATCTTATAATAATAAATCTTATTATTATTATTTTTTTTTCTTGGCTTCCAACGGTCACATAGTGAGAACCCTCACGCCTCCACCTTCACGCCCAGGTGTAGTAAGGGAGGGCGCCACCGGGGCGTGAACGGCCCCTCTCACACCCCACTCACACTCCATAACACATGTTCTTATTGTTTGTTTTTTAAGATTTATAGTGAGAGACTCTGGTTGCTTGTTGGGGGTGGTGATGACTAAATATAGTTTTATTATATATATTTATTATTTAGTTATCTTTTAGTTAATCTAAGTGGGGCTTGTTTCAACATATCATTCTATTCATTTATTTTTATATATAAGGATAGTTTGGTCATTCTATTAGTAAGCTTATAGAAAATCTGAAGGCCATTAAACAAAAGATCTCAATTATTACAAATTAATAAGATCAGTTGTCATTTTTGTAACTACTAGAGTCAAAATTTCAAATGTGAAATTACCTCAAACATAAAGACCAAAAGCATAAGTTTCTCTTATTTTTATTTTAGTATGAACTTTTTTAGAATACATAAACGTAAATTAAACAATATGCTATGAGCATATAATCGATAAATAAACAGTATTGTTTAAACAAATAACATATTAGGTGTGTCATTTTTAACCGAACCCGATTAAAATCAACTCGAACCCGAATAAGTCTTAACCCGATCTACCGAACCCAATCTAGTAATAAACCCGAACCAAAAGTTTTTAAATGGTTTGGTAAATAGTTAATTTTCTCAAAGATTTGGTAACCCGAATAACCCGATTATGTATATTATCGACTTATTAATATATTATATGCATGTATATATGCATTAATTATTTTGAATATCACTTATAATAACGTTTGTCAAGTTAAAACTTTATATGTTATGTGTATGTATATATGCATTCTTCCGTATGTATATATTTGACTATCCGTAAGCTATCTCGGTTTTCATCTTTCAACTTATATATAATGTTGTGTGTAAGTATATATGCATTCATTATGTATATGTTATATGTGTATACATGAGACAAATATTTATTTTATATTATGTATATGTGTATATTGTATAACATTTCAAATGTTTTAGTGTTAATTTTAGGTTGACTGTTAAGTGAATTTAGTATAACCCGAATACCGATTAATACCAACTCGAAGAACCCGATTACCAAAACCCGAATACCGAATACAAATAACTTAAATGGTTTGGTAATCGGGTATATTTTCAATGTCAAAAAACCCGAACAACCCGACCCAAGGAACCCAAAACCCGATTAACAAACCCGAACGACACCCCTAATAAACATATGCAAGAATTGCAATAAAAGTAGGTAAAGCCCTTAAATGTGAGTTTTTATCCATTCTGGCATACGTCTCATCTTCTAACGAATGCATGGTCTATGTTGAGGTGAACAAACCCCATGAGACAATGTTTCATAGTTTCAACTTTTGAATCGATCTTTATATTCACATTTTAAAATCTGCCAATTTTAAACTTAATTAATTTTTTGTTTTCTTATTTACAATGTGATGTTAATTTTTTTCAAACAAAAAACTAATAAATCTTTTAAACCTATTTTCACTATTTGCTCATATAGGACTTGAATCCTCAATTATTATACAATTAAAACATTTTTCACTAGAACCACATATTTTTGTCATATTTAGTTTTCTTTTTACAACCACATATAGTGTAATTTTATAAAAAAAATAAATAAATAAACTCGAGTGTAGTACGAACGACATTAATACAACAAACATGTTATCTAACCATGATAGATAATATTTTTATACGTAAATTCATAATCCACTCTTTTATCTTCTTCCCTATATGTACAAGCAATACGCACATGAGTTGAGATTTCTTATTATTTTCTATTTAGAATTAACTCTTCATGTATTGATCACTATGTTAGTACCATGTATAATATATATGTTAAATAATGAAATATAATAAATAGTTATCAATTAAAATTTAAACAATATAAGATGATATTTAAATATAATATGTGATTAAAATTTTATACATTTAATACTTTAAGAAATACAATAATTATATTATTTCTTTAAATACTAAGTTTTTCAAAGTTTGTTTCTTTAAACATTTCATTTTAAAAAATTGTTTTTGAAATTTTATATTTTATAATTATTTGATTTTTTTAAAAATGTTTTTTAATATTATTATATTTTTAATGTATTATTTTTTCAATTTTAAAATACATAAAAATATATATAATATTTGATATTATTATTTAATGTGATATGTATTTAATAGAACAGAGACGGGAAATTAAAGTTGAGATTCCCTGGAAAAATAACATGTGTCCGTAGAAAACCTTTATTTGATAAAATAGATGCATAGATTGTATCTTCTTTTTTATGTAATATTGATTAATTTTTAAAATCAATTTTTTTTAATAGTTACATATATTAGAATCATGACGAACTTTGGTGTAAATATAAGATTACATTTAAAGAGGGGGTGAGTGTGACTTAGCCAGCCGGGAAAATATCTTTAGAAGTAGACTTATCATAAAGTTTTTTTTTTCCTTCTCAATTGATATCCAAGAATTGAATATAGTTTCATTACTTTACGCAAAATTGTTTTGAAAATTGGTTGTAATATGCACAAAACATGCGACAACATTTCCAATGTAATGTGTATTCATGACAAATTGACTTGTCGACGCCACCTTTCTTCTATGCAATTGTCATCTTCATACACACATCGATGTCCATGTTTTTCTTCCATTCATACCTACACACACTATTACACTAACATCTAAGAAGTCTAATTTCTTCGGTGGGGGCTGAATTATGTTGATCGAAACGGGACGAAAATACACAATTATGTTAGATTGGAGAAAATGCAGGAAAAAAACATGTAATGTGTTGAAATAACTTAAAAGAGTTTTCTATGGTAGAACACATTGCATTTTATATTTTTTTCTACTTATTTTATCTTCTGAAAATACTCACGCTATATGAAATTGCATCAATAGCGGCTAATTTTATATTCGCTATTGTTAGAAAAAGTTGTCCCAGATAGTATTAACAACAACATATCATTGCTAAAACATCATCGATAATGCTTTGTCGCTAATTATTAAGAAATTCGCTAAAGAGTAGCTGTTAAAGGTGATGTCACTAATGGCAGAGGTGTTGCCACTATCGATATCTTGATTTCTGGTTTAAGGTTTTAGTGGTGACAAAGTGTCGCCGCTACTGACTACATATCGCCACTAATAACAACAGACCTGTAAAACATATTCGTACTTAAAATACGCGTTTTCTGGCATTTTACCACCTAAAATCACAAAATAAAAATTGCAACACAACAATTAATATGGAACATACAAACTACATAAACATCAAATTAACTGTTCTAATCTTGTTTACAACATACATAAACCATACAATTCAAACGTTAAATAATTAACGAGCATATATCATCATTCTTTTCTCTCATCCGAATCATCTTCTTTGTTTCTATTCGGTAGCTTATTCAATATCATGAATTGTGAGATTTGGTTTCTAAAACTCGCGTCTTGAAATAAACTTGCAATTTAACCTTCTAAAATAACGTATAAGTTATAAGTTACACCAAAGTTGTCTAAAACGTACTTTCTCAAATAGGTCTAAAGGCCAAACACATTTTCACAGACTTAAAGTTCATCGGGGTTTTAATTGACACGTTCAAACTAAAAGTTGCTTGCTTAAATATAGTATATGTATTCGGGTAATTTGATCCGTTTAGATAAAAACCAAATTCTTTAACACTTTTTAAATTATGTAAACTTTTACAAGTTCAACAACATAATATTTGATAGTTTTACCAGTGTAAATACTAGAGGTGTGTGTTCTTGCTTATGAATGACTCACAAAACTCAATGCTTCATCGGATGAAGAAGGTTTACAATAATATATTAAAATTACTTATAAAAAATTTAATAAAATTATACATTTGGTAGTACTCTAACATGTGTACAATTATACTTTCATTGATGCAATAAAATTATACATTTTGGACCATGTTTGTTTTGGCATGTTATTTTCCCACATGTAAACAATACAATTGACCCTAAGTGATATCCTGATAGTAAGGTAGTTTTCTCCGTCTAATACGTAGAGGGTGCAAATTTTGCAAGGTGGCATATATATAGGTTATTAAAATCAAAGTAAATGAGGCGTTATTAAAATATCATCATAATTAATTTATTAAAAGAGTAAATTGTATAAATGGTTCATGTGGCTTGATCTGATTGCAGACTTGGTCCCTAAACTTTAAAAATTGCAAATTTAGTCCAAAAATTTTGAGTTAATTGCATAAATAGTCCATGTGGTTTGATTATATTGCAGATTTGGTCCCCAAACCATATAAAATGCAAATTTAGTCCCTAACATTTATGAGAAGCTTACATATATGAACCTTATAGTTTGATCAGATTGCATATTTGGTATCCAACATTAAAAAATTGCAAACTTAGTCTAAACATTTGAGAGAAGATTGCATAAATGTTTTTTATAATTTGATCAATTACAGATTTAATCCCAAAATATAATTACAATTATATTTTAAATTTTAGAACCTCGTTATTTAAGATCAATTAATATAAATAATTCACAAATCCAAACTAAATATTTAAACATTCTTAAAATAATTTATATTATCCATGAAGTTATCTAAAAAACTTGTATTTATATAAATTCAAGTAAAAAATAGCAAAAAATATTGAATGATAAACATTAAGTCAACAAGATTTTTTAAACTTTTCAATTCGCAAGTTATATTAATAATGCTTAAATAATTACTTTGGATTCATAAAGTATTTTTATAATCCAATCTTAATTAATATGACTTATTAGCAATGCATTATTTTAATAGTGTTTAAATAATTTATTTAAAATCAAGATTATTTATATTAATTGATTTAATTAATGTGTTCAAACATGTAATATTGTTTAAATAAGTAGTTTGGACTTGTGGAATATTTAAATTAATCGATTTAAAATAACTAGGTTCTAAAATTAAAAATATAATCATAATTATATCTTGGGACTATATTTGTAATTGATCATACTACAGGAACCATTTATACATTCTTCTCATAAATGTTTGGACTAGTTTTACAATTTTTCAATGTTGTAAACTAAACATGCCACACTACTAGAAAGG
This sequence comes from Mikania micrantha, assembly GCA_009363875.1. Classification (NCBI taxonomy): domain Eukaryota; kingdom Viridiplantae; phylum Streptophyta; class Magnoliopsida; order Asterales; family Asteraceae; genus Mikania; species Mikania micrantha. Next base: position 45,645,963 of record CM018685.1, on the reverse strand, counting down.
CTGTTTTTTTTTCCAACAGATTTTTCTTAAAAAAAGATCGGAATTTCCGACAATAATCCGACATGATAGCTAAAAAAAGTGAACTCTAAAATTTCATATTAGTTTCCGACAATATAGCGACAAAAAAACATTTTTGTTGGAAATTTGTCGGAATTTTCCGACTCAATTCCGACCAAAACATATTTGATGACAAAAAATTAAATTTTCTCGAAAACCTGTCGGAAGTTTCCGACAAAATTCCGACTAAAAACTTTTCCGACGAATTTCCTACAAAAGAAGTTAATCAATATTATTTCATACTAAATATAGTTATTGTTGTTTCAAATTAAAATCTAGTTAATAAGTATTATCATATTTTTGTGTTAATGGTTATAACATTATTTACTTATTTGGTTAGGTTTACTTATATTATTTAAAGCATACTTTAAATATCAAAGTAATAATATTTTGGTTATTGATTTTTAATGTATGTGTGGACATATAATTATATATACGCCTAACTGTGTGTATGTTTAGAAATATATGTATGAGTATGATTGGCTATGTATGTGTATGCATTAATATGAGTAGTATAGTATATCTAGTGGATGGATGGATGTATGTTTGTGTCTTCATATGTATATGCATGAGTGTGCATGTGTGTATGCATGAGTGTGCATGTGTGTATGCATATGTGCATATGTCTGCATGTATCTTAATTTCATGTGTGGGTGTCTTATAATACACTTGTTATTTATATCAATCACGTACATGTGTATATTTTGGTATGTATGTAGGTGTGTGTATAAAGGGTTATGCAAGTATGTGTTCCCATGTAGACACAAACACATAGATATATATATATATATATATATATATATATGCTTAGACAATGAGAAACCTTAGTTTGAGTAATGGGATTTGATTTATCAACACATACTTATGTATACTTTATGTATAAATTGGTGATGTAAAATTATTTCATGTATCATGAAGTTCTTTGAAAGCTAAGATGAAAAAAACAACCTTAGGACCTATAGAAAGCAAAAAAAAAAAATATTTTCGTAGGAAAACGGTAGGAGATTGCGACGATTTTCAGACAAATATTTTATGTACTAGGAACTAGTTGGTATTACCTACAAGTTTCTGACAAATGTATATTTCGGTAGGAAAGGTGTTGGAATTTCCGACAGGTTTCCAACAAATCATTTATTAATTAAAATTATTATTAAAGGTCTCATTTTTTGCTACAAGTTTCCGACTAGATTGTTTTTTATATTATTATTTCTAATAAAAACAAAACACTAACTTTTGAGTTTTGAGTAGGACTGACAATTTCAAAAACGAACCAGTTAACACGACACGACACGACATGAAATTAATATGTTTCGTCTTTAATCTTAACATGTTTCGTGTCTTAAAAGGTTAAAAACATGTTCAACAAATTTGTAGGTTCGAGAATGGTGATCCCATATAGTTGAATTGCAATTTCAGTTTGATACTCAAAAGGAGCAGATGAGAGAGGCGATGAGGGAGGAGGTGGAGAAAATGAAGAAAGATATGAGGGTGGAAATGCAACTACAAATGGCACAAATCATGAAACAAATGGGTATTCATGGCAATCATCCACCGGCTTAGTTCGCTTTACGTTTTTGTTGTTAAACTTGGATGCTTGTTATCTACTTAGCTTATTTTATGTTTTTTTTTAAACTTGAACTCTTATGTTTTTGTTAAACTTGAAGGCCTGTCACTTTAGGTCATCTTTTTGTTAAACTTGAACTATATTAGTTTAGTTTATGAATTATGACTGTATTGATTATAAGCAGGGTTTGTATCAGATTTCAATGTATTATAAAGCAGAAAAATTCGGAAATATTTTAAATTTACGAAACTAATAAAAAAAAGTAATTGTAGGAAATTGGTCGGAGAAAAAGATGCTTGAAAATGACAAACTTTTGGTCGCAAATATTTAGCAAAAACCAATAACAAGAATGCTGTAGGAAAATTACTGTCGGAAAATTGTCGGAAAAGCTTCTCGAAATCGCGTCGAAAATAATAATTTAATAAATTGTTAAAGGCTGTCAAGATATTGTCGTGAAATTATTGGAAAATTATTGTTGGAAAGTTGTCGGAAGCGCTTCTCGGAATTCCGTAGGAAATATTTTCCACCCTACTTTTTGCCAACTAAACCGTGTTTGTCAGAAACTTGTCGGAAAAACCTCTTACCTACCATTTCCTTCAAGAATTTTTGTCAGAAAAATGTACCTTTTCTTGTAGTGCCATCTGATCAAGCTATAGGGACCATGTATGTAACATTCTTATAAATGTTTGGACTAAATTTTCAACTTCTAACGACTAGGGACCAAATGTGCATTCTAATCAAACCACATGTACCATTTATGCAATTAACCCCAAATGGTTGGACTAAATTTACAATTTTTAAAGTTTGAGAAACAAATATGCAATCTAATCAAACCATATGGACTATTTATGTAATAACTCTTAGTAAAATTAAATGAAATATATGCCATACTCAAATCAAGTAACATACAAGAGCAGTTGAAATAAACCTCCAAAACGAGTTATTAAAAGTCAAACGTATTATTCACTCATCATATACAAAGTGAAAGAGGAGTTAAGGGATCAAATCATTCAAAATGTTGGCTCCTCACTCTTCAAAAATCTATCATAACTATTTAAAAAAACAAAAGATATTATTATTACGTGTGTATAACACAAACATAAAATGATGTTTTGGTCAAACAATACAAATATGGTGTATTTTTATTGGAATTTTATCATGTGAAAACTCGATATTAAAGAGAAATCTTAAATCTCATCTGAGTTCTTCATCTGAAATCTGGAAAATATATATGAGTCCACAACTAACCACATTAAAATTGATTTTTTTTATTCAAACCTATTTTTTTTGTCAACATTTACGTACGTGGATCGCAAATTTATTATCAAGATTCAACTATATATACATATACATATATATATATATAGGTTCTTATAAAAGTTCATTTTGCCTAATAAGGTTAATTAATAAGGAATTTTAAAATATTGAAATCAATCTAAACAAACTCCAGTTTAACTCATTTTTGCATTATTAAATTAGCTTATCGAATCATAAATCTCATACCTCAAACCCAAAATAATAAGTTATAATACTAAAACCTATTTAAAACCAAACCTTAAACTGTAAGTAAAAGCTAAAACTAAGTCCTAAAGCCTAAACTTTAAAGCTAAATGTTAAAGCTAAATCATAAAACCTAATATTGTAGAGTTTGACGAGACGGTTTCAACGTCATCAAAATGAATTCAATCAAATTTCATTAGACATGTTTCTAAGATTTTAAAAATTATTTTTAGTCTTTTTGGGTAATATAAACTTTTTATTAGATCTCCTCCGTACATATATATATATATATTGTATATATATGTATGTATTTATATGTGTGTGTATGAATAAATCAAATTATCTCTCATCATATGTATCTACCTGCTATAATAAAAAAAAATATTTTTAAGAAACACGTGACGCGTTCTGGTTAAATATGAAATTTTTTGCCCGTCTCTCTCTTCTGATAAATTATATTAACTTTTACTAATTATATTATATAATTAAATATTTAAAAATATAATTTATCTTATTCCAATAATTTACTAATTTATTAAAATTTAATAAATAATAAGAACAATTCGATTATATCTAATTCTAAATATGATTTTATAATTATTAATTATTTATTATTATTTAATGTTAATAAATATATTTTTTAATATTTAATCAGTATAATACACGAGTTTTCTTGGCAATTATTTTAATATATTTCATAACATATCAGCGAAAGTCTATGAAAAAAAACCATGTGTGGATATAGACTTTACTAAAGAATCACTAACGGATTCCGACATCATTTCCGTTAATTACACCAGTTTGTCTCAAGACAACACTTAATCAAAACCTACCAAGATATCTAATCTAATATTAAATATCTTACCTAATTATATTTTTACGGACAACGGACGACCAGCCCGTCACAAATCGAGTCCGTCGATATCCACCGTTGGATCGTTGACAATATTGACAAATTTTGTGTGTGAGTTTCTTTTTTTTTTTTTTTTTAACTAGTAGGTTGTCCACGCGTTGCGGCGGGAATTTCGCAATGATTGTAAATATCAGAAAGAGGACATGATCTCGTATAGTAAAGTGCACATATAAAAAACACGACACAACGTTGCCAATCCCATATATAATTTTAAAGTATACTCGGCCGTCTCTCAAAAAAAAGAAAATGGCCGTACTTAGTCATAAGATTTACCAATAAAAAACACAAACATAAAATCAACAAATAAACCTAAAAAAATAATTATTAATTTATTTAAATAATATTAGTGTTCATTTGTTAACATTAAATAATATTAAAAACATAAAAACGACATAAAACGTGTCGTCACCTAATTATAAAAAAAGTATGAGCCATACCATTTTGTCGATATATGTAATTCGTCACGACAACGGTAATAATATCATGAATATGAATATGCAAACCCAAAAATCAGTCACAGTGGCTATCAATCCGTCAACACAATAAACTGAACAATTGCGAAACGTGCCACACTCACAAAGGATAGGGACGCAAACATAAGCAGGCGGTGTTAAAAATCGTAGAGCGAAAATAAAAAAAAACTTTTTACATTCGCAAAAATTAGCGTAAAGTAATACAAACATAATATTGACAAATAAAATGTAATCAGTTAATTATTTATATTATTTAACTACTATTTTTATTTAGTTATAATATTAAAGTAAAGGAAAAAATGTCACATAAGAGAATTGAACCTCCAACCTTCGGTACAAATTTGCCAAAATTTTAACCACCAAGGCATAATAACATATGCTCCTTACTTGTAAAACATAGTTATTTATTTATTAATATTTTTGCATAATGATGAGGCGGTGGCAAATAAAAGGCTGATAATAGACGGATGTATCCACGGGGATTAAATGGATCGAATATTGGGGCAGGAACTCATTACTATTTCTAACATCCATTTTGTATATATAGATAATAAATTAGTAGCACATAAAAAAAATGTTGACTAACTTTTTTTTAATGGCTAAATTTTGGGATCCATAACGGGTTATTGGAGTATTATTGCGGCACCCAGCAGTACCACCCGATCATATTCACCACCAAGTCAGCAATTTTAGTGAAAATTCAATATTTTGAGACACCCCTTTGTAGGATTCACACTCGGTACCATTTGGTTTATGAGTCTTATTCCACCACCAAAATACCGATAAACTGTAATGCCTTTTGTACTTTAGACAACTTAATAACATCAAAGATCATATATTATTAAGTAATCAAATTTTGTCTATAATCTGTCGATCGGACACTAATTAATTTAAAAAAAAAAACCATTAACAGTGAAAAATATGTTTGCCGACATTGTGGTTCATTGTCTTGAAGCGCAACTAATTAATTTGCCGACAAAGATTACTGTTGAGATGATGAGCTTTATATTAAGAAGCCAAAAAAAAACCTCAGCTTATGACATGTTTGTGTTTTGTATTGTTTCATTTGCATGCATGAATTTTTTTTTAATGCATATTATATTTATATATACATGAATCGGTTCTCGTCATCAAATACATGCATCCGGTGATCACCGTTTCTTAGGTTTTACTTGACTAGACTATAGTTAAAAATGTTTAATTTAATAATATTATTTGTTATTTAGTTTACATAAAAATCTGATTTTATATATGAAATATAGTTAACGTTTGGTATGCATAAATGAATGATGGAATGGAATGAGTCATTATTTTGAAACGATAAGAAAAGTGTTTTGTTACCACATATGAATAGAATGTACTAATACATAAGGAATGCGATTCTTTCACTTTTAATGATTTTCATTTATTAAAGAATGGATGTTTTTTTTTTTCAATTCCTTCTCTTGAAGGAATGATCCGGCCCATGTCCAAAAACATGGCGAGAACCATGACCTAAACCATAACATAAACCATCAAATAAGGTTTTTATGTAGCTAGCAGCTATTGTCGTTATTTAAGTGATCGGACTGGTATCAATCTTCACAATTTTAGAACCTCAAAATTTACTAGATATCTTCGGTTGTGTCATAAACTGATATTAATTATGTACACAAACACATAAAAATAATAGTTATATACATGCATGTATAATAAATATAATATAAAAAACGATATTAATCTACAAAAATACATAAAAATGATAAAACGTACTTTAACTCTATAGGTTTCGTATGTCTAGACTAAATCATTACCATTATATTGTTACGTCAGAGATGATTTGGCCAGGTAACCGAATTGATCAAGGCTACATATGACATACAATGCACCTGGCATTTGATTTGTATGTCAATCCAAACACCTTTCTATTGCCAGTGAGTTTAATTTCTTTAACCCACTTTCAAAAACAATTTTCCAATGAAATGCAGGGCCGTCTCAGAGGAGGAGCCAGGGACAACTCATGTTTTTAGGTGGCCTAAAGCAGAGTGAATAATTGGAATGTATATTAATTAAGAAAACATAAATCACAAACAAAATAGGTATATTAATTAAAAATACTAAAACAAGAAGAAATTTTACATTCATTAGAATTCGTTACAACAAGAAAAACCCCAAAAATTTGAGACCTCTTGATCTTAATGGCCCTAAGATTGGACTTTTTTTAACCCTATAGAACCCACATTGGAGGTGCGAAGTGGTCGACCGCTTAGGCCTGATTTTCTAGGGGTCCTGAAATTTTTAATTTTTTCTTTTTCATATATATATATATATATATATAGGGATTGAAAAAATTATATATATATATATATACGGATTGAATCCTATGAAAACCCAATTTTAAAGAGAAAACTCTTAAACCCTATGTGAGTCATTGATTTGGAATCTTGAAAATAAATATGTGGTCCAAATTAAACCTGAATAAAAATTTAGGACCACATATTTATTTTCAAGATTCCAAATTAATGGCTCACATAGAGTTTAAAGATTTCTCTCTAAGATTGGGTTTTCATAGGATTCAATCTCTATATATATATTTATATATAAATTTTTTATAAAAAATATAAAACATCGATGTTTACTATAATTAAGATGGCCTAGTTTTTTTTCGGTCTCATGCCTCGAATTTTTTTGATTTTCATGGCCGGCTCTAATGAAATGCATGAGAATACTATGAATTTTCTTTTGAGAGGGTTTAGGGGACTAAGGAAATAGCTTGAATTTGTGACGCGTTAATTTTGGGACACACAATTACGAGACAGGTTTAGCGACAGATCGAACTACTGACAGTTTTATGGACCATTTTGGGAGGGGATTAATTAGTGACCGGTTTCATGAACCAATTTACAGAATTAGCTATGGTTTCCTGACCAATTTGAGATGTAGTAGCGACTGTTTCTTGGATCAACTGTGATGACATAGCAATGTTTTTGGACCATCTTGTTTCATAATTTAATTTCCCGGAGACTTTGAGAAGGAATTAGCCAGTGTTTTCTTTCTACTCTGTCACTATCTGACGCCAGTGCCACCAACAAGGCAACAAGTGACATAGTTGCAGGACCATGCATCCAACCTAACACTAGACCACAAATGAATTTTAACGACACAAGCATCGAGTGTTAAGTTCCTCACATATCATCAAAACTTGAATGGCAGAAGAAGTACACAGAGATTGAGTACACAGAGATTGAGTGTTCTAGCTACCCCCGTCCAATCACACACACACAAGGCAGGGTTTCTTGTTAACTAATCTTAATTGTATTAACCCAACTAACTCTGATAAAATCATCCAAATCTTTAAGGTTTTTTTATAACCTTAATATATATATATATATATATATATATATATATATATATATATATATATGGGAGGGTTCTTAAGAAAATCATTATTTTGGAGAAAACTAGAAAACTAATCACAACTGTTATCAATCAATTTCGTTTTTCGTTTTACATTTTTTTATAATAAAGTTATATTTATTAACAAAAAGAAAAAAATAAAAAAATATATGTAATTCATGTTATTACATATATGTAACTCATTGATTAGATATATATAACTTGTAAACTATATATATGAGTTACATATATGTAATTTTATAGGTTACATATACGTAACTTCGTGATCTACATATTTTTATTAAAAAATTTTTGTTGTTCATACCATTTCTAAGTTAATAATAAAAAATCATAAAAACAATAAGATGTAGTTTACATATATGTAACTTTTAGATGTTCAGAACAATAGATGTTTGATTACATATATGTAACTTGTAAACTACATATATGAGTTACATATACGTAACTTTATAGGTTACATATACGTAACTTTATAGCTTACATATACGTAACTTCGTGATCTACATAATTTTATTAAAAAATTTTTGTTGTTCATAACATTTTTAAGCTAATAATAAAAAATCATGAAAACAATAAGATGTAGGTTTTTTTCCTTTTTTTAGATGTTTGGTTCATTTCTATATATATATATATATATAGAGGAAAATGTTCAAATAATAACTCATTCTTAAAACAATAACCCAGATAACTTAGCCAAGATGAAGCCAAATCTTGGATTTTTTTTCTTTGAACATCATTGTAACACATTTAAACACTATGTTCTTTTATCAGTTTGTAAAAATTCATCACCGTTTAAGAGATATCATCGTTGTAAGTTTTTGATTTACAACATTGTAAATGTTTTAGGCCCAAAACATACAACGATGTAAACTCTCAAACGGTGATGAATTTTCGCAAATTCATAAAAGAACATAGTGTTTTAAATGTGTTACAATGATGTTCAAAAAAAAATCCAAGATTTGGCTTTATCTTAGTAAAGTTATCTGAGTTATTGCTTTAAGAGTGTGTTATTATTTGATCTCAATCCTATATATATATAGGGAGAGGTTCAAATGTTAACCCTCTCTTACAGGGTTAACGGGTTAACGCTATAAGGGAAGTTAATAATGGAACCATCCCCTATATGTGTGTGTGTGTATATATATATATGTATATGATGGTTCAAACCAAAACTTGTTAAATCTAAGAAAGCTTAGAACACTCAAACTAGTATAATTACGAAAACACTTATTTTGATTTAAATTTTATAGATGAAAGCATTAAACTATTATTGATAGAAAAGATGAAAGCATTAATTGTAGCAATATTTATCAAAATCATTGTCTAAATCTTATACCATATCATATCATTTTCTATAAATGTCATCATCAGCCTTGAATATTTCATCTACTAAAATGATACGAATCACCTTTTCCCTCGATTATATAATTCTAAAAAGATTTTAGGTAAGATAGGGCATCATGTATTTACGATTTCGTGACTTCAATTATAATCACGTGCACAACACGTGAAATAAGAGAATGCACAATATTAATTCAAACCCTACTTCAAGTGAGACTATTTTCATGCTCTAACGAGATATTTATTATGTATTTTGTCTAGTGGTCACATTTCGTTTAAAATAACTTCTAGTTAAAATTCACATACCAAATGTCATTGTGTATAACATCATATCATCATCCGTAGAGTATTTAATAAATCATTCATAAATAAAATAAAATAAATGTGTACCCTATCACTTTGAATGATGATATATTTCTGTTAAGTAGTGACCGTATTTTAGATATGATATAATTATAGGGCGATAATTAATTAAAACTATAATTTTGCCTAAAAATACAAAAAACAAAAATTTAGTACAAAAGAAACCTATTAAAAAATAAAAACAAAAAATATATGTTTTTATGTTTTTAGGCAAAATTGTGTGTGTATGTGACCATGTGTGTGTATACAGGGGAAAGATCAAATAACTAATTTATGACACTTCTTCATGAATAATGTTAAATAATTATTTATGACACTTCTTAATAACTCAAAAAATGAATGCCAATAATTAGTACCCTACACTCCAGGGGCATTGTTGCAATTTCTGTAAACATCAAGGTTAATAAAAGGCTGTTATTTTAATGTGCTCCTCTTTTTGAAAACTCGGGGAGCAAAAAAACAATTTCCAGAAAGTATTTAAATCTTTCTTAAAGAACCAGACCCGAATCATGGACCCGCGACGGCCCCTGACAGCTGACTTGTGTCTCAGCCTCTCAGAGTCTCAGGTCACATCTACTCAGCAGGCTTGGGCTTCTATTCTTTCCGGCTTTCGGCCCATCAAAGCACCACTCAATAGCCAGCTGGCCTCCTGATTTGGGCTTTAAAACACTGGCCCATGATCTTATTTATTATAATTTATTATTTTTTTTCTCCAACCTTATTCAGTTATACCGATTTTACATGTTTTGAGCAGAAATCACTACCTTTAATCCTGTATAATTCAAAAAATATAATATGTCGTTTAAAATTTATCGGTGAATTTTTTCAGCCTATTAAATCAATATTAAATATTAACTGTATTATATTTACTTTGTCAGATTAAAGAACATATTTTTTAATATACTACAAAAAGATCCTTTTATACATAACACACTTGTAAAAACACCAAATTATTTTTTACAAATTATATTTTTTTTTAAAATAATAAAAACCATTTTTTTACACAATGAGATAATTTGAAAAAATCAAACTTTTCAAAAATGAAAGTTTAAAAAATTGATAAAAAAAATTAGGTTAAATATAAAAAACTAGGTTTTAATATCTTTAACCAAAATTTTTTTATCTGTTCTACAAAATGCATTTCCCTCATATTAAAACATAAAACTAAATATTAATTATATCATTATTTATACCTTTTCAAATTAAAAAAAATAGATTTCTTAACATTATAATCTTTTTAATTAAAAACACATATTTTAGAAAAGCCAATTGCCATAAAAATTGTAATTTTCGTGAAATATGATTTTTTCCCCTAAAATAACGAATTATTTTAAAAAAATAAGAAATATTTTAAAACTGGTATTTTAAACAAATTTGTTAATTTAAAAAAATTAAAAACTAATGTTTCTAAACCACAAGATATTGCTTAAGTTATTTAATTATAAGTAATTTCAAAAATATATAGTTTATGCTAGGTTAGTACCCCGTGCATTACACGGGAAGAATAAAAAAATATAATAAATAATTATCAATACAAATTTAAACAATATAAGACAATTTTTTAATATAAAATAATTATATTATTTTTTAAACATATAGTTTTTTCAAATTTTGTTTCTTTCAAATTTTGTTTTAATTTTCTTTTTGAAAATTCAATATTTTATAATAATTTGGTTTTTATTTAAATGTGTGTTTTTTGATATTAATATAATTTTAATGTATTAAAATTTTTTTTCATAATTCAAAACATGTATTTAGTATAAGACAGAAGAGTGACAACAAAAGTGAGGTGCTCTAGGAACATGACAAGTGTCTCTAAAAACCTTTTTTTTATTAAAATAGATAGATTTTTTTAACAACGTAACTATTCTACTCCTACTCTTAAATTATTCTTAAGAATTTTCCTTTTTATTTTATGGTTTGAAACCAAAACCTCCTTTCTAAAGTTAATGTTTTGTTAAGTGACTAGTCTAACATTGGTCCTATATCTTTCTATCTAATAATTGATTCCGAGAAAATGTCACATGACATTCTTCTGTTATTTCAAAAATAAATATTTATTTTTAAATATAAAAATTCACAATTGATGTTACTAATAATATACACTGTTTACATAAAAACACTAAACTAATACTAATAATTAATAATATGATAATAAATAGCATCTATGTTTAATCTTATCTTACTATTATAATAAATAAACATTTTTTTTGCCACATGTCAAATTATTAGACTATCTTGCCACATGTCATTTTTATACTCTCATTCATTGTCTTTCAAATTAAATGCTAATTATAGTTATATTATCTAATTTATTAAATAATTATAAATTTAATGACTAATGATATATATACCTTTTACATATTAAAAGTAGTTTTAATAAATTAAAAATAGTTATAATAAATTAAAAATGAAATATTTTTTATTAAAAAACACACTAAAAATGTTTACAAAATATGATTTTTTTTTCTACAATTGTTTTTTAAAAAATAATTATATTGAATTTGTAGTTTTAGGAAAAATGAAAGTTTTGTAAAACCAAGTTCTCATAAAAACAATTTATTAAAAACATTTTCTTATAAAAAAACATATCATTTCAGTTTTCAACCCGTGTAAAACACGGGGTTTAATCTAGTGTTATATATATATATATACTAGGTTATAACCCCGAGTATTACACGGGTTTGAGAAATAAATGACGCAATTAAAATATATTTATGATGAATTACATAATCAATTGTATATAAATATATTTTATACTTACAAACACAATTTATAAATCTCTAAAACTTCTTTATATACAACATACAATTATCCGTGAAAAAGTTGGTTATTTCAATAAAAAACCAACTTTTGACAACGGTTGGTCTTGACTTTTATTTATTGACATTGCACATTATATGTGTGATTAAACTGTCTTATTTGAAATTTAAACAAAATTTTATTATCTGATTGTGTTAAAGTAATTCAAGAAATGTATTTAATAGTATATAAAAATATAAAAATAAATTAACTAAAATGTCGAATGCAGACCCACAAACAAATTGTCTATTACACACTTTAGAACCATTTCCTGATAAAATATTTTTCTTCCTATGATAATTTTGACCACTCTATCTATTATATATATATATATGTATATATATATAACATAAATGAGAATATTAAATTGTAATGAATAATATTCTTAATAAGGACTTATTTTGACAATCTGAATCATTATAAAGATGTTTATAATTCGGTAATTTTTTGAATGTCATTTATTTAGATGTAAAGGTTGATAAAAATATTTAGATTTTCTTATACAAACACGTCATTAGATTTTACACCATCCAAATAAAGATCTATTGCATTCCAAAGTGTGTAATATTGTCATTGGTTATGTTCAGGCTTAAAACTATAGAAAAATTAAAATAAATAAATTAAGTAAAAAATATAAAACATTAATAATAAGTATTATTAATATGAAAACGTACCATCAATTAAAATTTTAAGAATTTTAAATTTTAAACATATAATGCACTAAGTATATTTTGTAAAAATAAATATTTTTTTAATTTAACATAGTTGTGGCATAAAAATAAATCTTATTAGTTATATTTTAATTAAAATATAAATTTTATACATAAGTTAAGTTTGTATTTATGCAATACTCCTTTGATTTTGAACAAAATAGTATTAATATATAATCTTAATTATAATCAAATACATGTTAAAAGAAAAATATAACTTAAATTTGTCACCATAAAAATAGGATTGGTTTAATTTAAATTTTAACATAAAAATAGGATCTATTTGTTTTATTGCTTTTAATTATAAATTGACATGTGTCAATAATTTTTTAAAATTAAATATGGGGTTGACATATGACAAATTTGAAGGGAGCTTTATTGTGGTATTGACGCATAAGCAAAATCATTTTAGTTTATTATAATAGATAGATATATATATAATATTTTCTTTATAAATTTTTATTTTTAATCTTTTTAATATAAAAAGGTATAACAAATATTATTAGTTTTAATAATTATGTAAATATATGAAGACATAATTATAAAATCACATAATTTTTATTCATAAATCCGTGTAATACACGGGTGTATAACCTAGTAATTTATAATTTTATATAGAATTATATTTGATTTATTGATTTTCGGTTTTAAGAAAAAAAGAATGAGAAAATTTGGTTCAAGGTATAACAAACAATGCATAAGGTACTCCTTTATTTATGCAAAATGGTTACATCTGGCAATTAATATTTCAGAAGAAAATCCTATGAAGCAAAGGATTCAAACTCTACAACAATTTCCATTGACCCTTTTTCACATTCGTTTCTCAACTTCATCTTGTTCAATGGTGACGCTTTTCCATTTCAACTGATTTCAGTTACAGTTCTCTTAGTTTTGATTTACTGATTAATTTTTCCTTAAACACCGTTGATCGTCTTGATTCATGGCTCCGAAACCCTAAATTTACTTGTTTTTTTTAGAATGGCGGTTGTTGCAATGGCAAGACCGTTGCCTCAGAGTGCAGTGACTGAGTATTGAAACATCAGCCTTACACTTATGCCACAATTGCAACGGTGCATTTTTTAGTGACAATATTAGAGAACCTCCCCATGTTGAGAATTGCAGCGGAGGCTCCACCCCATGTTGAGAATTGCAGCGGAGGCTCCACCCAACCCTCCTGACGAGCCAAGTTGGTTGGAGTCAAAGACTCCTCAACCAACCGTCACAGGGAAAAACCGGGCAAAAAGTTTTAACCTTGCTGTGTAAAACCCTTTTGGATCGGACACAAAGCCGGTTTTTGAAATGATACATATAGGGTTTTGAATTTGGAGGATATTGAGTTTCTTGGGCATAAAACCGGTAACTGGAGCATGAGATTTATAATCATAACGCCAGTGCCATATGGCCTTAGTTTAAAAGAGCTTTACAGGTTTTGATCTTTTTCAATTCCACATAATTTGGTAATCAAAAGCTATTCAATTTATATTGTTCGTCTGTGTGTTATATCTTGTTGGAGGAAGAGTAATTGATTCATTTTTTTTTGTCATGTATGCACCGAGGGCAACTTCAATTTACAAAATTGTGTTTTTCCATAATTGGATTGATTGTGTTATAGTGAAATATTGCTAAATTGAATGAAAATTTTGTATGCATGTATATGTGTCAAATGAAGAAAACTATACCTGGTAATTTTAACCCATAACAAAATAAATGTAAAGATTTAGGTAAACAATTATTGTATTTTGGTTTGAAATGGGTAATATTATGACATAGCATGGGTTGAGATGAATAACCTTAACACAAAGCAGGTCAAGATGGGCAACTTAAAAACAATGTGAACATAATGGATTTCAATAGGTAATGATGATCAATAATATATTTAATGACCCATTTTAGTTAAGGGCATGTTTTGGATTGCTTATTTAACTTCAAAAGAACTTTTTGTCAAAAGTGATTATTAACTTATGACTTTTTGAAATGGAGTTTTTAAAAAAGTGTTTGGGTTAACTTATGACTTTCTGTCAAAAAGTTAAGAGCTATTTCCAAAAGCTAGAATTTTTAGTTTCTTGAAAACAACTTTTCAAGACTAATCAAAAACTTAAAATGAAAAGTGCTTTTGAGATTAACAAACACTATTTTAACTTATTAACTTCTTCAAAAAGTCATAAGTTAATAAGTTGGTTTTGAATGGAATCCCAAACAAGGCCTAAAAATCATCAAAAATTATTCAAATAAACTATTTATTTAGTTACAACTCATTTTAACTTGAGCTAAATTGATTTTTTTAAAACGACCCGTTTAAACATAAACTGTTTTGCTTAAAACCCATATTGATCAGCACCCATTCTAACCCGCACTAGTTCTGACCTGTTACCCAACTCAACCCACCCATTTTTCCAGCATAAAGAAAACATTAGAATATAAGAGACTTAAACAAGCTTCCTTTTTTTTTTTTTTTTATTGTTTTGTATTTATGAGTCTTTGCTCTAGTAATTGTTTGTAAAGACACTAATATATCAAAGCTTTAAGACGTTATTGTTGGGTTTATGTTGTTGTTTCTGGTAGGGAAGGGGAGGTTTTGCATCATATTATCAGATGAAGGCTTTGCAACTGATCCTTGTAGCTAACTAAAGACGAACCATGAAGCAACGCTAAAAATTGGTGCCACGTAATCAGTCGGTCATGGGTTCGGGTCACAGAACCAACCTGTTGCAGAAATGCAACGCAAGGATTCGTACATCAAGCAAAAATTTGGCTCAACCCACCCCAAAGCCCATGCCACTCGGTTTACCCTTTTTTAGTTGTTGTCGCACCACTAACATCATACATAATTGGTGATCTGACTGTTTCAAATGTTGTATCTTTAATGTTGGTTTTGAATCTCTGATATATGGATGCATGCTCACACCTGAAAGGGTGAAAAGCCTAAAGTGCAACCATGGTTGTATAAGTCGCTAAACGCTAGTCGGATGGCATGATACCGCCCAAGGTTTAATCGGGATTAATCGGCGCTAGGCGGATTGGATTTTTATATGTAATTTTACATATATATATATAGGGAGGTATTCAATTAAGAACCATTTTTATGTTAAGAACTTGAGAACCACATAATACACTTGTACATTATGCTTTAAGTTTTGTACATAGAGTGGTTATTTAAAAGGGTAAAATAGTAACTTCTCCTACTTTAAAGGAAAATTACTTTTATACCCTTTAAAAATATGGTTCAAAATTAGTTCCTTTAGTTTTTTCATATTTATTGGTTCTTAATAGAATAAGTCCCTATATATATATATATATATATATATATATATATATATATATATAGTGTTGGGTTTGGCTAAAAAGGACAAAAACTGTAAAAAGTGTAAAAAGGATCTTAAAACGCTCATAACCGGCTCATACGAACTCCGATTTGACCTATTCCGGTGGCGTTAAAACCGTCTCGTCAAACTCTACGTTCTTAGCTTTTATAGTTTAGCTTTTATGTTTTAGATTTTAGGGTTTTGTTTTTTATCTTTAGAGTTTAGCTTTTAGGGTATAGTTTTAGAATTTAGGCTTTTGGGAGGTGGGTGGGTTTAGGTTTTTGGGGGTGGGTGTGGGTTAGGTTTTTGGAGATGGTGCTGGGGGTTTAGGTTTTTGGGGGTGGGTGGAGGGTTTAGGCTTTTGGAGGAGGGGGTGATGGTGGTGAGGGGTTTAGGTTTTTGGGGTGGGTGGAGGGTGGGAGAGGGTGGTGGTGGGTGGGGGGTTTAGGTTTTTGGGGATGGGTGGAGGGTTTAGGCTTTTGGGGGAGGGGGGGGTGGTGGTGGGTGGGAGTTTAGGCTTTTGAGGCACGGGGGTGAGGGTGGGGGTTAGATTAGGTTCGATAAGACGGTTCTAACGCAACTTGAACGAGTCAAATTGGAGTTCGTATGAGCCGATTATGAGCGTTTAAAGATCCTTTTTAGGCTTTTTAGAGTTTTTGTTCTTTTTAGAATATCCCTTCCCTATATACACACATCAATATCAATAATTTAATATAATACTTCAAATAAATTAAAAAATAAAATTAAACATACTAAGTCAAGTACTTCAAAGTTCAAATTTAAACACCGAGTTCAAAGTTTAGAAATGAATCTCGATGTTAAGTGGCTGGATTCGATGCTTTAGAGATATATTATGGATTTTTGGTTGAAAAATGTCTAAATAATAATGAAGTTGGTACCCCTTTTTGCCAGGATAAAGTCAAAAAAAAAGTTAAAAAATAAAAAAAAAATATATCAAATCTGACTAGGCCGCCTAGACACCGCCTAGTGCATTGGCACCGTCTAGGCCAAAATCGACATCGTAGAGGGCCGCCTAGTGCCTAGGCACCGTCAAGACCGATTTTTACAACAGTGAGTGCAATCCATCTATTCACTTCTTTTAGATATACAGGTCATCTTAAAGTATCATGAATTAAAACAATAATGCAAGTCTTTGTCGATAAATTCTGATTGTCAAGTTTATGTGATAGATAGACATTTAGCCTTTCTTCTGATGAGTAGTCTATATATATATTTTTTTTCTTAAAGTTCATCTGATAGTTTCTATTGTGAACGATGATATGTCCTATTTAAGTTATGTTTAGAGAAAATTCTAAGCATTGACACATGACTCTCTTCTATATGTCCTGTAACTGTCCCCGCGATAGTTACCTAGTGGTAAGGGGTGAAAATCCATAATGGAGGTCTAGGGATCAAAGCCCGGCACCACCCAATTTTCCCTGAGTCATGCGATTTAGCTCACTCATGTTGGTCGTGAGACCGGTCGGTGAGAGGCGACTAATGGTGACGTTCACCATTTTTTTATATGTCCAGGAACGTGTACATCATGGTATTCCAAAAATTTGCAGAAAAATGGACAGAACACAACAAGTCATTAAGATACGTGACATATTAATGCATATGGATAGAACATTTATTCCTAGTACACACAAATTAAACTCCTAACTCAACCAATATCCAAATTAGGCTAAAAGACGCTTTTCGAAATTGTTTAGAAAGAAAGGAATGTTGAACTTGTGAACTTAAGGATAATGAGAAACATAGTCAAAATGTTGACAGATCTTGGTGCGTCTGTCTACCACCAAAATTTTGAAAAGCTGTTTCTTGACGTCTCAGCAAATTTCTACAGAGGTGAATCTCAACAGTTTATTGAATGCTGTGATTGTGGGGATTATTTAAAAAAAGCCGAGAAATATTTGAACAGTGTTGTAAAAATCGGGATTAATTGGCCGATTAATCAGGATTAATCGTTAATCAGACCTAAGCCGATTACATTTTGCTTAGTCGGTTAAAAAATCGCTAGTCGACGCTAGTTGGACCAATTCCGGGAGTCGGATTAATCGGTCCAAGGCCAAAAAATCGATTAACAGGCCAATAATTTTATGTCTAAGCCAAAAATTTCGGTCCAAGCCCAAAGAAATTGTGGTTTTTCTTATTCCCGATCTTAGTCGACTCCTAAGGATGCTTATGTTAATGTTTGAATTTTTAAGTACTTTACTTATTATCTTTAAGGTTTTAGAAAAATATTTGAATTTTGAAGTATTATATTTATATTGATGTGTGTATTTGTATGTATATATATAAAATTTTGAAAAATTCTATATAAAAATTCCAATCCGATTAATTCATGTTCTCTACCTCGCCGACCGACTAGCAACTAGAGATTTCTCTAACCATGCATTTGAATGAGGAAATTGAACACGTGTCGCATTATTTTGACGCGCAAAGTAAAGGGAAGATACCAAATGTTGTTGAAAAAGAAATGATTTTAAGTCAAATGACCCAATTAGTTCACATGGAAGACTCAGATTTGGTTACCATGATTGTTGATGATAAGGGTTATGATTTTAGCAAGATTTACAATTTGTTCCTTAGGGTTATCAATAGATTAAAGTTAATACGGGGAGAGATAACTTGTCATATTCGGGAAAAGGGAAAACAACTTGTTACTGATCCTAAAAGGGTTAAAGAATCGGTGGAATTTGTAAATGTTTACTGGATGAAAAAAACATTATAAAATCGTTAATCTTTCATTCAAACAAACAAACAAACTTACCCAGTATATTCCTACTATATAGTAGGGTTTGGAGGAAATATGAACACAAACTCTTTTAACTTTATAAACTTGCATTCAACAATGATAAAACGTTCCAAAATTGTTGAAATTATGTGTTCGAGTATTTCATAAATTTTAGCCATTAGTCTCCGAAACTCATCTCATTGTTTGTGGATTACAATCTTAGAAAAGGATTAAAAGGCCTGAGTAAAGAAGGATTTGAGACAGTTATAGAAAAAGTAATGATGTTCCGTTATCTACAAGAAAAAATTGTGTTTTAAAAATATTACAAACAACAGTTGGCATAACGGACTAACGGAGCGTATCTAAAGATACATAAAGAAGTTTAATATTGAAGCTAAAAACAAAATGGGGGTATCAATTCTCAATTTCACATCAAAATTGACCCAAATCAAAGTTTCTTGAACTCGAAAGGATAGAAATATTGATTTCGGATAGTGATTTCATACACGATCCGAAAGACTTCCAAGCAATTATTGATGAATTTCTCAATCTACACTCACTTAGACCATGCGGTGTGCCTGGTGGATGGGGCGTGGTTGGAGCTGGTTTGGGCGTGGACCACCGCCCCCTTAGGCATGGGTGGGTTGGGCGTGGGCACAGCCACGCTTTGTTACCGTTTGACCCCAATCAATTTTCGACCGTTGCCCCTTCCAACGGCTACCTTCAAAGAATAAAAAAAAACTTTTTTATATAAACAATTAATTTTAACACAAATATTCACACTTAATCTTTTTCTTCTTCTTCAATTTTTTATACAAAAAAAAAAGTTTTCCAATGGATCCCAACCAAACACCAAAACAATACTACAAACCCGAGCACCCAACTAACCGAAACCCGAACACCCCACCTCAGTCGTTCTTCTTGAACCGTTCACTTGTGATGAATCCTTTTTTTGATACAAATTGTTATCGCCCGGATTTTGAATCGAGTTCACAACAAGGGTTCTACACTTTTACCTGAATACGGTTCGAGTCAAAAAGCACACGGGTTTGCTCAACTATCAAAGGATGAAGTTGTATCCGAAACTCAACCCTCTACCGATGCCGGTCCAAGCAACCAACCAACACAAAAGCGTAAACACAAAAAAAAATAAGTTGGCGATACCGAACTCGTTGTGGTAGCTCCAACTCGTCCCGAAAAATGGACACCGGAGGATGTGTCGTAAGACCCAATTGTTGGTAATTACTTTCGTTTTATAATTTTAAAGATTGTTAATTATTTGTTTAAAATTGTTAATATTTTTTATTTATATATTGTTTATAGGTCGTAACCAAAAAGGACCGGACTTTTGAAATAAAGTCCGAACTCATTTTTTCCAAGCTATGGCTCATGGGGAGTATCGTACCAACGATATGATCTCTAGCAAATGTAGGGACATTAACCGAAAGGTTAAAAGGTTTAACGAGATTTATTCTCAAAAATGGCAAACTTGCCGAAGTGGCCAAAGCAACACAATGATCGAGAATAAAGCGGTCGATCAATTTAGACAAGAGTTTAACACCGCATTCACGCTTAGGCGGAGTTGGGAGATTATGAGGTAATGTCTTAATTGGGTTAGAATCCCGACTGTTCAGGGCTCGACTTTAAAGCGATCAAAAGTATCGGACACCGATAGCCCCGTCTCGTCGGATGTTCGAGTTCAAATAAATCTCAACGACCTCGATGAAGAAGAAGATGGGCAAGAGGATTTGACCCGTTCGATTGGGAGAGAATGCGCCAAGGCCGAGCGAGCAAGGGCGAGACGGGCCTCTTCATCTCAACCGATCCCGGATTATACCCAATGAATGGACAACTTATCTCAAAAAATCGGTGACTTTAACGATTTAAAAAGGGAACATCAACGGTTGGTAGAGCTACAACTTTTATTTACCAACACCGACCACTTAACCGGGGGCGACCATGAGATTGCCGAGAAGGAGAAGGAAAAGATTCGTAACAAATACAAAGATTATTAGTTATTTTATTTTAATAATTTGTAATATTTATTTCTAATTTTATGTAATGTTTTAATTTTGGATTAATTATATCAGGATATTCTAATTTTAAAAAATTAAAATAAAAAAAAATGACATCATCACCAACCACTTGGTATTTCCACCACAAGTGGTTGAGTTGGTGGTTGTGACGAATATCTACGTGGCTGCTAAGTGGAGTGGCTCAAACCAAGGGGCATACTAGGGCTGTAAACGAGTCGAACGAACACGAATGAGCCCTTGTTCGTATTCGTTCGTTTAACTTTTAACTTGTTCACGAACGGTTCACGAACGCTAACCGAACGAAAATTCTTGTGCATGTTCGTTCATTAAGGAATTTAGCTTGTTCATGAACGCTAACGAACACATATTATTTAAACTATAAAAATCAACGTTCTTAATTTAAAGCATTTGAGATAATAATTTATAAATATATAAATTAAAATATTACAATATTAAACTAAAAATAACTTAAATATTGTATTAAATTAAAATAAAAAAAATACAAACACGTTTAATGAATAAATATAATAAATGAAGTTAACCGAACATAAACGAACGTAAACGAACATGTTACCGAACGTTCACGAAGACAAATGAACGAACACGACCTCTGTTCATGTTCGTTCATTTAACTAAACGAACGGAATTTCTTGTTCGTGTTTGTTCATTTATTAAACGAACGAACATAAACGAACTTCTCGCCGAACGGTTCACGAAATGTTTGCTGAACGTTCGGTTCGTTTAGAGCCCTATGCATACCCCAGAGTCTTACAAACTTCCACCTGAAATCCTCACTGTGTGAAAAGTTCAAAACGTATTACCTTGGGACCCACAACGGATGGAGACTAACCTAGCAAACAAACATGGGTTCTGCTGATATCAAAGCAACTTTTCGGGATCTCAAAAGCATGAACCGGACGTTTTCACATATCAAATGTTTGTTCTAATGCTTTTCAACAATGTAGATCGATTGAGCTATAAAGAAATTGAGCAGGCGGTTGAGATACCAGCCGTTGATCTGAAACGATGTTTATAGTCATTTGTTTATGCAAATGGGAAGAATGGTTTTGAGGAAAGAACCGATTTTTTTAAAAAAATTTCTAGTAAATTCTACAAGGTGAAGATTGGGACGGCGGTGGCACACAAGGAATCTATACAAGAGAAGCAAGAATCTAGGCAGAATGTTATTATTAGAAAAGTAAATTACGATTTTGGCCTATATGTTTTAAATGTTTTAACCATTTCGGCCCAAAATAAAATCTTCTATCAATTCAGACACTGTGATTTAGACAACTAACGTTTTTGTCCCCAACCATAGTTAGATTTTGGGCTAAACCGTTATAATAGTTAAGTTTGAGGGGCCAAAACCGATAGTTGCCTAAACTACAGGGGCTGAATTAATAGAAAATTATAATTTGGGCCAAAATAATTAAAACAATTTTTTCAACAGGGGCCAAAACCATAATTTACTCTTGTTAGATTTATGAAAGGAAGACACGTGTTAGATCATAATAATATCGTGATGGAAGTCACAATGCAACTGCAGTCTAGATTCTTGGCTAACCTTGTTGTGATAAAGAAACGATTTCAGTCGCTTATGAAGATTTAGAACGGGACCAAGAGGACCAAAAGTTGTATAGGTACGTGGTTTGATCGAGTGATACACGAGTTAAGTTTCTTCTGCATGGCGCGAGTCGTGATTATTGTTGGACGGGATGATACCCTTTCACTTCCGGTTTCGGTTTGATCATTCATGATACTTTTTGCAGAGATTTCATTTGAAACTAACCTATTAACTTATTAACTTTATGAAAAAATCAATAAGTTAAAAAGATGTTTGGTAATGTCAAAATGACTTTTTGTTTGAACTTTTTGGGTAAGGATAAAAAGTTGTTTTTAAAAAGTTATAGTTTATAGCTTTTAGGATGATTTTAACTTTTTGATGAAATAAGCTAAAAATTAATCCCAACACTTTTTTTAAAAGCTAATTCAAACAACTTATTACTTTTTGACCATTCACATATCAAAAACTAATCCAAATAATTTTTTAAAAACTTTATTTAAAAAACTCATAAGTTAGTACTTTTGACAAAAAAACCTTTTAAACTTAAATAAACAATCTTAAACATGCCATTTATATGGTGTTTTATACCTCTTTGCTAAAGATGCAGGTTCTGATTCTAGATGTTGGTCAGACAGAGTAGTGTTATCAAATCCATGCTTTCTACAAAAAATGAATTCAAAGGTTTTATATGAAACCAAATTAAAAAGAAAACAGATATCATGAGTTTTCATCATTTACTTTCAAGACGGATAATGTCACACCCCGACCGGTGGCGGAATATGCCGAGGCATGATTTGTGTAAAAATGATTGTTCATAAGCTCATGATTTCTAATTCGAAGTTTCATACATTAAAATACTAAATTACAATGCCATTATATTACAAGTTCAAAGTCAAATACAAATTTAAGAATCTAAAACTTAAATCTTTGATAAAACTATCTAGGTCCATCTTCCTAGACTTTTACTTAGAGTCTTCACTTTAACCTGTCACACATGCAAAGCAACTGTCAACTAAATGAATAGTTGGTGAGTAGTCACATGATTATAATAGTATAAGTTTCAAAATATGCAAACCTTAATAGCAATGTATATGAATATTATAATGTGAATGAAACAAGCATGTGTAAAGGGTGTACCGTCCCTTTTTAACACGAACAACGTCACGCGAAGAGAGCGCGACTCTCTTAGGAACTAAGTACTAGAATACGTGCAAAAATGCATAAGAATAAATAAGTATACAAATACAAGATCAAACACATAATAACAATTCAACTACAAAGCATTATATAGTTTGCATAAGTTTCAAGAATAGTATAAAGTTTAAGCATTTGAATAAGGACATGTGTGACAGCCCAAAATAATATAAAACTAAAAAGGGATGTGAAAAACTCACCTGTTTTGCTTAAGCAATCCAATAATACAACTATATGTAATTGTGGATCTACAAACACTTGTCAACCTGTTTTTGGAATAATATGCATAAGAATATGTCTACAAGTTCCTTAGTCTCTAATCATTCTAAGGCATAACGCGGGCTTAGACTTGTAAGGCTTAGGTTTATTAAATAAAATAGCTTATAAGTTCAAATAAATAAATTTATAAGTTCAAATAATTGTATTTAGAACTAAGCATTCAAAATTTAATAACTTAAGATTTTAAGCTAAAACACTTTATATAAGTAAATTTTATAAAATTTTCTTTAGAATATAAATAAAATTATATAAAGCTTACATAAACGATATCTGCAAATTTTAAATATTGAAATGAACCTTAGTTTAAGTTTTATAAAAATAAAGTGATAAAATAATTTTCATACAACCAGAAAGTTTATACATAATTTTCTAAACTTTTTACACAATAATATGCTTTTATAAATTAAAAATAGTGATTTTTAAACTCCTAATGATTATTAAATAATTAATATTATTAAAATATTGAGATGAAAATTTAAAATATAAAAAGAACAGTTTGAAAGAAGTTTATAAATATTTTTCTAAGTCTTTAACACATTAATATGTTTTTATGAATTAAAAATAATGGTTTTTAAACCTTTACTAATATTTAAAGAATCAACATTATTAAAAATACAATCCTTAATCATTTTCAGAATATAAAGAAGGCATAAAATCATTTTTAAAATTTTCTAAATATTTTATCATGATTTTTATATATTAGAATGATTATTATAACACTTATAATAACTAAATAAGGAAATAATAATAAAAATAACATTCTGAAATTAAAAAAAATAATAATAATAACAGAATCTTTAAAATGTTGAAAGATATTTTATAGAATTTTTTATGATTTTTCAGAATTTTTAAATGTGTTAAAAGTGTAAAAGAAAGTGGGTTAAGGACAAAAAAAAACCGGTTTAGTTGCGTGGCCTGGGATTCGAACCTGTGTTCCTCCTCCCCAGCCTGAGTGTCTTAACCACTCGGCTGGGAGAGGGTTTTATTGAATGAATCGGATTCACATTATACTTAAAGTCCTGCTCATGTTCATCCTTTTCAAAAGAATACCCTAGTTTCGATCCTAGCATGAATTCGATCAAACCAGAAAGCATGAGCTCCTATTATCATAGGGCTTTTGTTCTAACCTAGGAGACGAGTTGAACGGTTGTAGTACATACCTGTAGTAGTTAGAGAATAATGGGTTCGAGTTCGGGTGAGGTCTCGGTGTTCTTGAGCTTGAGTCCAACGTTCGAAGGCTTTTGAGACCGGATTGATGCTTCTGTGAGCTTCAGAGGGGTGTCGCGATTGTGTGTGTGTGTTTAATTCGAATTTGGTGCTCAGGAGAGACGAATTCGTGTTAAAGTTATGCTTAATGGTTCGACCGAGATAACCGTGGTGCTTAACGCGTGATTAGGGTAATTAATGCATTGATTACGGTTGTTGGATGTTGAATCGAGGTCGGCCGAGCGTGGGAGATGCAATAAATGCTCGAATCCTTCGATTGGGTGTGGAGTCGGTGACTATGGCGGTGGTGTGCAGTCCGAACGGGAAGAAGGGTGGCTGGGTTGGGAAATGTTGCTGAAAGTTTCGAGATATGGCAGAACAGGTCCCTCCTGTTCTGCCCCTTGTCACCCTTTGTCCGAAAACTTCCACCACACACACATACAAACTTTCGGGTATTGACAGGATTGCCCCTTGAAGTTACATGACTCATTAGTTTTAGGTTTAAAGCTTGTGTAAAGTTTATAAAACATAATATTTAACAAAGTGAATAAACTTATTATTAAATAAATTTTACAAAGGCTTAAGTATTAATTTTTATAAAGTGTTATGTTTATAAAAGTTATACATAATGCTAAAAAAATATTTATTTTGTTATTTATTATAATTATTACTAAAAAAATTCTTAATCTATAATGAATAAAATTTTAAAGTTTTAAACACTTAATTAAATAAATAATTTTATAACACACTTAAATAAATAATTGAATATACATATATATATGTATATATATAGATATATATGTATTATAATGAAACGGTTTAAAAGAAAATGCTTCTCATAACGATGTATTTAGGAGTTACAGTAATAATCGAAAATTTGCAAATGTTACAGTCTCCCCTACTTTAGAAAATTTCGTCCTGAAATTAATTACGAGGAGTCTTGATCAAAGAGATGAGGGTATTTTGTCTTCATTTGGTCTTATCGTTCCCAAGTAAGTTTTGGTCCGCGTTTAGAGTCCCAACGCTCCAAAACTATCGGGATACGCTTATTCTTCAGCTTCTTGATATCTCTATCCACTATCTTTACAGGCCTTTCCACGAAATGTATCGATTCGACAATACGAACTTCATCGAGAGGTATGTGTAAGTTTCATCGGCTAAGCACTTTTTGAGGTTTGACACATGAAATGTCGGATTCACGTTTGACAGTTCTTCCGGCAACTCGAGTCAGTAAGCAACTTTACCGACCCTTTCCAAGACCTTGAATGGGCCTACGTATCGTGGAGCTAACTTGCCCTTTTTCCCAAAACGAACAACTTCCAAAGTAATGTTGGTGTTTGAGTAGGATCTGGAGAATCGATTTGACGGATATCTATGGGAAAGTGTTGAATCTTAGAATACGATATGAATGAATTTAAGGATTTGATTCAGAGTTTGCTAAAACAATTGTGTCCATTGCCTAGTACAACAGGGTTTATCAGGATTCACATGTATTGCAAATTCTCGTTACTTGTGCACCCGCAACGATAATTTACATTGCATGATCACCCTATCCTTGAATCTTGAACACAAATGAGTTGATTAGGTTTTATCAAAATTTATTAGGTTTTATAGGACGTTTCACTCCAATTGATCAGATTGAAGAAATCTACCCCGTAGAACCATAAACTTTGACTTGATTGACCTTTTACAAGATCACATAGGAGTTATTTGGATTTCCCGTAGTTTTAAAGTGACAAGCTTTAACCTTTTAGGTTATTACAAGTCTTTTAACTAGTACTCTACTCGAATAGTTTGCAAATCGTATAAATATCATGATTCCTAAAATAAAAATTTAATTTAATTGATTCAAATTTTGAATGTTAAAAGATGTTGAAGATGGTTGTGACATTAGAAAGCTTAAATTATGATTACAAATATTATGAATCATAAGCCTAATATCATGAGATTTTGTTTAGAGTGAAAGAATATGTAGAGTAAAAAAATAAATAAATAAATACATAAATAACACTTAAGTTAAATATCTTAGGGCTTTTGGGTTAAAGTCTAAGTATATGAATATGTGAAATAAAACATTATAAAACTTTAGATTGAAATGATAAATAATACTAATAATCATAAGTATAATGTCTTAGGAATTTGAAAGTATGGTTTTAAGCGTAAGGATGTTTGAAAATGAATGTCTTGCATATTATAATGTCATCATCTTTCATAAGGATAATTCTTTGAATATGTGTAAAGAGTATGATGTTATAATATCTTAGATGTAGTAATGAATCACCATTACTAATCTTAGGTATAATATCTTAGAATTATGATAAAATATGCATACATGTATGACATCTTTATTGTCTTAGATGTAATAATGAGTAATCATTATCAATCATAGAATAATGTCATCAAGTATTCTTGACTTGTGAAGAATGTATTATAATATCTTAGTGATAAATGAACATCACTAACCATAGGTATAAAGTTATAAGATTTGTTTGAATCATATAAATATGTGACATTATGAATTCTTAGATATTATAAGGAATCACCCTTACAAAATCATAGATGAAATGTCATATAATCATGTTATAAGTATTATAGGAATTTTAAACACTATTACACCTTTGATGAAATAAGGAATCACCCTTATTAACCATAGGTGTAAAGTGTCTAGAGTTTGAAGAATGATATCCAAAGTTGAATACCTTTGACATATTAGAACTTTATAGCTTGCGAGACGTCATGCTTTGGCCTGTAAGTGAAGAATACTTTCATCAAGAATCCCCAGGAAAGCTAAACAGCTATCCTAGACAGGATTTTCAAGTAACGGTATTTCACCCTTCCAGTTAGTACATGTCCGTCTTACAAACTTAGTTCTAACGGGAATAAGACCACAAAGATATACCTATTTCACACGTGTTTAGAAGGGATAGAAGGATCGCGAATCCCTAAAGTCTATGTGAAGTCCACGAGCTTGCAAGAATGTAGGAGGTTCATAATAGAAGTCTAATATGTGATTTGTATCGGGAGTTCATGATGATTCATTAAAGGTTCAATATTAGAGTTCAGGATGAAGGTTCACTAAGAAAGGAAGTTCACTAAGCAGGAGTTCAAAATGGAAGTTCACTAAGCAAGAGTTAAAAATGGAAGTTCACCAAGTAAAGTTCATAATAGAGGTTCACTAAGCAAGAGTTCATAGTGGAAGTTCACTAATCAAGAGTTCGAAATGGAAGTCCACCAAGCAAGAGTTCAAAAATGGAGGGTCACTAAGCAAGAGTTCAAAGTGATAGTTCACCAAAGCAAGGGTTCATAATGAAAGTTCTCTTTAAGGTTCAATTGGAAAGGTCCATAATACAAGTTCACACTAAATGTTCAATACTAAAGGTTCTTAATACAAGTTTACTAAAGGTTCAATAACAACTAGCATATGAAAGTTCATCTAAACGGGTAGCTTAGTTATAGTCTAGGTCACCAATTATAATAACCTAATTCCCTATAACCATGGCTCTGATACCAATCTGTCACACCTCGACCGGTGGCGGAATATGCCGAGGCATGATTTGTGTAAAAATGATTGTTCATAAGCTCATGATTTCTAATTCGAAGTTTCATACATTAAAATACTAAATTACAATGCCATTATATTACAAGTTCAAAGTCAAATACAAATTTAAGAATCTAAAACTTAAATCTTTGATAAAACTATCTAGGTCCATCTTCCTAGACTTTTACTAAGAATCTTCACTTTAACCTGTCACACATGTAAAGCAACTGTCAACTAAATGAATAGTTGGTGAGTAGTCGCATGATTATAATAGTATAAGTTTCAAAGTATGCAAACCTTAATAGCAATGTATATGAATATTATAATGTGAATGAAACAAGCATGTGTAAAGGGTGTACCGTCCCTTTTTAACACGAACAACGTCACGCGAAGAGAGCGCGACTCTCTTAGGAACTAAGTACTAGAATACGTGCAAAAATGCATAAGAATAAATAAGTATACAAATACAAGATCAAACACATAATAACAATTCAACTACAAAGCATTATATAGTTTGCATAAGTTTCAAGAATAGCATAAAGTTTAAGCATTTGAATAACGACATGTGTGACAGCCCAAAATAATATAAAACTAAAAAGGGATGTGAAAAACTCACCTGTTTTGCTTAAGCAATCCAATAATACAACTATATGTAATTGTGGATCTACAAACACTTGTCAACCTGTTTTTGGAATAATATGCATAAGAATATGTCTACAAGTTCCTTAGTCTCTAATCATTCTAAGGCATAACGCGGGCATTAGACTTATAAGGCTTAGGTTTATTAAATAAAATAGCTTATTGTAACAACCGAATAATTAGCACATTTGATCCTGTATAAAATCTATGTTGAATTGACAATGGTAATTACTACAGATTGATAGTACACGAGAAATGATGAACGTGGGCGAAAACCGTGCGCAAAACGGAGTTACGGATTGTCCGGAATCACGAAACGAAGAAAATGTTCAAAGTATTGAACTTCTGGACTCGTCGCGGTACGCGACGGAGATTTGAGGATCCTTCGCGGTACGCGACGGACCTAAAATATCTAAAATCCTCCGGATTTCTTCGCGGTACGCGAAGCCCTTTTTGGCTTCTGGTCGCGGTACGCGACGGGTGTGGCGGTGCAACAATCTGATCTACTTCATCAGATTTCATGCAAAGTTAATTATTTTTACATTTTCGAACTCAGACGATCTACAGACGAAGAACACAAGCAAAACACCCTCCAAACAACCTGTTGAAGCCATCAGATCGTATATTTGAAGCCAGGGAACGTGTTTACAAGTCCTGATCGTTGTTTTACCCGCAGAAACCTGTCAGATTAGGTAATGATTTGTTCTAACCTTCTAGTTTGATTTTGATTGATTAGATCTTGATTTTGAACTTAATGATATAGTTAGGATTGTTGATTATTGCCTAGATGATGGCTAGGATTGATTAGAAATGAAGAACACGATGTTCTAACGGTTAAATCCTTGTTTTGATCCGTTGTAATGCCCGGTTTGCATGAAATCACAACTATGGTTATAATGGTTTAATCCATTTGATTATGACAATGTAGATGGTTAGTTTGATTAATCTTTGAAATGCAAAGGTTAAATCTAAGTGTTTCAAACTAATCACAATCATTAACATACTTATTGAACGATTATCTGATGTTTATGATAACAGTCAGATTAGTATGTTAAACATGGTTATTAAACCTATTCTAAGATTACATTGTGATATTTCATGATATCTGGGTAATCAATTATAAGGATTTATCATTTCTAAGCCATTAATCTGTTTAAGAACTGTTTTAGCATTATAATCAACAACATTAACTACTTGATGACTTTTAAGGCAATGTCTTTGACATTGAACGTTCAGAAAGATCTAATCAGTAGGTTAAAACATAAATGACTTATTAAGTGTAAACGAATGCAGAAATTCACCATTAGTACCAGTTTGTGAGTGATCTTGCTACAGTAAGACATCAGGTGAGTTCTATGAGCCCTCTTTTACTATTTTAACATTTTAGGGCTGATATGCATGTTATAAAGTTATTTTTAGGTAAATGATTGTTTTATCTGGCTACGGTCAGATAAGAGAATATGCTAAAGTAAAGAATGTTTCAAGTTGTAAAGTTAATGTATGAAAATAACACTAACCTGATTAAGGTCAGGTAAAGAATGTTTTCAAGTAAAGAACGTTTTAAAGTAAATAATGCTTTAAGTCTCAACTACAGTTGAGAAGTAAATGATTTTAAGAACCTCAGCTGAGATGTCAAGGATGTTTTAAAGACTCAACTACGGTTGAGAAATGAATGATTTTAAAGGTCTCGGCCGAGGTTAATTAGAAAATGCGATTTTGAAGTCCCGGCTGCGGTTGGGCAAATGTTGAGCACTGCGGTGCGGATAATGATTTATGATTATGATGGTTTAAATGATTTAAACCATGTTATGTATGAATGATGTATGTCAAGAAGTCTTGTACCGGTATGAGCCGTCAATTTCGGTTGATGGTTTAAAAAGTCCTGTGAAAGAACAGGCAGAAGTCCTGTGAAAGAACAGGCATAAGTCCTGTGAAAGAACAGGCATAAGTCCTGTGAAAGAACAGGCCTGTCGACTGTGTGTCGCCAGTTGAGGAAATCTTATGCATGCATAACGTGTTGACTTTGGTCAACAGAACAGGCTACATTTATGCGCTGTATGATTGATGTTATGATGTCATGTATGTTATGTATATGAAATGTTTTGTGTTTAGTATGATTGAGACTGTTGACTTCGGTCGGCAGTAAAGGCTAATGCTTTATGTATATTAAAGATTTAACTTTTATGAAAAGTAAACTTAGAACTCACCAGCGAAAGCTGACTTGTTTAGCATGCATATCAGGTTGAATGGTTAGAGAAAGGAGACCAGGAAGGCTCCTGGCATATATTGAAGACTACCCCTGGCATAGATTGGCTGTATTATGTGACTGTTAGAAGAGTGGGTTATGTTTAATGTGTAAAAGTTTGTTTAGATCTGTATGATATTTATGTTGTTACCCTACATTCCGCTGCTATGATAATGTAAATATGATCTAAAGAGTATAGGTTTAATGTTTGCCAACTGAGGGGTTTGGGGCCTCTCAAGTTGGTATCAGAGCCATAGTTTGAGAGATCCGGTCATTCCTAATGACTGGACTTAAACTGAAAATGGGACAGAACGATAAGAATGCCAGTCAAGGGTAGTTTGATGCCATGAGCTGAATGTTATGTACGAGTTAAGACGTAGGTGTAAGGTTAGAAAGGTAATTAGAGTCATGCACGTTGGGGTGACGGAATGGGAAACGTTTAGAGCCTATGAGTTGGGTAAATGGTTAATAACACCTGATCAACGTCATTAACGATTTACAAAGCTTATTTCGTGCTAAACTAAACCTGTACTGACTCTCCAATTGTTGCTTCCTGTAGGTAATTAAATGGCTGGACAAAGGGGTAGACCACGTAAGCAACCACAGGAACCTGAAGAACCACATATCGAGAATGAAGAACCCGTCAATGAAGACGACTACGAGCACAACGAGCAACCGAAAGATGAAAACGAGTTTACTCTAGAGCCTATCGTAGTGAAGGCTATTTCTGATGAGGTCTGTAAAGTTTTGGATGATAAGTTACCAGCTTTGGTTACAAAAATACTGAAGGATACTTTGAAAGACAAGTCTGAAGAAACTAAGGAGAGCACCAAAGAAGAGGAAGTTGTGATCACCGGAACTAAGAACGGTGATTCTACGTCAGAGAAACGGAAGGGTTGTGATTACAAGGCCTTCAAAGGATGCAGTCCACCATCCTTTGATGGTAAGAAGGATGCCGTGGCCACCTGTCACTGGGTTTCGGCCATGGAGGCAGTGATCGCTATCAGTGAATGCCGGGAAGACCAAGCTGTAAAATTTGCAGCTCATTCATTTACTGAAGAAGCTCTACATTGGTGGAACACCATCAAGCAGTCAAAGACCACTACTGATGTGGAGGGCTTAAAATGGGAGGAATTGAAAGAATTAGTTATGAAACACTTTTGTCCGAAGAATGAAATTGATAAAATCGAACGGGAATTTCTGACGTTGAAAGCTGGACGTATGAACCATCGGCAATATACGTCAAAATTTAATGAAATGTCAAGACTGGTTCCTCATATGGTAAACACGGAGGAACGCAGATTGAAGTTATATGTGGAAGGACTACCGCCTAAAGTCCGAACACATGTGAAGGCGCATGCTCCCAGAACTTTTGAATCAGCCGTAGAAATTAGCGGCATTGTCTGGGATGATGTTGTTGAAGCTGAACCAACAAAGGAGGAACCGAAGCAAAAGTGGTCACCTAAATTTAAAAGAAACAGAAATGACAAATCCGGACCCCCTATGAAAAGGTTTAGAATCGAAGAATCAGAAAAATGCCTTAAGTGTGGAAAGAGACATAGGGGAGAATGTCTTACGGGGACTACTTTGTGCTACCGTTGTGGAAAGACTGGACATCTCTCTTATGATTGCCCAAATATACCAAAATGTTACAATTGTGGTGGATTCGGTCATGTAAGCAAGAATTGCTTTAAACCAAAGACAACACCCACTGAAGCCAACAAACCTGAAAGTAGCAAGGGAGGGGAGAAGCAAAAGGCAAAAGCTCGTGCCTTTACTATGACTAAAGATCAGGCAGCCAAAGACCCGGATGTGGTGACAGGTACATTTTTGATTAATGATATCCCTGCTTCAGTTCTATTTGATTCTGGTGCAAGTATGAGCTTTGTGGCCACTACTTTTTGTGACAAGTTGCATGCTAGTGTTAGAAAGATAGAAAATTCCTTTAACATAGAAACTGCTCTTGGTAAATCCACTAGAGTAACGGAGGTCATTGATGATGATTGTTATATTGATATAGAAGGTCATAGATTCCCTGTTAAGTTGTTTCTGATTACGTTAGAAGGTTTTGATGTAGTTTTGGGAATGGATTGGTTGGCCAAACATGAGGCTAACATTGTCTGTCGACGAAATATGATTTTTTTAACAGCTCTCAATGGGAGATCAGTAACGGTTTACGGGGATAAAGTGTTTAATGCGCCTAAAGTCATTTCAATGATTAAGGCGAGTGAATTTATGAGGCGAGGGTGTGGGGCTTATCTGGCTTATGTTATTGATAAAGAAATTAAGGTAAAAGAATTGAAAGACGTACCCGTGGTGTGTAATTTTCCTGATGTATTTCCTGAGGATTTGCCAGGAATTCCACCTGATCGGGAAATCGAATTCCAAATTGATGTTGTGCCAGGAGCTCAACCTGTCGCCAAGGCACCGTACCGTCTGGCTCCAACGGAAATGAAAGAATTAATGACCCAACTACAAGACCTTCTAGACAAAGGTTTTATACGACCGAGTGTGTCACCTTGGGGTGCACCAGTGTTGTTTGTAAAGAAAAAGGATGGAAGTATGAGAATGTGTATTGATTATAGGGAATTGAATAAGCTCACAATAAAGAATAAGTATCC
The DNA here is from genome assembly GCA_009363875.1 of Mikania micrantha. NCBI lineage: Eukaryota > Viridiplantae > Streptophyta > Magnoliopsida > Asterales > Asteraceae > Mikania > Mikania micrantha. The sequence continues at coordinate 45,611,480 of CM018685.1, read as the reverse complement.
GTTACCAAGGATTGATGATTTATTCGACCAATTGCAAGGGGCAAGTTGGTTTTCTAAAATAGATCTCAGATCAGGGTATCATCAATTAAAGGTGAGAGAACAAGATATTCCGAAGACAGCGTTTCGCACACGTTATGGACACTATGAGTTTCTTGTGATGTCTTTCGGATTAACAAACGCTCCTGCGGCGTTTATGGATTTGATGAATCGGGTGTGCAGACCTATGTTAGACCGATCAGTGATTGTGTTTATTGACGATATATTAATATACTCAAGGAGTGAAGGTGATCATGCGTGTCATATCCGGGAAGTTCTTGAAATACTAAGAAGAGAAAAGCTTTATGCTAAGTTCTCTAAATGTGCCTTTTGGCTACGGGAAGTACAGTTTTTAGGTCATGTTATTAGTCCAGAAGGCATAATGGTGGACCCAGCTAAAGTAGAAGCGGTAATGAAATGGAATTCTCCGAAAACACCAACGGAAGTTCGTAGCTTTCTTGGATTAGCAGGTTATTATAGAAGATTTATCCAGGATTTCTCCAGGATTGCTACACCATTAACAAAATTGACGAGGAAGGAAGTAAAATATGATTGGGGTCCAACTCAGGTCCAAGCTTTTGAAGAACTAAAGAAGAGGTTAACTGAAGCTCCTATTTTAACACTGCCGGATGGTAATGAAGACATGGTTGTGTACTCAGATGCGTCTTATCTGGGTTTGGGTTGTGTACTTATGCAAAGGGAAAGGTAATAGCATATGCCTCAAGACAATTGAAAACCCATGAAGCTAATTATCCAACACATGATTTGGAATTGGCTGCTGTGGTATTTGCTTTAAAAATTTGGAGGCATTATTTATATGGAGTTAAATGTACAATCTACACAGATCACAAAAGTTTAAAATACTTCTTTGAACAGAAGGATTTGAATATGAGACAAAGAAGATGGCTTGAACTGCTCAAAGATTATGACTGTGAGATCTTGTATCACCCGGGCAAGGCCAATGTGGTGGCTGATGCTCTAAGTCGTAAGACAGAACACTCTGCTATACAAATTAAGTCTTACAGTTTGGTAATCACACCAGATTTTCTAAATGAACTCAAGGATGCGCAGAAGGAAGGATTAAAGGAAGAAAATGTGGGATTCGAAAGAATATTTGGTCAGGTTAAAAGTCTAGAAGAAAATGAATGTGGTGTTAAGATTCGATTTGGTCGAATGTGGGTTCCACGAAATGGGAACATCAGGTCAAGGATTCTAGACGAAGCACATAAGTCACGTTACTCTATTCATCCTGGTGCAACGAAAATGTATCAAGACCTTCGAAAAGATTATTGGTGGCCAGGTATGAAGTTTAATGTAATGCAGTATGTAAATAAATGTTTGACATGTGCGCAAGTAAAAGCTGAACACCAGAAACCCTATGGTTATGTACAACCTTTAGAAGTCCCAGAATGGAAATGGGAACACATTACCATGGATTTTATTACTAAATTGCCTCTTACGGCGAAACATCATGATGCTATTTGGGTGATTGTAGACCGGTTAACGAAAAGTGCTCATTTCTTGCCTATACGAGAGACTTATACTTCGGAGAAACTGTCTGAATTATTTGTAAAAGAAATAATTACAAGACATGGAGTTCCAGTTTCTATAGTGTCAGATCGTGACACGCGATTTGTATCAAGATTCTGGAAACGGTTTCATGAATCAATGGGTACAAGGCTCAATATCAGCACTGCATATCATCCTCAGACAGATGGACAGTCTGAAAGGACTATCCAAACTTTAGAGGATATGCTCAGAGCTTGTATTATTGATTTCGGTGGTAGTTGGGATGATCATTTACCATTGGTGGAATTCTCGTACAACAATAGCTATCATGCTAGTATTGGAATGCCACCATACGAGGCATTGTATGGACGGCGTTGTAGGACACCGGTATGTTGGGGAGGTGTAGGACAGAAAGAAGTAGGAAGTAAAGCTGCAGTAGTTGATTTGACCGAAAAGCTCCAATTAGTTAAAGCACGAATGAAAGCTGCACAGGATCGACAAAAGTCCTATGCCGATAAAAGACGGAGGCCAATAGAATTTGAAGTAGGGGATCAAGTATTGTTAAAAGTTTCACCATGGAAGGGAGTTATTCGATTCAGGAAAAGAGGAAAGCTGAGTCCGAGATTTATTGGACCTTTTCAAATAATAGCACGGGTCGGTAAGGTAGCTTACCGATTAGATCTACCAGATGAACTGAGTGGAATTCATTCGACATTCCACGTTTCACATTTGAGAAAATGTCTAGCAGATGATGTAGCATATGTGCCGTTAAATGACATTGAAGTTGATGAGAAATTAAACTACATAGAAGAACCAGTTGCAATTGTTGATACGAAAGAAAAACAGTTACGTAACAAGGTGATTAGGCAAGTTAAGGTTCAATGGAAACATCGAAAAGGATCTGAGACGACATGGGAGACTGAAGACGAGATGAAACGACTCTACCCACATTTGTTTGAAATGTAACAGGTTTCGAGGACGAAACCTATTGTAAGGAGGGTAGATTTGTAACAACCGAATAATTAGCACATTTGATCCTGTATAAAATCTATGTTGAATTGACAATGGTAATTACTACAGATTGATAGTACACGAGAAATGATGAACGTGGGCGAAAACCGTGCGCAAAACGGAGTTACGGATTGTCCGGAATCACGAAACGAAGAAAATTTTCAAAGTATTGAACTTCTGGACTCGTCGCGGTACGCGACGGAGATTTGAGGATCCTTCGCGGTACGCGACGGACCTAAAATATCTAAAATCCTCCGGATTTCTTCGCGGTACGCGAAGCCCTTTTTGGCTTCTGGTCGCGGTACGCGACGGGTGTGGCGGTGCAACAATCTGATCTACTTCATCAGATTTCATGCAAAGTTAATTATTTTTACATTTTCGAACTCAGACGATCTACAGACGAAGAACACAAGCAAAACACCCTCCAAACAACCTGTTGAAGCCATCAGATCGTATATTTGAAGCCAGGGAACGTGTTTACAAGTCCTGATCGTTGTTTTACCCGCAGAAACCTGTCAGATTAGGTAATGATTTGTTCTAACCTTCTAGTTTGATTTTGATTGATTAGATCTTGATTTTGAACTTAATGATATAGTTAGGATTGTTGATTATTGCCTAGATGATGGCTAGGATTGATTAGAAATGAAGAACACGATGTTCTAACGGTTAAATCCTTGTTTTGATCCGTTGTAATGCCCGGTTTGCATGAAATCACAACTATGGTTATAATGGTTTAATCCATTTGATTATGACAATGTAGATGGTTAGTTTGATTAATCTTTGAAATGCAAAGGTTAAATCTAAGTGTTTCAAACTAATCACAATCATTAACATACTTATTGAACGATTATCTGATGTTTATGATAACAGTCAGATTAGTATGTTAAACATGGTTATTAAACCTATTCTAAGATTACATTGTGATATTTCATGATATCTGGGTAATCAATTATAAGGATTTATCATTTCTAAGCCATTAATCTGTTTAAGAACTGTTTTAGCATTATAATCAACAACATTAACTACTTGATGACTTTTAAGGCAATGTCTTTGACATTGAACGTTCAGAAAGATCTAATCAGTAGGTTAAAACATAAATGACTTATTAAGTGTAAACGAATGCAGAAATTCACCATTAGTACCAGTTTGTGAGTGATCTTGCTACAGTAAGACATCAGGTGAGTTCTATGAGCCCTCTTTTACTATTTTAACATTTTAGGGCTGATATGCATGTTATAAAGTTATTTTAGGTAAATGATTGTTTTATCTGGCTACGGTCAGATAAGAGAATATGCTAAAGTAAAGAATGTTTCAAGTTGTAAAGTTAATGTATGAAAGTGACACTAACCTGATTAAGGTCAGGTAAAGAATGTTTTCAAGTAAAGAACGTTTTAAAGTAAATAATGCTTTAAGTCTCAACTACAGTTGAGAAGTAAATGATTTTAAGAACCTCAGCTGAGATGTCAAGGATGTTTTAAAGACTCAACTACGGTTGAGAAATGAATGATTTTAAAAGTCTCGGCCGAGGTTAATTAGAAAATGCGATTTTGAAGTCCCGGCTGCGGTTGGGCAAATGTTGAGCACTGCGGTGCGGATAATGATTTATGATTATGATGGTTTAAATGATTTAAACCATGTTATGTATGAATGATGTATGTCAAGAAGTCTTGTACCGGTATGAGCCGTCAATTTCGGTTGATGGTTTAAAAAGTCCTGTGAAAGAACAGGCAGAAGTCCTGTGAAAGAACAGGCATAAGTCCTGTGAAAGAACAGGCATAAGTCCTGTGAAAGAACAGGCATAAGTCCTGTGAAAGAACAGGCCTGTCGACTGTGTGTCGCCAGTTGAGGAAATCTTATGCATGCATAACGTGTTGACTTCGGTCAACAGAACAGGCTACATTTATGCACTGTATGATTGATGTTATGATGTCATGTATGTTATGTATATGAAATGTTTTGTGTTTAGTATGATTGAGACTGTTGACTTCGGTCGGCAGTAAAGGCTAATGTTTTATGTATATTAAAGATTTAACTTTTATGAAAAGTAAACTTAGAACTCACCAGCGAAAGCTGACTTGTTTAGCATGCATATCAGGTTGAATGGTTAGAGAAAGGAGACCAGGAAGGCTCATGGCATATATTGAAGACTACCCCTGGCATAGATTGGCTGTATTATGTGACTGTTAGAAGAGTGGGTTATGTTTAATGTGTAAAAGTTTGTTTAGATCTGTATGATATTTATGTTGTTACCCTACATTCCGCTGCTATGATAATGTAAATATGATCTAAAGAGTATAGGTTTGATGTTTGCCAACTGAGGGGTTTGGGGCCTCTCAAGTTGGTATCAGAGCCATAGTTTGAGAGATCCGGTCATTCCTAATGACTGGACTTAAACTGAAAATGGGACAGAACGATAAGAATGCCAGTCAAGGGTAGTTTGATGCCATGAGCTGAATGTTATGTACGAGTTAAGACGTAGGTGTAAGGTTAGAAAGGTAGTTAGAGTCATGCACGTTGGGGTGACGGGATGGGAAACGTTTAGAGCCTATGAGTTGGGTAAATGGTTAATAACACCTGATCAACGTCATTAACGATTTACAAAGCTTATTTCGTGCTAAACTAAACCTGTACTGACTCTCCAATTGTTGCATCCTGTAGGTAATTAAATGGCTGGACAAAGGGGTAGACCACGTAAGCAACCACAGGAACCTGAAGAACCACATATCGAGAATGAAGAACCCGTCAATGAAGACGACTACGAGCACAACGAGCAACCGGAAGATGAAAACGAGTTTACTCTAGAGCCTATCGTAGTGAAGGCTATTTCTGATGAGGTCTGTAAAGTTTTGGATGATAAGCTACCAGCTTTGGTTACAAAAATACTGAAGGATACTTTGAAAGACAAGTCTGAAGAAACTAAGGAGAGCACCAAAGAAGAGGAAGTTGTGATCACCGGAACTAAGAACGGTGATTCTACGTCAGAGAAACGGAAGGGTTGTGATTACAAGGCCTTCAAAGGATGCAGTCCACCATCCTTTGATGGTAAGAAGGATGCCGTGGCCACCTGTCACTGGGTTTCGGCCATGGAGGCAGTGATCGCTATCAGTGAATGCCGGGAAGACCAAGCTGTAAAATTTGCAGCTCATTCATTTACTGAAGAAGCTCTACATTGGTGGAACACCATCAAGCAGTCAAAGACCACTACTGATGTGGAGGGCTTAAAATGGGAGGAATTGAAAGAATTAGTTATGAAACACTTTTGTCCGAAGAATGAAATTGATAAAATCGAACGGGAATTTCTGACGTTGAAAGCTGGACGTATGAACCATCGGCAATATACGTCAAAATTTAATGAAATGTCAAGACTGGTTCCTCATATGGTAAACACGGAGGAACGCAGATTGAAGTTATATGTGGAAGGACTACCGCCTAAAGTCCGAACACATGTGAAGGCGCATGCTCCCAGAACTTTTGAATCAGCCGTAGAAATTAGCGGCATTGTCTGGGATGATGTTGTTGAAGCTGAACCAACAAAGGAGGAACCGAAGCAAAAGTGGTCACCTAAATTTAAAAGAAACAGAAATGACAAATCCGGACCCCCTATGAAAAGGTTTAGAATCGAAGAATCAGAAAAATGCCTTAAGTGTGGAAAGAGACATAGGGGAGAATGTCTTACGGGGACTACTTTGTGCTACCGTTGTGGAAAGACTGGACATCTCTCTTATGATTGCCCAAATATACCAAAATGTTACAATTGTGGTGGATTCGGTCATGTGAGCAAGAATTGCTTTAAACCAAAGACAACACCCACTGAAGCCAACAAACCTGAAAGTAGCAAGGGAGGGGAGAAGCAAAAGGCAAAAGCTCGTGCCTTTACTATGACTAAAGATCAGGCAGCCAAAGACCCGGATGTGGTGACAGGTACATTTTTGATTAATGATATCCCTGCTTCAGTTCTATTTGATTCTGGTGCAAGTATGAGCTTTGTGGCCACTACTTTTTGTGACAAGCTGCATGCTAGTGTTAGAAAGATAGAAAATTCCTTTAACATAGAAACTGCTCTTGGTAAATCCACTAGAGTAACGGAGGTCATTGATGATGATTGTTATATTGATATAGAAGGTCATAGATTCCCTGTTAAGTTGTTTCTGATTACGTTAGGAGGTTTTGATGTAGTTTTGGGAATGGATTGGTTGGCCAAACATGAGGCTAACATTGTCTGTCGACGAAATATGATTTTTTTAACAGCTCTCAATGGGAGATCAGTAACGGTTTACGGGGATAAAGTGTTTAATGCGCCTAAAGTCATTTCAATGATTAAGGCGAGTGAATTTATGAGGCGAGGGTGTGGGGCTTATCTGGCTTATGTTATTGATAAAGAAATTAAGGTAAAAGAATTGAAAGACGTACCCGTGGTGTGTAATTTTCCTGATGTATTTCCTGAGGATTTGCCAGGAATTCCACCTGATCGGGAAATCGAATTCCAAATTGATGTTGTGCCAGGAGCTCAACCTGTCGCCAAGGCACCGTACCGTCTGGCTCCAACGGAAATGAAAGAATTAATGACCCAACTACAAGACCTTCTAGACAAAGGTTTTATACGACCGAGTGTGTCACCTTGGGGTGCACCAGTGTTGTTTGTAAAGAAAAAGGATGGAAGTATGAGAATGTGTATTGATTATAGGGAATTGAATAAGCTCACAATAAAGAATAAGTATCCGTTACCAAGGATTGATGATTTATTCGACCAATTGCAAGGGGCAAGTTGGTTTTCTAAAATAGATCTCAGATCAGGGTATCATCAATTAAAGGTGAGAGAACAAGATATTCCGAAGACAGCGTTTCGCACACGTTATGGACACTATGAGTTTCTTGTGATGTCTTTCGGATTAACAAACGCTCCTGCGGCGTTTATGGATTTGATGAATCGGGTGTGCAGACCTATGTTAGACCGATCAGTGATTGTGTTTATTGACGATATATTAATATACTCAAGGAGTGAAGGTGATCATGCGTGTCATATCCGGGAAGTTCTTGAAATACTAAGAAGAGAAAAGCTTTATGCTAAGTTCTCTAAATGTGCCTTTTGGCTACGGGAAGTACAGTTTTTAGGTCATGTTATTAGTCCAGAAGGCATAATGGTGGACCCAGCTAAAGTAGAAGCGGTAATGAAATGGAATTCTCCGAAAACACCAACGGAAGTTCGTAGCTTTCTTGGATTAGCAGGTTATTATAGAAGATTTATCCAGGATTTCTCCAGGATTGCTACACCATTAACAAAATTGACGAGGAAGGAAGTAAAATATGATTGGGGTCCAACTCAGGTCCAAGCTTTTGAAGAACTAAAGAAGAGGTTAACTGAAGCTCCTATTTTAACACTGCCGGATGGTAATGAAGACATGGTTGTGTACTCAGATGCGTCTTATCTGGGTTTGGGTTGTGTACTTATGCAAAGGGGAAAGGTAATAGCATATGCCTCAAGACAATTGAAAACCCATGAAGCTAATTATCCAACACATGATTTGGAATTGGCTGCTGTGGTATTTGCTTTAAAAATTTGGAGGCATTATTTATATGGAGTTAAATGTATAATCTACACAGATCACAAAAGTTTAAAATACTTCTTTGAACAGAAGGATTTGAATATGAGACAAAGAAGATGGCTTGAACTGCTCAAAGATTATGACTGTGAGATCTTGTATCACCCGGGCAAGGCCAATGTGGTGGCTGATGCTCTAAGTCGTAAGACAGAACACTCTGCTATACAAATTAAGTCTTACAGTTTGGTAATCACACCAGATTTTCTAAATGAACTCAAGGATGCGCAGAAGGAAGGATTAAAGGAAGAAAATGTGGGATTCGAAAGAATATTTGGTCAGGTTAAAAGTCTAGAAGAAAATGAATGTGGTGTTAAGATTCGATTTGGTCGAATGTGGGTTCCACGAAATGGGAACATCAGATCAAGGATTCTAGACGAAGCACATAATTCACGTTACTCTATTCATCCTGGTGCAACGAAAATGTATCAAGACCTTCGAAAAGATTATTGGTGGCCAGGTATGAAGTTTAATGTAATGCAGTATGTAAATAAATGTTTGACATGTGCGCAAGTAAAAGCTGAACACCAGAAACCCTATGGTTATGTACAACCTTTAGAAGTCCCAGAATGGAAATGGGAACACATTACCATGGATTTTATTACTAAATTGCCTCTTACGGCGAAACATCATGATGCTATTTGGGTGATTGTAGACCGGTTAACGAAAAGTGCTCATTTCTTGCCTATACGAGAGACTTATACTTCGGAGAAACTGTCTGAATTATTTGTAAAAGAAATAATTACAAGACATGGAGTTCCAGTTTCTATAGTGACAGATCGTGACACGCGATTTGTATCAAGATTCTGGAAACGGTTTCATGAATCAATGGGTACAAGGCTCAATATCAGCACTGCATATCATCCTCAGACAGATGGACAGTCTGAAAGGACTATCCAAACTTTAGAGGATATGCTCAGAGCTTGTATTATTGATTTCGGTGGTAGTTGGGATGATCATTTACCATTGGTGGAATTCTCGTACAACAATAGCTATCATGCTAGTATTGGAATGCCACCATACGAGGCATTGTATGGACGGCGTTGTAGGACACCGGTATGTTGGGGAGGTGTAGGACAGAAAGAAGTAGGAAGTAAAGCTGCAGTAGTTGATTTGACCGAAAAGCTCCAATTAGTTAAAGCACGAATGAAAGCTGCACAGGATCGACAAAAGTCCTATGCCGATAAAAGGCGGAGGCCAATAGAATTTGAAGTAGGGGATCAAGTATTGTTAAAAGTTTCACCATGGAAGGGAGTTATTCGATTCAGGAAAAGAGGAAAGCTGAGTCCGAGATTTATTGGACCTTTTCAAATAATAGCACGGGTCGGTAAGGTAGCTTACCGATTAGATCTACCAGATGAACTGAGTGGAATTCATTCGACATTCCACGTTTCACATTTGAGAAAATGTCTAGCAGATGATGTAGCATATGTGCCGCTAAATGACATTGAAGTTGATGAGAAATTAAACTACATAGAAGAACCCGTTGCAATTGTTGATACGAAAGAAAAACAGTTACGTAACAAGGTGATTAGGCAAGTTAAGGTTCAATGGAAACATCGAAAAGGATCTGAGACGACATGGGAGACTGAAGACGAGATGAAACGACTCTACCCACATTTGTTAGAAATGTAACAGGTTTCGAGGACGAAACCTATTGTAAGGAGGGTAGATTTGTAACAACCGAATAATTAGCACATTTGATCCTGTATAAAATCTATGTTGAATTGACAATGGTAATTACTACAGATTGATAGTACACGAGAAATGATGAACGTGGGCGAAAACCGTGCGCAAAACGGAGTTACGGATTGTCCGGAATCACGAAACGAAGAAAATGTTCAAAGTATTGAACTTCTGGACTCGTCGCGGTACGCGACGGAGATTTGAGGATCCTTCGCGGTACGCGACGGACCTAAAATATCTAAAATCCTCCGGATTTCTTCGCGGTACGCGAAGCCCTTTTTGGCTTCTGGTCGCGGTACGCGACGGGTGTGGCGGTGCAACAATCTGATCTACTTCATCAGATTTCATGCAAAGTTAATTATTTTTACATTTTCGAACTCAGACGATCTACAGACGAAGAACACAAGCAAAACACCCTCCAAACAACCTGTTGAAGCCATCAGATCGTATATTTGAAGCCAGGGAACGTGTTTACAAGTCCTGATCGTTGTTTTACCCGCAGAAACCTGTCAGATTAGGTAATGATTTGTTCTAACCTTCTAGTTTGATTTTGATTGATTAGATCTTGATTTTGAACTTAATGATATAGTTAGGATTGTTGATTATTGCCTAGATGATGGCTAGGATTGATTAGAAATGAAGAACACGATGTTCTAACGGTTAAATCCTTGTTTTGATCCGTTGTAATGCCCGGTTTGCATGAAATCACAACTATGGTTATAATGGTTTAATCCATTTGATTATGACAATGTAGATGGTTAGTTTGATTAATCTTTGAAATGTAAAGGTTAAATCTAAGTGTTTCAAACTAATCACAATCATTAACATACTTATTGAACGATTATCTGATGTTTATGATAACAGTCAGATTAGTATGTTAAACATGGTTATTAAACCTATTCTAAGATTATATTGTGATATTTCATGATATCTGGGTAATCAATTAAAAGGATTTATCATTTCTAAGCCATTAATCTGTTTAAGAACTGTTTTAGCATTATAATCAACAACATTAACTACTTGATGACTTTTAAGGCAATGTCTTTGACATTGAACGTTTAGAAAGATCTAATCAGTAGGTTAAAACATAAATGACTTATTAAGTGTAAACGAATGCAGAAATTCACCATTAGTACCAGTTTGTGAGTGATCTTGCTACAGTAAGACATCAGGTGAGTTCTATGAGCCCTCTTTTACTATTTTAACATTTTAGGGCTGATATGCATGTTATAAAGTTATTTTTAGGTAAATGATTGTTTTATCTGGCTACGGTCAGATAAGAGAATATGCTAAAGTAAAGAATGTTTCAAGTTGTAAAGTTAATGTATGAAAATAACACTAACCTGATTAAGGTCAGGTAAAGAATGTTTTCAAGTAAAGAACGTTTTAAAGTAAATAATGCTTTAAGTCTCAACTACAGTTGAGAAGTAAATGATTTTAAGAACCTCAGCTGAGATGTCAAGGATGTTTTAAAGACTCAACTACGGTTGAGAAATGAATGATTTTAAAGGTCTCGGCCGAGGTTAAGTAGAAAATGCGATTTTGAAGTCCCGGCTGCGGTTGGGCAAATGTTGAGCACTGCGGTGCGGATAATGATTTATGATTATGATGGTTTAAATGATTTAAACCATGTTATGTATGAATAATGTATGTCAAGAAGTCTTGTACCGGTATGAGCCGTCAATTTCGGTTGATGGTTTAAAAAGTCCTGTGAAAGAACAGGCAGAAGTCCTGTGAAAGAACAGGCATAAGTCCTGTGAAAGAACAGGCATAAGTCCTGTGAAAGAACAGGCATAAGTCCTGTGAAAGAACAGGCCTGTCGACTGTGTGTCGCCAGTTGAGGAAATCTTATGCATGCATAACGTGTTGACTTTGGTCAACAGAACAGGCTACATTTATGCGCTGTATGATTGATGTTATGATGTCATGTATGTTATGTATATGAAATGTTTTGTGTTTAGTATGATTGAGACTGTTGACTTCGGTCGGCAGTAAAGGCTAATGCTTTATGTATATTAAAGATTTAACTTTTATGAAAAGTAAACTTAGAACTCACCAGCGAAAGCTGACTTGTTTAGCATGCATATCAGGTTGAATGGTTAGAGAAAGGAGACCAGGAAGGATCCTGGCATATATTGAAGACTACCCCTGGTATAGATTGGCTGTATTATGTGACTGTTGGAAGAGTGGGTTATGTTTAATGTGTAAAAGTTTGTTTAGATCTGTATGATATTTATGTTGTTACCCTACATTCCGCTGCTATGATAATGTAAATATGATCTAAAGAGTATAGGTTTAATGTTTGCCAACTGAGGGGTTTGGGGCCTCTCACTTATAAGTTCAAATAAATAAATTTATAAGTTCAAATAATTGTACTTAGAACTAAGCATTCAAAATTTAATAACTTAAGATTTTAAGCTAAAACACTTTATATAAGTAAATTTTATAAAATTTTCTTTAGAATATAAATAAAATTATATAAAGCTTACATAAACGATATCTGCAAATTTTAAATATTGAAATGAACCTTAGTTTAAGATTTATAAAAATAAAGTGATAAAATAATTTTCATATAACCAAAAAGTTTATACATAATTTTCTAAACTTTTTACACAATAATATGCTTTTATAAATTAAAAATAGTGATTTTTAAACTCCTAACGATTATTAAATAATTAATATTATTAAAATATTGTGATGAAAATTTAAAATATAAAAAGAACAGTTTGAAAGAAGTTTATAAATATTTTTCTAAGTCTTTAACACGTTAATATGTTTTTATGAATTAAAAATAATGGTTTTTAAACCTTTACTAATATTTAAAGAATCAACATTATTAAAAATACAATCCTTAATCATTTTCAGAATATAAAGAAGGCATAAAATCATTTTTAAAATTTTCTAAATATTTTATCATGATTTTTATATATTAGAATGATTATTATAACACTTATAATAACTAAATAAGGAAATAATAATAAAAATAACATTCTGAAATTAAAAAAAAATAATAATAATAACAGAATCTTTAAAATGTTGAAAGATATTTTATAGAATTTTTTATGATTTTTCAGAATTTTTAAATGTGTTAAAAGTGAAAAAGAAAGTGGGTTAAGGACAAAAAAAACCGGTTTAGTTGCGTGGCCTGGGATTCGAACCTGTGTTCCTCCTCCCCAGCCTGAGTGTCTTAACCACTCGGCTGGGAGAGGGTTTTATTTAATGAATCGGATTCATATTATACTTAAAGTCCTGCTCATGTTCATCCTTTTCAAAAGAATACCCTAGTTTCGATTCTAGCATGAATTCGATCAAACCAGAAAGCATGAGCTCCTATTATCATAGGGCTTTTGTTCTAACCTAGGAGACGAGTTGAACGGTTGTAGTACATACCTGTAGTAGTTAGAGAATAATGGGTTCGAGTTCGGGTGAGGTCTCGGTGTTCTTGAGCTTGAGTCCAACGTACGAAGGCTTTTGAGACCGGATTGATGCTTCTGTGAGCTTCAGAGGGGTGTCGCGACTGTGTGTGTGTGTTTAATTCGAATTTGGTGCTCGGGAGAGACGAATTCGTGTTAAAGTTATGCTTAATGGTTCGACCGAGATAACCGTGGTGCTTAACGCGTGATTAGGGTAATTAATGCATTGATTACGGTTGTTGGATGTTGAATCGAGGTCGGCCGAGCGTGGGAGATGCAATAAATGCTCGAATCCTTCGATTGGGTGTGGAGTCGGTGACTATGGCGGTGGTGTGCAGTCCGAACGGGAAGAAGGGTGGCTGGGTTGGGAAAAGTTGCTGAAAGTTTCGAGATATGGCAGAACAGGTCCCTCCTGTTCTGCCCCTTGTCACCCTTCGTCCGAAAACTTCCACCACACACACATACAAACTTTCGGGTATTGACAGGATTGCCCCTTGAAGTTACATGACTCATTAGTTTTAGGTTTAAAGCTTGTGTAAAGTTTATAAAACATAATATTTAACAAAGTGAATAAACTTATTATTAAATAAAGTTTACAAAGGCTTAAGTATTAATTTTTATAAAGTGTTATGTTTATAAAAGTCATACATAATGCTAAAAAAAATATTTATTTTGCTATTTATTATAATTATTACTATTACTATTAAAAAAAATTTATTAATCTATAATGAATAAAATTTTAAAGTTTTAAACACTTAATTAAATAAATAATTTTATAACACACTTAAATAAATAATTGAATATACATATATATATATGTATATATATAGATATATATGTATTATAATGAAACGGTTTAAAAGAAAATGCTTCTCATAACGATGTATTTAGGAGTTACAGTAATAATCGAAAATTTGCAAATGTTACAGATAATGCTTAAATTTTTGAATAATTATGTATTATATCGATTACTAGCTATTTGTTGGTATAATTTTTTCAATTTTTTTTACATGTCTATAACATTATTGGACACATTTTTATAAAAAAAATAAAAAAGCCCAGATTGGATTTTTTTTTTAAAAAATAATTTTTATAAACATGTAAAACATATGTAACATCATGTAAAGATATTTTGTATCATCTGTTTGCAACGTTACATATGTTTTACAAAATATTTTTTTAAAAAAAATCTCTTAAATTAGTGCTTTTTTAAGTTTTTTTATAGAAATGTGTTAAATAATGTTACAAATACGTTAAAAAATCATAAAAAAACTTTTTTTACATGGTTTTTACGATGGTTTTCACAACAAAAGAAAGTTTTCATTTTATTAATATTTTCTATAATCAGTACGAGACAATATCGAACCTAAGAATATAATGATAAAAATTAGGGGTGAGCATGGGTCGGTTCGGTTCGGTTTTGAATGCTAACCGAAACCGAAACCGACTTTTTCGGTTAAGTTATTTCAAAAACCGATCGGTTTCGGTGAATTCGGTTTTGGTTAATCGGTTATAACTGTTGGTTCGGTTCGGTTTTCGGTTAATAACCGAAAATTTGACTTTTCTACAAAGTTACAATACTATGGATAAAATGATAAAGTGAATAATTTTTACCCAACTTATCGTCTGAGCTGGAAGGATAAAAAATGAAAACTTCTAGTTTAAGGAAGAGAAGTGGTTTTAGCTATATAGTGACTTTGCTCTTTTAATCTTTGTTTTTTCTACCGATGTGGGATGGATAAAAAGACTAATACTTTTGATTTTTCAAATGTTTTTACGCCAAAGTCGTATATTAATGTAAATATGCAGACTCGATGTGGGGTTTAGTTTCTCAAATTCATTCAATATGCACGTCAATTTAAACGTAACTAAATACAAAGAATACTTAAGACTCAAAATTATACCTCCCAGCTTGGATTTAATTGAATAGAACCGAACTTGTATATTTTGAAATGAGCTTGTTGAGATCTGAGTTGCATATATGCATGTTTTTCATAACTTGAATCTTGAAATTTGAATAACTAATATATAATGATTAAGAAACCTTTGTATTGTATCTTTGAAATGCAAAGAACTTCCCAAAAATGCATTATAATAGTTAGTATTAGTGTCTTGTCTAATGTATAAATGACAATAGAGGGATTTAATACAAGTTCGGTTCGGTTCGGTTAAATCGGTTTTGTGAATGTGTATAACCATAACCGAACCGAAAAAGTCGGTTAACCAAAAATTTCAAAACCAAACCGTCGGTTAAATCGGTTATTCGGTTATTTCGGTTCGGTTTCATCGGTTTATTCGGTTATTGTTCGGTTAATCGGTTTTTATGCTCACCCCTAATAAAAATGCACAATTGATGAATTAATGAATTGAATAGAAAAATTCACTGCCATTAAGGTGCTTTTTCATTGTTTTTAAGATAAAATTTTCAAGTTCTATTAAACATATAAATTTAAAGTAAATTTAAAAGTATGGGTAGATGAGTATGCGTGATTTAAAGTATGATTAGAAGAGTATGTGTATGCCTAAAAAATTGAAAGTTAAAAAATCATCAAGTGGCTAAGCGGGATAGCCACAACTATGTCTTTGTGAAGATACCACTACGACGACGATATGATTGTCACAGGAAAGACTCAGGGGAAGGGGACCAAAATAACATCAATAAGAATACAAAAAAAAAATGATTTATTTATGTGGAATAATACCAGGATTACAAGATTACGTTCTCTTTAAACTTATAGAGTTATTTGTGCTAAAAATTAGTTAGTTGTTGAAAGATTATGAGATCAACAATTAGTTACTTAATCCATGATTAATATTAAGTTGGAAGCAATGGGATCTCAAATTCTCAAGTAGGAAGCGATCTAATGTTTTCAGTTGAAAAATGTCATCCATTTGCTCCAAAATTAATAATAGAGTAAATTTTCATTTGCGTCCATATTGTTTGCTTACTTTTGTCATTTAAATCCAAAAGTTTAAATTTTACTATTTTGATCCTTATGATTACCATTTTCTTGTCGAGGGGTGGGTGCAGGGCGGACGATTTGAAATTTTAAAGCAGACTCCCCATTCATTAGATAGAGAAGATGACCAAGAATTCGTGATATGTTGTCGTTCTTAGTTCAAGATCCCTCTTACTAACTGGAATCAAAGAATCAGTAGATCTGTTCCGCCCAAAATGGTAATGGGCTTGGGTTATGAGAGCGCTTACCTAGCCAACGCTTAGATCCGGCAGTCCTTCTTCCGTAAAGAACTCTTTTCCTGAAGTATTTCCCATACAATCGGTTTTTTTTTCCGAATTTGACTCTTAGCATTTTGTTCCTTATCTTTGCATTTTATTGTTATTTTAGTTCTTATGATTTTCATTTTATTGTCATTTTCGTCCAATAAAGTTTTTACTTTTGGACTAAAATGACAAAAAAAATAGAAATCATAAGAATGAAAATAACGAAATGTAAACTTTTGAACAAAATTGACAAATGAGCAAATCACATTAACCAAAATGGCAATTCACACTTAATAATTTATCCTCTAAAGACAAAATTTTGGTTGCTGTGTGAACACGAATATGCTTTGTACCTTACGTTTTATCTCAATTATTTAGTCTAATTTATCTATTTGTATCATATAACATGATATACAAATAAATTTATATATTTTAAATCAATAATCAAAATAACAACAACCAAGTTATTTGTTCGTGCTCGGAGATAGAGGTGCACAAATCGGGTTTTTTTTTTAACCGGTTCCGGTTACAATCGTTTCCAGTTTCAGTCAACAAAGTCAATACCCGGTTCCGGTTCCAGTTCCAGGTTTTAACCGGTCCCAACCGGTTTTTGACCGGTTCCGGTTCGGGTTTTGGCCGGGTTCAGGTGGAACCAGTTCCGGTTTTCCGGTTTCGGTTCCGGTTCCGGTTCTAATTTGTCTAAAAAAACCATACCCGTTCGTACCCACCGGTTCGGGTATGACCGGTTCCGGTTCGGGTTGTCGGTTCCGGTTCCGGGTCCGGTTTTTTTGCCCACCTCTACTCGGAGACATAAAGAGCTATTTACTTTTTGCTCGTAGTTAATTTGTTTAGTGAGATATGGACACAAAACAACATACCTTTGATATCTAACATAATAATTTTTCTTGTTTAATTTCTAGATCAGTACACAAGTCTATCATATAAGTTTTTAGAATATAATTAAGTTTATTAAAACACTAGGTTAGTACCCCATGTATTACACAGGATGAATAAAAAAAATATAATAATTATCAATAAAAATTTAAACGACGATTTTTTAATACAAAATAATTATATTATTTTTTAAACACTATACTTTATTCAAATTTTGTTTCTTTAAATTTTTTGTTTTAATTTTCTTTTTGAGAATTTAATATTTTATAATAATTTGTTTTTTTTTGTAAAAAAATGTGTTTTTTTGATATTAATATAGTTTAAATGTATTTAAAAAAATTTTGTAATTCAAAACATGTTTTTAATAGGAGAGAGAGGAGCGAAAACAAAATTTATGTGCTCTAAAAACATGACAACTGTCCATAGTAACATTTATTTATTAGAATAGATATATTGTTTTTTGATTGAAACTAAGAAAGAGAAAATGTAAATAAAAAAAGGAAAGGGGTTATCTACACACCTTAAAACCATATTTCAACACTCAGCCACCATCCATACGCTCCGTAGTGGTCACTACGGGGCGTTTTGCTCGACAGCCTTAAACGAGTCAGACATTCTGTTGTCAGATAAAGCCCTATACACCACGTAGTGACCACTACGGGGCATTTAGGGTTAAAAAAATTAATCTGGTTGTTTTAGGGTGTATGAACATGTTTTTTGGGGTGTAAAATCCTAATAGTTTGTTTAAAACTTGTTTTTTATATTTTGCGGTCTTTCGGTACGTTATTTTTAATTGTTTTTAAGCGAATGTTTTTTGGGTTGTAAAAATCTAACAGTTTTTTTTAAAACTTGTTTAATTTTACGGTCTCTCAGTACGTTTATTTTTAAACGCATGTTTTTTGGGTTGTAAAAATCTAATAGTTTTGTTTAAAACTTGTTTTTTATATTTTACGGTCTCTCGATACGTTTATTTTTAATTGTTTTTAAAACTTGTTTAAAACTTTTTTTAAGAGTCAATTCTTTTAAAATTACATATGTTAAGCTAAGTTTTGAAATTTAAAAATGTTTTTAATTATTTTAAATAATAATTTAAATATAATTAATAATTGATTTATAAATTATGTTATTTGTCTAAACATATTGATGTTACAGAATAACATGATAAATAATGCATATTTTGTTTTAACGTGATATAACTGATACAAACATATTTAAAAAATAAAACACGCATCACCAACCAAAAAACCAAATATATACAAAACATAAACATGAATACAAGTGTCTGTTTACACATAACAAATACATATATAACTGAAAATACTAACTAATCATCGTGAGGTGAAGGTGGAGGGGAAGGAGGATACTGTCGTGGCTGTGGAACCAGAGGGAGCTAGATACCCTGAGCATGAGCCACGAGATCAGATCCTCCAACCGATCCACTCGTCGAGTCAGCTGCTCGGTGGAATGAGCTAGCTGCTGACTGAGCTGAAGCTGCGCCTGCTGGTGAATGAGTTGTTGTGTCGCATCGGCAATACCTTGCAGCATAACCTTGATACGAGCAGGAAGCCGCATGGCTTTGTATATGCGCTCAGGATGCTGATGTGGCACATCCTGATGCGGCTCCTCCTCTATATGTGGTGGAGGCTGCGGGGGTTGCTGCTGGGGTTGTGGCTGCTGCTGGGGCATGGGTTCGTCGTCTCTGTAGTGCAGATCATTTGGCCTCGGCTGCCAAATGATGTCCCTCTCGAGTCATAACTGAAGCCCGACAACGAGGAACTTTTGCACGATACGCGTGACGTGCATCGTCCTGCGATCTAATCGAACAGGATGCACGACCTCCATATCTGCAGCCTGTATATCGATAAGCCTGTGAAACGGAGCAATACAGGTCACACACACCCCCCGTAGATCCTCTCTCTCTCTCTCCTGCCGGTGGTAATAGGAAGTTTGTACATGTTAGTCTTGTAAGTCGCATCGATCATAAGAACATGTGGGAACACATGCCACCAGGTGTATGATTTTTATGACAAAAGAAAATCTCCTCCACGACATTTGTTTCAGAGTTTTCGCGAGTATAGCATATGTAGTTTTTAGTATGCAGCGGTTCTCTAAGACATGTATTGGGGTTGATCCGACTTTTTGTTTATTTTTAAATTTTTGCTGCACATTGTATATGTCACTACGGATGGAGACATTGTCAGGATTCTGCTTCTTTATGCTGGAAATTATGTTGTGTGGCTCCATGTGTTGCTCAGTCAGATGATGTACCATGTTTTGTTCGTGCTCGGACAATCTGTCACACCTCGACCGTCGGCGGAAAACGTCGGGGCGCAATCTTGAATGTTCATTAGCTCGTGGAGCTATTACAATGTTTCATATTTAATGCATCCATTTAATAATAATCAATTCATTCAACCAATATTTAAATAGCCATTACAAGAATTCAAAATAAATAAACTATTACATTGAAAGACTATACAATTGTTTCAAAGTTTAAACTAGGTCGCTAAGCCTATCTTATGTCTTCATCATGCTTCCTTATCCTGTTACACATGTAAAATAGAGTTTGTCAACTATTTGCATAGTTGGTGAGTTCACACACTAAGTTTAAGTAATAAGTATAAAAAGGATGCAAACTATCGCCTAACTAGATATGTATCATAAGCATAGCATGAATACAAGTTTGAATAAATAGAATGAATGAATGAATAACAATAGCTTGTGTCCAAACAAGTATCCTTACATAATAATTCAAGTATAACAATACAAGAACTATCATTTGTAAATCAACAATTTGCTAGGTCTACTTTTCACCTTTTTCACACAAAGGCAAAAGCCATTGCGAAGATGGTATCTAACACATCTTAGGCTACTAAGTACTAGATTGCTTGACTGGCAACACATATAGAATCACACATAGAATCAACACATTGTATAAGCTTAGCATCTAACACATAAAGCTATCTAGGTCTAAGGCTTGCATCATAGAGTGAATGAATAATAGAATGAATAATGTTTTGAATAAGACATGTGTAACATCCCAAAAACAAAAGTAAAAGGGAGTGTGAAGAAAAACTCACTTGATTGATTTGCTAATATATCCAAAGTCTTTCAATGAAGTGCGGAAGTAATGGATGTAGCACGTTTCAACCTAAAGCTATAGGAATAAACTTAATAAGCTAAGTATCCCTAAAGTTCAAGTTTTCTTGTACTAAATCTATGGCATCTAATGGAAGTCCTAATTAAATGAATCTAAGTTTGAATGGTTAATTTGGAATATTTATTAAATAAATATCCTCATAATATTAAATAATAAATAAAATAAATGTTTTTTTAAGAATATTTACTAATATTCCCAAAAGTTTGTATAATAACTAAAGTAAAATATTGAATATTCTATTTATTTATTATCTTGTATTAAAAAATCCTAGAAAATGTATTTTTTTATATGATTCCATCCATTTCTTTTATAAATGTTTATTTAAAATTATGTGTAAGCAAAATTATGAACATTTGATTAATATCTTGGAATAGTTATAAAATTTATATAATTTATTTAAAATAATCATTTGTTCTAAAATAATTATTTTCAAATAACATTTTTATTTTATTTTATATCATCAATTTATGTTAATACTTATTGTAAATTTTAAAATCATACAGATCATTTTTCTAATTTAAAATGTAACAATACGTTTTTAATTATGTTGAATTTATTCTTTTAAAATATGTATGTTTTGAACGATAGTGTTTTCAAATTTTTTTTTTTGGATACCAATAAATAAGTATGATTTGAAATGTGATGGAATGCGTATTTACGAAATTAGCAATATATTATTTATTATTATCATTATTATTATTAACAAATAATATGATTTTAAAATATGTTTTTATGAACCAAATAGTATTTATAATAAGAAAATAAAATAGTTCTTTTGCCCGATTTGAATAATCTCTTGCAGGATTTATAAAATGAATTTCCAGAATTTTTAAAATAAGTTTTTTATAAAGAAACTATGGATGGAAAAGAATCCCATCTTGAAGAACCCTAGAAACCAAGATCAATCCAATTCGTTTAACACAGTGATTGTAAACCACTACAATGCTAGGGCTTTTGTTCTACTGATCAAGATGAGTAGATTGGTACGAGAATTTACCTCCGTATTTATTGCGATTTGCTATAGTTCAAGCGAAGAACAGTCGCGGCATTGACTCGGGTTTGATTCTTTGAATTAGACGACCACAGAGTTTGTATTTACGCTTGTTCAAATCAGAAAGAATGCGTGAATGTATTTGTGTAGTAAATTTTGAATTAGATTAACGATTTTTATGGGATTACAGCTCGTCATTATCGGACTGTTAGTGAGCTGTGAACATATGAAATTAGTTGATTATTTTAGGAATTTATTGGATGTATGGATTCGGAATTGAACGGTGAACGCATAGGATTTTGAAATTTGATTTTTGGAATGTTTCTTGTGCGAATTTGGAATTTAACCGGGATGTGAGATTTGAGTCTGTAACAATTTGAAGAAGAAAAGCTTGAACTTTTTATTTGCATCTCTAGTGCTTAATCTTTTATGTTTCATTAAGTTTTGTTTTAAACTTTTCTTCACACAAAGCCAGTTTCAAAAACTACAAATTTTGCCCATCTTGTTTACTAATTATTTTACGTAAGCTTGTTTATAAAACCTAACTTAGCTAAATAATAGTATGTGTATTATTAAGTATACTTATACACTTAGTAAATTTAATTGAGATTTATATTATAAAAATATCTTAATTAAATATTATAACTAATATTATTATTATTAACTTTATTATTATATATACATGTTATATATGTATATATATTTTATAACTTTTACAATAGGTTATTTACTAATAAAATGTTTATTATTTTATTATAACCTATTATATATAACTTCTTAAAGTTTAAAAGAATTTGAACTTTTATAAAATAAAATTTATAAAAAGCTTAGATTACGTCTCGTGTTATTATTATTAGTATTACTTTATTAATAAAATGGACCTTTATATATAATTATATAAATTTTTGAATACACTAAGAACATTCGAGACTTTTATTTATTTCGAATGAACTCAATTACAATAGTCGAATTCGTAGCGGAAGAACCCTGATGATTACAGTTTCCCTTACTTTAGGAAATTTCGTCCCGAAATTTATTTCGTATAAATTTTTGACAAAGTTATTAGTTTTTTTTTTCACCTTTAGTTATCGATTTTAATAAATTAATAACTTTGGTTCTTGATTTAGTGTTACTAGATTTGTAATTATTAAAGTTATAGGATAGTGTATCAATATTCATACCACTAATTGATGGTTTAGGGAGTTTACAATCACAATTCATTATAGAACTTTGAATTGAGAATGAACTTTGATCAGAATAGGTATTTGTAACGCACTTGGATTTTTGGATTTGTTACAACTAGTTTGAGGGTTTTGAATTCAACGATATTTGACTCAACTTACAGTGAGATTAACTACAAATGTAGTCTAATAACTTAGTACAAAAATACTCTCCAAATATTGTTATATGAGTAATAATTCATTTGTTGATTTTTCTTGACTGATATAATAGTTCACTCGAATTGTAAATTAAACCGAATAATTCTATACTTGGTCAAGCTTTCGGTGCTACTATCAATGTATTATTGGTGCTTATATATAGGGTATACCGCAGCCAACCCACCACATCACTAATACTTTGATAGCATTCCAATTACCTACCAAGAATAACCTATCTCTAACTACATTTGAATAGGCGTTTGATTACTTGACTAACTTTAGAAATCGTATGAGTTTAGAGATACTAACAATTGCAATCTTGCAATAGAATCTCATAGTTGTATGGGTTGCTAAATGATCGCTTTTGAATAGACGAATGATATAGAATACACTACTATGTGATATTATATGGTTATGATAACTGCTAATCATTAACCTTAACTATGATGTCGCTGAATCTTTGAGTAATTGTTTAAACATAAGAATATAGAATAATTCACTTAAGAATCATTAACATAATTTGTGTGATTATTGATATCTTTGATTTAACCTGGTGTAAGAATACACACCAAGTATTAGTGATTGAGTAACAATTGTTTTGACTAGAATATTTTACTCAAAACTGTAGATTGAATTGACTACTTTAACCCTTGATCAGGCTTTTGGTGCTACTATCAATGTACTACTAGTGCTTATATATAGGGTATACCGCAGCCAACCCACCACACTACTAATACTTTGATAGCATACCAAACGCTTACCAAGGCTTACATAAACTTTAAACATGTTTGAATGAATGTGGAAGACTTTGGCTAGCCTTTAAATATTGTATGAGTAGAGAGAATTTAAACATTGCAAATTTTGCAATGGAATCTCTCGGTTGTGATGTGTGAATTGATAGAAGATCGATTTTTGGATAAACGAATGATGTAGCATGCACAAGTATTTGATATTATATAACCTTTGATAGTTGTGATAACTAATTATCACTAATCTTAGGTATAGTATCATTGAATATTCGAATCGATGTCTATAAATATAAAATGATTTGTCTAGAAATCAATAGTATGATTCATGTGGACTTGTTTTTAAAATTTTATATGGAATCACCCATAGTTAAATTCATAAGTCCAAATCATGTTATTCTATTGAAATATAAACATAATATAATAAGAAATCAGTGTGTCTTGGTTAAAATAATAAAATCATTGTGACTTGTTTGAAACATAGGAAATGATTTTTCACGATTGAATACCTAATGTCATGTTAAAATTATCTAACATCGATCTTAGGCATAATATCCTAGTGGGTTTATAGAATTATAACATGGGCATCATGGATTACAATAAGATATGTGATATAATACTTTTATAGATGTAGTGACAAGTCATTAATCATAAGTACAATATCATTGAGGTTCTATCAGGAGTTTGAATATTATAATGTGTAGTATTACAACCTTTCAGATTTAGTGATGAATCACCATCAATAAATCTTTAATTATAACATTACTGGTTTTCTTGAATCACAAAATATACATAATAAATCAATGAAAATTAACATCGTGCCTTTTAGATTTAGTGATGTATTATCATCACAAATCTTAGGTTTAACGTTGCTTGAATCATAACATGAGTAATATAAAATAAAGAGATGGCATCATATCTTGTGAAACACAGTGATGAATCACCATCACTTAACTTCAGGTATGATACCATGGAGTTCTAAAAATTAAAACATGTACATTATCCACCCAAAGAAGAGTATCATCATAACCTTTGATATAGTGATGTATCACCATCACAATCTCTTAGGTAAAATGTTACTAACTTCTTGAATCATAACATAGGTAGCATAAAACAAAAGGAGATGAAATCATACTTTGTGAGATGTAGTGATGTATCGCCATCACAAATCTAAAGTATGATATCATGGAGTTCTGAAAATCATAACATATTCATTATCAATCCAAGAAAAATAACACCATAATCTTTTGATATCGTGATGTATCACTATCACAACTCTTAGGTATAATGTTACCAACTTCTTGAATCATAACATAGATAACATAAAACAAAGAGAGTTGATATCATATCATGTGAGACATAGTAATGAATCACCATTACTATCCTCAAGTATGAATTATGGAGGTATTTAATCATAACATATACATTATAAATCCAAAGAAAGGTAACACCATTGCCTTTAGATGTAGTAATGTATCACCATTACAATCTTAAGTGTGGTATTATTAACTTTCTTGAATCATAACATATATATTATTCAACAAAGGAAAAATGGCATCTTAAGTATGATATATTGAAGTTCTTGCATCATAGCATATACATTATTAATCCAAGAAAGATAACATTATAACTCTTAGATGTAGTGATGTATCACCATCACAATCTTAGGTACAACATTATTAACTTTTCTTGAATCATAACATATATATTATTATTCATCAAAGGAAAAATGGCATCATAGCATGTGAGATGTAGTGATGAATCACCATCACTAATCTCAAGTATGATATGATAAGGTTTGAAATTGTATAAACAGTATTGAGATCATTTTGAATTTGATTAAAAATCTTAAGGAGTAGTATCCAAGCTGGACAATTTTTGACTCATTAGAATTAATGTTGTTTGCAAGATGTAACATGCTTTGGCCTATAGGTAAAATACTCGCATCAAGAATCCCCAAGAAAGCTAGACTGATCCCTCGTCAGGGATTATGAATCGCTTTCCTAGACAGGAGTCTCAACTACCGGTATTCACCCTTCTAGTTACTACATGCCCATCTTAACAAACTTAATTCTAACGAGGTTTTAAATCAAAATTGAACAGATAGAATTATTTTGAACTCGTTTGAAAACATAAGGAATGGTATTCACAATGGAGTACCGGGTGACATATTAGAATCATTTTAGTTTGTAAGATGTTTGGTATAATATGCTTTGGCCTATAAGTGATTGTACTCTCATCAGAAGTCCCCAGGAAAGCTAGACAGGTCCCACAGTACATCGGGGATTTATACGAATAGCTTTCCTAGACAGGAATTCCAACTACCGGTACTACACTCTTCCAGTTAGTACATATCCACCTCACAAACTTTAATTCTAACAGGATCTTAAAATCAATAACAAAATTCCTATTTTGTATAAGGAATAATATTAGGCATTAAGCCTAATGATTGTTGAACTCATATCAACTAAAGGTTGTTTGCATGTATTTGAGTTTGGAATAGATTTCTCCTAAAAGCAAATACTAAGGCAATTGCTTAAACTAAGTAATCCCATGATATAAAGTAACTTAGTCTAAGGCATTTGTAACTAGTGCAAGCAAGGCATGTTAGCAACTATGGCTTTCCTCTATGGTAACAAATATAACATAACACATAATGAATAAGTATAACACATAATGAATAAATATATAATATATAGCACATAAGCAAGTAATAAACAAACAAGTTTAATATGAGATAACTCATATTTGGGTTAGCTTAGTTGTAGTCTAGGCCACCATTTTCTAATAACCTAGATCCCTATAACCATGGCTCTGATACCAATCTGTCACACCCCGACCGACGGCGGAATACGTCGAGGCGCGATTTTGACTGTTCATTAGCTCATGGTGCTATTACAATGTTTCATATTTAATGCAACCATTTAATAATAATCAATTCACTCATATTGAAAGACTATACATTTGTTTCAAAGTTTAAACTAGGTCACTAAGCCTATCTTATGTCTTCATTATGCTTCCTTATCATGTTACACATGTAAAATGGAGTTTGTCAACTATTTGCATAGTTGGTGAGTTCACACACTAAGTTTAAGTAATAAGTATAAAAATGATGCAAACTATAGCCTAACTAGATATGTATCATAAGCATAGCATGAATACAAGTTTGAATAAATTGAATGAATGAGTGAATGAATAACAATAGCTTGTGTCCAAACAAGTATCCTTACAACATGTTAATTCAAGTATGGCCATACTATAAATTAACAGTTATAATTCAACAAGTTTGCTAGGTGTACTTTCCTTTGTTCTAGTTCATGATAGGAAATGTTCTACTTTATTTTGACTACTTTCTCATATTTTATCATATTCTATTCATTTTTGTTCGACCTTCCTGGAGTTCATTCTCCGGGCAACTCCGTTTAACTGGTGGATTCCTTCCAACTTACTTCTTTTATGATCTCATTGGAAATCATATAAAGACAATTCCTATTTGATATAGCTATTTGTGCAAGTATTTTACGATTAAGAAGCAACTGGCTCTTGTACAGATCATTTATTAATCTACTATAACTATAGCATATGTGACACCCCGTAATTTCCAGGTCAGCATCTTATTTATTTAAATGATTATTTAAATGCATTATGTACACGTGGCACTAGAATTAGATTGATTTAGTGTGACACGTGGCACGACAGTACGAACACCAGCACATGACTAGATAATTCGTGGAATTATCGACAAACAGCACACACGTGTCAAAACACACGAACGTTGGTGAACGTCTAACACATTGTGTAGCACAGCACTCGAAACTTCACGAAACACTGTCACAAGTCAATTATGGCTAATAATTGACCAATATAGTCCAAACGACGCTCGAATGATGTTTTACAGTCGAGAAACGGGCAAGAATGGGCCAGAACAACAAAACAAGCTTAGTGGGCTTGAAATCCAGGCCAGGCGGTACGCCTGACCCGGGATGCCCGCGACAGGCGATGCGCGCGGGTGAAAATTGATCGCCTCGTCCGTCTGGATCCGCGCGTAACGCACAAAAGGGTTCGCCCACTCCAGGCGATACGCCTGGGGCGCCCCGATCGCCAAACAGCTTTTTAAGCTCCCAATGTCATCATTTTGCCTACACACTCATTGCTACCAAGCTCACACTCAACCACTTCGGCTATTTCTCCTTCCCAAACCTCTGTAACACCCTGATAGACACTTTGGAAGCCATTGAAGACCTTCTTGAAGCTTTGAAAGCTTGGAAGAACCACTAGAAAGCTTGAAGAAAGACGTTGGAAGCTTGACACCACCACCATCACTTCACCATTGCTCGAATCAGAGTTCCAGGAGCCTATAGAAGCTGCTAAGATCAACATCTCTCAATTCTTGAGCTTTAGAGGTAGTTCTTGTGACTAAAACACTCATTTACACATCACTACACACACATGCAATGCATAAATCCCACATGCAAGCACCTATAGTGCACATGCACGAATTTTGTTTCTGGGTTTGGTGATAAACCTACTGTATTTGATGATCTACCATGTTTAGATGATGATCTATGATGATCTATGATGATGGGTATGGGTCTTGTTGCTTAAAATGATGTTTTGTAAAGGTATATGGACATGCATGTATGATCTAAGGTATTCTAGATAGTTTTATTTATGTTGAGATGATCCTTAATGATGTATAAGTGTCCTTGCAAGATTAGATTGTGATTAGGATGGTTAAAATGTGATTGGTAGACAAACTTGCTATTTGTAGTAACTTTTTAGTTACAAATTGATGATTTGGGATATATGATGAACATGCATGTATATAGAATTGTTGCTAGGAGGATAACATGATGATTTGATGTATTAGAAAGTGGTCTTGATGATATCTATGATCATATTTAGAGTTATTTCTATTTTTAGAAACTTTGCTAGTTGAAATGTTGATAGATGATAAAATTGGTTATGTTGACATGATTAAATGTTGCTAGAAGATATATTAGGATGATTTGTGACATGAACAATGAGTTAGAAATGTTAAGTGGTCATTTTTATGCAAAAACCACAAAGTTACTATTTATAGTAACTTTATTTTTAGAAAAACCGACTTGTCAACGTGTTGTGTTATTTGAGCATGCTAAATGACTTATTATGTTATAATATGCATATTAGATGCTAGGTTAGATGGTTTCCGATGTCACGTATGCTAAAAATGGAAACTTTCCATTTTAGGAAACTTTGGTGCACTAACATGCTATAAACGACGTATATGAACTTGTATGATAATGTGCTATGTGTTAACATGACCCCGTAGGACCATTGAGCATGCTAGAACTCTAACATCGATATGCTTTGTGAACTTTCCATAAATGGAAACTTACTATAAATAGTAAGTTGTCCATAGACGCGATTTGCGCGTTTTGCACACGACAAACACTTACACGATTGCTACACGATTCACAAACCGGCACACGGTTCACCAACGGGTCGTTGACTTGACACGGTCAACCTTGGACAAACACGGTCAACTTTGGTCAAACACGGTCAAACACGGTCAAACATGGTCAAACACGGTCAATATGGACCAACACGAGCAAACACGGTCATTGTGGACCGACACGGACAAACATGAACAACCAAGGGTTGTTGGGCACAAACACGAGCACTAACACTAGCACGGTCACTTACGCGAACTCACATACGGTATACGATATAGGTTGCCAGTGACCGACGTGTTACTTGACGTTCAGGAGCTTACGCTTACACACCACTTCATAACTAAGGTGAGATTACGGCCCCTCTTTACTCTTTTTCAAACGCTTTTAAATAGGGGGAGAATACTAGTTGCATCGAGTCAAACATTATTGCTATTACAAACATTTTTGTGTATGCTGGTTTATTGGACAAACATTAAGTGTTGAACTCGTATTAAGCCCTCACAAAGTCTTACCGTTAATGTACGAACAACGTGGTAGATTTGGATGGATCCATTAGGGAATGACTAACCCCACGGGGCACCATGTTGACTGAGTGTCATAACCCGTGCAAATTCTGACCTAACTTGCTATGTATACGAGACATAGCGGAGGCAAGGACAAACAAGTCTAGTTCGGTAGTGACGCACTGACACTTTGGGCCTAGGGCTCGGTACTAACATTGATAAACAGCATGACACACTTTTATTACTATATGTATATCAAAACCTGTGAACTCACCAACCATCGTGTTGACACTTTTTCTAACTGGTATTCTCAGGTAACTAGCTGCGCATGGAACAGGATGCACGTTAAGGGATGAGCTTTAGGAACCGCATGCATTCTGTTGTTTCTTTTGAAAACAATTTAGTTCTTAATGTTCTAAACAATGTTGTATTAAACTATTTACATTTCCGCTGCATGCTTGCAAACATATTTGTTTCCACTGCTATGAAATACTTTTCCGCTGCAAACTATTTTGTTATGTGTATGTGTCAAACTTGGATTTGTAAACGCATATAGAGGTGTTCTATATGACCTTGAGCTGTGATTCTGGACACGTCACATCCACGTGGACATACACCACGAGTGGGAATTTGGGGGTGTGACAGACTGGTATCAGAGCCTTGGTTATAGAGAACTAGGTTTGCATATAGTAAGCTTAGACTATAGCCATTGCTCAACTTTAGACACTACACTTAGAACTTGCACATTGATGATATTATTGCTTATGTTAAACTATTACTTACTAACGTGAAACTTACAGGATGGCCGACAGCAACAGCAACGCTAACAGGAGCGCAGCTAGACCCACGGGCACAGATGATTTGGCGGCAGAGAGTCGGCGACGGATCGACGATATAGTATCACAGGTTGACGCCGAGATGGATCGGCGGGCGAGGGACGCAGCACGGGCCAGATATTGGGGATGGCTTCCCACCATACTCCAGAGTTGGATCGTCGAGGAGAGAGTACCTCCATATCGATATCCCGGCGACACCACTCCAGGACACCGACTACCACCGTTCGGAGTGCCGATGGAGCAGGCCTTCGCGGCACATGTTGCTTGCACACGACGGGAAGTCTGGAGGGGTAGGGAGCTAACAGACGAGGTCCGAGTTCTTCGCGAGAAGAACGATCGATTGGAGAGGCAGAACGAGAGACTGGAGGGACGCAACGACAGACTGGAGGCACAGGTGGAGACTCTACGTCTCCAAGTGTCTCAACTGATGACCCAGCACGGACAGATCGTTGATGTCATGCAGGAGCATGATGCACGCATCACTGAGAATCGGACAGACATAACCGAGACTCAGGCGATGGTGCAGGCCAGTGACGCCATGCTTAATGCATGGGCTGCACAGTTCATCGAGGAACCACCACAGGATGATGGACCTGAGTTCGAGGCCGAGGACCTCGAAGAAGAGGACCTTGATGAGGATCCTAATGAGGATCCGGAGGAGGATGACGATGACGGAGACGCTGCTAGCGATATTTCACATGTCTCTATGGATTCGGATTAGAGGACTGTTGTATTTTGTACTTTCTTATTTTGGCCTAGACGAGCGGGATGTGCTCGAAGAACTTATTATGTATTTCCTTTTGAAATCATTGTACTTCAAGCTTATTATTAATGAGAATTATGTTTTGTCTTACTTATTACATGTTGACCATGATTGCTTGATAACATAATCTCTGACTTGACAGCTAACATGACATCTGATCTGACATCTGACATGACATTTGACTAACACTCTAACATGTGCTGATTAAAACTCTATCCCTTATGTATAGAACCATACATGGCGGGAAGAGGACCGTACGCGCGTCCTGCTAAACGGACACTAGATGCCGCTGTGATAAAAATGATGGTTGACCGTCGGGTCAACAAAGCGATCGCTGACTACGAAGCCAGTCGCCAGCATAGCGAAACTAGCGGAAACAACAACGGTACTAACACTTGCCTGACGCGACTAATATAGTGTAGCTAACACAATACTAACACACGACACTGGTTTCTGACAAACAGGGTCAAACAGCAGCAACGGGAAAGGATGTTCCTTTAAATCTTTCCTAAACTGCCACCCACACAAGTTCAAGGGAACTGAGGGAGCTGTCGGAATGCTCCGCTGGGTGGAGAAAGTGGAGTCTGTATTCGCCATGTGCGAATGTGCTGAAGAGAACCGGGTGAAGTTCGCAACTGGTACACTGGAAGGACCAGCACTCACAAGGTGGAATACCCATGTACAAACCCTGGGGTTGGACGGTGCCAACTCCATGCCATGGGCTGATTTCACCAGACTACTGCAGGAGGAGTATTGCCCTCGAGATGAGATTCGGAAACTGGAAGCCGAATTCTGGGTACACAAAATGGTGGGATCTGAGATCGAGCAATATTGCACTCGATTTCATGAGCTATGTAAGTTATGCCCGGCAATGGTGACACCGGAATACAAGAAGATCGAGCAGTTCATCAGCGGGCTGCCCGAACAAATCCAAAGCATGGTGACTGCTTCTGATCTCACCACCATCCAACCACTGATCCGACTGTCCCACAAACTAACCGACCAAGCGGTAGCACAAGGCAAGCTACCCAAACGAGGCGAACATCTGAAGCCTCAAGAAAGCCAGAAGAGGAAGTGGGAACCCAGCCACCACCAATCTCATCAACCTCAACAACAACAACGATCTGCACCTGCCAGAGCATTCACTACCACCCAACCCGATGACAAGGGAAAGGGTGTGTATCAAGGAAAATACCCGCTATGTAACCGATGCTCTTATCACCACTTCGGGCAATGCGAACGATATCGTTGCTTGAAGTGTGGACGACATGGCCACATGGCCAAAGACTGCAGATCCAAATTTCCCAGTAACAACAACCCCAACCAGAACCAGAACAACAACCAGAACACCTCCAGAGGGTGTTATGAATGTGGCAAACCGGGCCACATGAGGAGGGATTGCCCTCAATTGAAGAAGGCCGGAGGAGGAACGGCCAAGGGGAGAGCATTTGTGATTGGCTCGGGAGAAGCCAAGGATGACCCAAACATCGTAACCGGTACGTTTCTTTTAAATAATGTCTATGCTAGCATATTATTTGATACCGGTGCCGATAGGAGCTTTATATCTAGTGAGTTTAGCAAATTACTAGATATTACCCCAACACCACTAGACTACAAGTACACCGTAGAGTTAGCCGACGGCAAGCTAATTGAAACACAACACATCTTTCGAGGATGCGTCATGGTTTTGGCGAATCACGAACTCGAAATCGATTTGATGCCGGTGACTCTTGGAAGCTTTGATGTGGTCGTTGGAATGGATTGGCTATCCGCTAACCAAGCTGAAATCGTATGCAACGAGAAGATCGTACGAGTGACGTTGCAGAACGGAGAACAGATCTCGATTCAGGGGGAAAGACGGGGAGTACCTCTGAACATCATGTCATGCATGAAGGCGAACAAGTACCTACAAAAGGGATACACTGCCATACTAGCCCTCATCGCCGAGCAACCCAAGAAAGAGAGGAAGATTGAGGACATCGCCGTAGTCCGCGATTTTCCCGAAGTGTTTCCCGAAGACCTACCTGGACTACCTCCGAAACGACAAGTCGAGTTCCAGATAGACCTCACATCAGGAGCAGCACCGATCGCCAAGGCTCCATACCGACTAGCACCAACGGAGATGCAGGAACTGTCTAACCAGTTACAAGAGCTGTTAGACAAGGGATTCATCAGACCGAGCTTCTCACCTTGGGGAGCACCGGTCTTGTTCGTAAAGAAGAAAGACGGATCATTCCGTATGTGTATCGACTACAGAGAGCTGAACAAGGTGACGATCAAGAATCGATATCCCTTACCGCGAATAGACGATTTGTTTGACCAGTTGCAAGGGTCAAGCTACTATTCAAAGATCGATTTAAGATCGGGCTACCATCAATTGAGGATACAGGAAAACGATATTCCCAAGACTGCCTTCAGAACCCGATACGGACACTACGAATTCTTGGTTATGCCCTTCGGACTGACCAACGCACCAGCAGTATTCATGGATCTCATGAATAGAGTGTGCAAACCTTACCTGGACAAATTCGTGATAGTGTTCATCGACGACATCCTGATCTACTCTAAGAATCAGGAAGAGCATGCCGAACATCTAAGGCTAGTCTTGGAACTACTGAAGAAAGAGCAATTGTACGCGAAGTTTTCAAAATGCGACTTTTGGATTCGCGAAGTCCAATTCCTTGGACACGTGGTTAATGAGCAGGGAATACACGTAGACCCAGCCAAAATCGAAGCAATTAAGAACTGGGAAGCACCCAAGACTCCAACGGAGGTGCGACAATTCCTAGGTCTGGCCGGGTACTACAGAAGATTCATTGAGGGATTCTCAAAGATTGCTCAATCACTGACATCCCTGACACATAAAGACAAAAAGTTCGATTGGGGAGACAAACAAGAAGCTGCTTTCAATCTGTTGAAACAGAAACTATGCACTGCACCCATCCTATCCCTACCGGAAGGATGTGATGACTTCGTGGTGAATTGCGACGCCTCGAAACAGGGACTCGGTTGTGTGCTGATGCAACGCGAGAAAGTGATAGCATACGCTTCACGCCAACTGAAGGTGCATGAGAAGAACTACACGACTCATGACCTTGAGTTGGGAGCCGTGGTGTTTGCCTTGAAGATCTGGCGACACTACTTGTACGGCACAAAGTGCACTATCTTTACCGATCATAAGAGCCTACAACACATCTTCGACCAGAAAGAGTTGAACATGAGACAACGAAGATGGGTCGAGCTTATCGGCGATTATGATTGCGCTATCAAGTATCATCCAGGCAAAGCCAATGTAGTGGCCGACGCGCTGAGCCGAAAGGAAACAACGAAACGCGTGCGTGCCCTACAACTCACGATCCATTCTGAACTACCGAATCAAATTCGGATAGCACAACAGGAAGCTCTGAAAACTGAAAACCTTACTCTCGAAGCCATGCGTGGCATGGATAAGCAAATAAAGGCAAAAGACGACGGAGCTTACTATATAATGGATCGAATCTGGATTCCACGTTACGGAGGATTGAGAGAAGTAGTGATGGATGAAGCTCACAAGAGCCGGTATTCCGTACACCCGGGCTCTGACAAAATGTATCATGATCTGAAAACAACTTACTGGTGGCCAAACATGAAAGCCGAAATAGCAACTTACGTGAGTAAGTGTCTAACGTGCTCAAAAGTCAAGGTTGAGTACCAGAAGCCATCAGGGTTACTTCAACAACCGGAACTACCAATGTGGAAATGGGAGCAAATTTCCATGGACTTCATAACTAAACTGCCTAAGACGGCAAGTGGTTGCGATACCATCTGGGTTATCGTAGACCGACTGACGAAATCTGCTCATTTCCTACCCATCAAGGAGACTGACAAGTTGGACAAGCTCACTCGTATCTATATAAAGGAAGTGGTCACTCGACACGGAGTGCCAATCTCGATAATCTCTGATCGCGATAGTCGCTTTACGTCCCATTTCTGGAAGTCTTTGCATAAGGCTTTGGGCACGAGATTGGATATGAGTACCGCTTACCACCCACAGACAGACGGACAGAGTGAGCGAACCATACAGACACTGGAGGACACGCTCCGGGCATGTGTCATTGACTTTGGTAGTAGCTGGGAATCTCACCTACCGTTAGTTGAGTTCTCATATAACAATAGCTACCACACTAGCATTCAAGCTGCACCATTCGAGGCACTTTACGGACGTAAGTGTCGATCACCCATCTGCTGGGCGGAAGTTGGAGACAGCCAACTGACTGGTCCAGAACTGGTGCACGAGACAACTGAGAAGATCGTGCAAATACGCAAACGAATGGCAGCAGCTCGGGACAGACAGAAAAGCTATGCCGACAAGCGACGCAAACCGTTGGAGTTCCAGGTGGGAGACAGAGTGTTACTCAAAGTCTCGCCCTGGAAAGGTGTCATTCGGTTTGGCAAACGAGGAAAGTTGAACCCTCGTTACATCGGACCTTTCGAGATCACCAAACGAGTAGGCCCTGTAGCCTACGAACTGAACCTGCCAGTTGAGCTGAGCAGTGTACACAACGTATTCCACATCTCGAACCTCAAGAAGTGCCTATCTGATGAGACACTTGTTATTCCTCTCGAGGAAATACAAATCGACGAACAATTGAACTTCGTTGAGGAACCGGTGGAAATTATGGACCGGGAAACCAAGAAGCTCAAACTCAGCAAGATTCCAATAGTGAAAGTGCGATGGAATTCGCGACGCGGACCGGAATTCACGTGGGAACGTGAAGATCAGATGAAACAAAAGTACCCACACCTGTTCGCGGAACAGACAAACACTAGCAACACAAGTTGAATTTCGGGACGAAATTCTTTCTAACATGGGGAGGATGTGACACCCCGTAATTTCCAGGTCAGCATCTTATTTATTTAAATGATTATTTAAATGCATTATGTACACGTGGCACTAGAATTAGATTGATTTAGTGTGACACGTGGCACGACAGTACGAACACCAGCACATGACTAGATAATTCGTGGAATTATCGACAAACAGCACACACGTGTCAAAACACACGAACGTTGGTGAACGTCTAACACATTGTGTAGCACAGCACTCGAAACTTCACGAAACACTGTCACAAGTCAATTATGGCTAATAATTGACCAATATAGTCCAAACGACGCTCGAATGATGTTTTACAGTCGAGAAACGGGCAAGAATGGGCCAGAACAACAAAACAAGCTTAGTGGGCTTGAAATCCAGGCCAGGCGGTACGCCTGACCCGGGATGCCCGCGACAGGCGATGCGCGCGGGTGAAAATTGATCGCCTCGTCCGTCTGGATCCGCGCGTAACGCACAAAAGGGTTCGCCCACGCCAGGCGATACGCCTGGGGCGCCCCGATCGCCAAACAGCTTTTTAAGCTCCCAATGTCATCATTTTGCCTACACACTCATTGCTACCAAGCTCACACTCAACCACTTCGGCTATTTCTCCTTCCCAAACCTCTGTAACACCCTGATAGACACTTTGGAAGCCATTGAAGACCTTCTTGAAGCTTTGAAAGCTTGGAAGAACCACTAGAAAGCTTGAAGAAAGACGTTGGAAGCTTGACACCACCACCATCACTTCACCATTGCTCGAATCAGAGTTCCAGGAGCCTATAGAAGCTGCTAAGATCAACATCTCTCAATTCTTGAGCTTTAGAGGTAGTTCTTGTGACTAAAACACTCATTTACACATCACTACACACACATGCAATGCATAAATCCCACATGCAAGCACCTATAGTGCACATGCACAAATTTTGTTTCTGGGTTTGGTGATAAACCTACTGTATTTGATGATCTACCATGTTTAGATGATGATCTATGATGATCTATGATGATGGGTATGGGTCTTGTTGCTTAAAATGATGTTTTGTAAAGGTATATGGACATGCATGTATGATCTAAGGTATTCTAGATAGTTTTATTTATGTTGAGATGATCCTTAATGATGTATAAGTGTCCTTGCAAGATTAGATTGTGATTAGGATGGTTAAAATGTGATTGGTAGACAAACTTGCTATTTGTAGTAACTTTTTAGTTACAAATTGATGATTTGGGATATATGATGAACATGCATGTATATACAATTGTTGCTAGGAGGATAACATGATGATTTGATGTATTAGAAAGTGGTCTTGATGATATCTATGATCATATTTAGAGTTATTTCTATTTTTAGAAACTTTGCTAGTTGAAATGTTGATAGATGATAAAATTGGTTATGTTGACATGATTAAATGTTGCTAGAAGATATATTAGGATGATTTGTGACATGAACAATGAGTTAGAAATGTTAAGTGGTCATTTTTATGCAAAAACCACAAAGTTACTATTTATAGTAACTTTATTTTTAGAAAAACCGACTTGTCAACGTGTTGTGTTATTTGAGCATGCTAAATGACTTATTATGTTATAATATGCATATTAGATGCTAGGTTAGATGGTTTCCGATGTCACGTATGCTAAAAATGGAAACTTTCCATTTTAGGAAACTTTGGTGCACTAACATGCTATAAACGACGTATATGAACTTGTATGATAATGTGCTATGTGTTAACATGACCCCGTAGGACCATTGAGCATGCTAGAACTCTAACATCGATATGCTTTGTGAACTTTCCATAAATGGAAACTTACTATAAATAGTAAGTTGTCCATAGACGCGATTTGCGCGTTTTGCACACGACAAACACTTACACGATTGCTACACGATTCACAAACCGGCACACGGTTCACCAACGGGTCGTTGACTTGACACGGTCAACCTTGGACAAACACGGTCAACTTTGGTCAAACACGGTCAAACACGGTCAAACATGGTCAAACACGGTCAATATGGACCAACACGAGCAAACACGGTCATTGTGGACCGACACGGACAAACATGAACAACCAAGGGTTGTTGGGCACAAACACGAGCACTAACACTAGCACGGTCACTTACGCGAACTCACATACGGTATACGATATAGGTTGCCAGTGACCGACGTGTTACTTGACGTTCAGGAGCTTACGCTTACACACCACTTCATAACTAAGGTGAGATTACGGCCCCTCTTTACTCTTTTTCAAACGCTTTTAAATAGGGGGAGAATACTAGTTGCATCGAGTCAAACATTATTGCTATTACAAACATTTTTGTGTATGCTGGTTTATTGGACAAACATTAAGTGTTGAACTCGTATTAAGCCCTCACAAAGTCTTACCGTTAATGTACGAACAACGTGGTAGATTTGGATGGATCCATTAGGGAATGACTAACCCCACGGGGCACCATGTTGACTGAGTGTCATAACCCGTGCAAATTCTGACCTAACTTGCTATGTATACGAGACATAGCGGAGGCAAGGACAAACAAGTCTAGTTCGGTAGTGACGCACTGACACTTTGGGCCTAGGGCTCGGTACTAACATTGATAAACAGCATGACACACTTTTATTACTATATGTATATCAAAACCTGTGAACTCACCAACCATCGTGTTGACACTTTTTCTAACTGGTATTCTCAGGTAACTAGCTGCGCATGGAACAGGATGCACGTTAAGGGATGAGCTTTAGGAACCGCATGCATTCTGTTGTTTCTTTTGAAAACAATTTAGTTTTTAATGTTCTAAACAATGTTGTATTAAACTATTTACATTTCCGCTGCATGCTTGCAAACATATTTGTTTCCACTGCTATGAAATACTTTTCCGCTGCAAACTATTTTGTTATGTGTATGTGTCAAACTTGGATTTGTAAACGCATATAGAGGTGTTCTATATGACCTTGAGCTGTGATTCTGGACACGTCACATCCACGTGGACATACACCACGAGTGGGAATTTGGGGGTGTGACAGCATACCCCCCTTTCGCGAATTGTTGCATTTATTCGAGTGATCCACAAACGACGAAAATTTATTTTTTGCCTATCCCTATCCCGATAAGCCGAAACCAAAGCTCTTATTTTTTGTTGAGTAATAGTTCGAGTAAGTCTTGAATGAGCCCCCCGAAAGCTTGATGCAAATAAACGAATTTTTGTTCTACGTCTCCGAGCGATATATCCCCGTCTAATTCTGGTCATTGAATAAATGAAACTTTAACGAATAACTAATAGATTTCCTTTCTTTCAGTTATTCTTTTGCCCCTTTCCTAGTATATTAATAACAAAACGGATTTTTCCAATGTATAAACTAATAATTCCAATGGCTTTGGCTACTATAACCTTTCCAACCACAATTTTTCTTTTTTCTAGGCATTTCACCTCGAAATACAAAATTGTACTATACTAGGTATTAAAAAAGAAAAGTAATGATAAATAAATAGTGGATTCCATCGTTTCTATGGTTACTTCTTAAACGGTGAGGTCTTCTCTATACACCGGAGCCTTTACTTCATTTAATCAATGTTATTGCTAACTTGTATAGTTCATATTCTTCGGCTCTACCCATGAATTATCCAGTAATAGGTCTTTCACAACGAGCTCTACCTATACAGTAACGGTATTTAATTATGAAGGTTGGCTGGGTAGCTGACCCTGTTAGTCCGTTCTTGCAAGAGGGTCTATGTTAACTAAGAATTTCTCCGCTTAATGGATAACCATTTGCTACCAATGGAGAATTGCTTCTCATCTTGAATTGAGGTGAGTGGATTTACACCAACAGAAACCATAAATTTCATACACAATAAAAGGGATATCATCGATTTTTAGATAAGAAATGTAGTTCGTTTTTCCGTTATATCCTATTTGATCATTGATATTCGAACATTGTTCTCTTTCCTTTGTTCTAGTTCATGATCTGAACGAGTCGCACATACACCCTAGTAGCCTAAGATGTGTAACAGGATAAGGAAGCATAATGACAGGGATGGCAAAAAAACCCGAGCCCGACGGGTTTACCCGAAACCCGCTACATATGGGACGGGTATTCCCAAACCCGATGGGTATTGGGCCGGGTATGAGATTAATTTTAAAAAATTTCGCGGGTATGGGACGAGTTTGGGATTTGTTCATATACCCGTTTACCCGGCCCGATTACCCGATTATATATTACCCGTCCTGTGTACCCGATCATAAATACCATTTATATACATTTGAATTAATAGAATTTGTTTCTTTTTTAAACTTTTGAACTTTAGAAATTGTTCATATAATATGTTTCTTCTTTTATCTTTGTTTTTTTTTGTGGCAACTACAAAAAATTTTTTGAACCATTTTGTTAATAATTGTTATTTTTTGGTTTATCTTGAACAATGATAATCAACTTATAATATTCTGAAATTTCATGTTATTTGATATATTAATAGTTTGTTCTTGGCATATTTAACATATAGTTTTTTGTTATAAAAAAATAAATTTATTATTAGTTACCCGATACCAGACGTGTTTTAAGCCAGTTATTCTCAACGAATATATTTAGTTAAACCCGCCGGGATACCAGAAACCTGCTGGGATACCCGATACCCGACGGGTAAATACCCGATGGGATTTGGGACGGGTATGGGACATACTTTTATAAACGGGTATGGGATTGGGATTACCCAAACCCGTCCCAAACCCGGCCCATCGCCATCCCTACATAATGAAGACATAAGATAGGCTTAGTGACCTAGTTTAAACTTTGAAACAAATGTTTAGTCTTTCAATGTAATAGTTTAGATATTTTGAATTCTTGTAATGACTATTTAAATGTTGATTGAATGAATTGATTATTATTAAATGGTTGCATTAAATATGAAACATTGTAATAGCACCATGAGCTAATGAACAGTCAAAATCGCGCCTCGACGTATTCCGCCGTCGGTCGGGGTGTGACATTTCTGACTTGAAGCTTCCAACCATAAGAATCACTGTCGTATATCCCTATTAATTTAAAAGGGCAGCCAATTTTTTTTGCTACCGGTACGCATTAAGATGGTCGTACTATTGTATTCACCACCACGATCACACACAAGCCAGATTTTGTT
Source organism: Mikania micrantha (assembly GCA_009363875.1). Classification (NCBI taxonomy): domain Eukaryota; kingdom Viridiplantae; phylum Streptophyta; class Magnoliopsida; order Asterales; family Asteraceae; genus Mikania; species Mikania micrantha. Next base: position 45,570,328 of record CM018685.1, on the reverse strand, counting down.
GACCTCATTAGTCCCCTTCTTTTTCTTAGATCGTCCGGTAACTACGACGTATCCGTTATCAAGGGCTCTACTTTTCACCCATGCCATCAACTCTTCCACAGAAATGAGTATCTGAGAACAATGTTGTCATTAAACTAATGTTCATCTAACTAAAAACATGTAAAAAATATATTACCTTATTGGTATTCTAGTCCATATTTTGGTATACGACGTCAGATTGTTACTCTTTAACCGCAACTTGGGGTGGGTGTGATTATTCACTAGCGTAACATTCCCTGTTAATGTCGTCGTCAACGCAAGGTTCTTGGTTCAAATCAAATTGTCAGTACGAAATTTGACCCGCAACCTCTTCGTTAAGATCTGGCAATACTGTTCTAGTTGTGGCCTCAAACGAATGCACACCGGTCCCTGTTGGTTTAATTTTGATCGGGTCATTGGTTCGGGTCAAGTCGGGTACGGGTCGGTAGCTTATTAATTAGTCATATGTTTAATTAGATCATGGGTAGTTTTTAATATTGAAAGAATCTAAGTGCTTAAGTAGTGGGTCCAGGTTTTAGGAGCAGTGGGTCAAAACATGGGTTAGTGTTTATTTCTTATATATGTAAGTATGAGTATGAATGAAAATGTGAGTGAGTTTGATTACAAAAAATTCTTGTTTGTGTGTAAATTGGGGCCAGAACCAACAATTGGTATCAGAGCGCTTAGGTTGAAAAAAGAGTGCCAATTTTAGAGTCGTTTTCGGGAGAAAAAGGGGGCAGCCCACTAAACTGCAGGTTTGGGAAGAATTGACCGGAAAGTGCAGCAAATAAAAGAGCATTCTGATGTGAGAAGAAATGATCGGCTGCTATCGCAGCAAAGACCGTAGAAGACAACCGTGACCAGCAGGTTGTCTGAGAAAGACCGTAGAAAGAGACCGTTACTGGAGGATTCTGTCGAAGACCGACGAGCCGCAATGAAGACTGTCACACCCCCAAATTCCCACTCGTGGTGTCAGTCCACGTGGGTGTGACGTGGCCAGGATCACAGCTCATAGTCATATTGAACGACTCTATATGAGTTAACTCAATCATACAGTTTGTAAAATAAGACTAGTTTCGTAAGTTTAGCAGCGGAAAAGTTCATCATTAAAGCAGCGGAAATAAGTAATCAGAACTACACTGTTAACATCGTTTAAAATGACAAGAATCAAAACATAGGCCTAGGATTAGAGTCTATATGTATGCAGACTCTCTTGTGCATCCCATGTGCCTCCTAGCTCATGCTGTTCAGTTACCTGAGAATACATGCTAAAGTGTGTCAACATAAAGTTGGTGAGTTCACAAGTTTAAGTATTGGAAAACAGTAAAACAGTTATATATACTGGGTATGTTAAATAGTTTTGTTGGATCTACGATCCGTAGAGTGTGTCATGTCATCTTACCGAAACTCGACTGTTTCCATTTGCCTCTGCGGGTCATCGCGGAACCCGGCATCAACATCGATATTACACTCGTTATGACATCCTGTCAACGTTGTTGCCGAGTGGGGTTGGTCAAACCCAGTAGTACTACGTAATAACGACTCGTTTGTACACAACTAACGGTAAGGGTGGAGAGGACTTGTTGCGATAATAGTACACTCAAAATAGTTTTTCGACATACCAGTCATATATCTAAAGCAGTTGCATAGCATTCTCACCCCAAAAGATTAGTAAAACAGTTAAGAGTAAAAGTGGGGCTGTAAACTCACCTGAGTCTGCTTGAGTGCGTTCTTACGAGAACGGAGTAGCTCGCTGGCTAGTAGTTACCTATATCACATAGGTGTTATAAGTTTGCGATCATATTTGTGTTGGTCTCACAGGACCGTATTCGTGTCTAAACAACTCCTGGTTTTTATGTGGGTCGCGTTGACCGTGTTGGTCGTGTTGACCGTGTTTGACCTAACGACCCGTTGGTGAACCGTGTGACGGTTGTGAATCGTGTAGCAATGTGTAAGTGCTCGTCGTGTGCAAAACGCGCAAGTCGCGTTTATGGACAACTTACTATTTATAGTAAGTTTCCAGTTTTGGAAAGTTCACAAAGCATAATAGTTTTAAAGTTCTAGCATGCTCGTTAGTCCTACGTGATCATGTTAACTTATAGCACGTCCTCATACGGTTTCACATAAGTCGTTTATAACATGCTAGCACATAAAAGTTTCCTAAAATGGAAAGTTTCCATTTATAGCATACGTGACATCGGAAACCGTCTAACTTAGCATCTAACCAACATCTTATAACATAACAAGTCATCTAGCATGTTCAAATCACACAACATGTTTACAAATCGGTTTTTGTAAAAATAAAGTTACTATAAATAGTAACTTTGTAGTTTTTGCATCAAATAACCATTTTAACATTTCTAAACTAATTTTCATGTTACAAATCATCAAAATAATCCATCTAGTCATCACTTTAAACATACCAATATAGCCAAATCATCACTTAACATTATTTCAACAAATAAAGTTACTAAAAATAGTAACAATGACAAGTATGACTATTAACATTATCAAAATCACTTTCTAACAAATCAAATAACCATATTATCAACCTAATAACAATTCTACATACATGCATGTTCATGGATTCATCTCCAACAATCATTTTGCAAATAAAAGTTACTAATAATGGAAAGATTACTAAAAATCGACATTTTGACCATTTTAAACAAATCTAATCATGTAAATCATCATCAATATCATCTTTGAACATTTCTATATACATAAAATCATCCTAACATTATGGATCATGCATGCATGCATCAATATCATCTCATATCATCATTTTAAGCACAATGGCCTATACCCATCATTGTAGATCATCATAAAACATTATCTAATCACTTTAGATCATCATAATACACTGAGATATCAACAAACCCAGATTAAAACAAAGGGAAATTCGTGCATGTGAGCCATGGGTGCTTGCATGTGGGATTTACACATGCATGTGTGTGTAATGGTGTGAAAAGCAAAGTTTAGCAATGAGAACTACCTTCTAAGGCTCCAAGAAGTTCTGAGATGATGATGAACAGCTCCTACACCTCCTGGTACGTGGGTTTGATCGAGAACAAGAAGGTGGTAATGAAGGGTGATGGTCTAGAAGGTCTTCCTCAAGGTTCTTGAGCTTCAAAAGGGCCTTCAATGGCTTCCAATGGCTGCTACAGGGGTCTGGAGGTTGAAGATGGTCGAATGGTTGCGTGCTCTGCCGAAGATATGAGTGAAATAGATAGACTAGCCATCATTGTCTTGGTTTTATAAGATTTTGCCGTCTGACACCCGTCGCGTACCGCGACACTAGGCCAGAAAGATGCTTCGCGCTACGCGAAGGAATCCGGGAGTCAACTCTTCGCGATGTCTGTCGCGTACCGCGATGGGTCCCTGAGTAGCCCAATAAGCTTAGTTTTGTTGTTTCGAACCGATTTTCGCGTATTTCTCGAATACGATCATCGTTTCTCGATACTTAAGCGTTGTTCTACTAAATTAGGTTCTCCGGAACCTAATTGTGCAGTGTATGTGTACTGTGGTTCGATCCGTTCACCAACGTTCGTCATTCAAGACACGTGCAAGTTCTGTGCGATAATTTCTCGAATTATCGGTGTGTTTGGTCCGTTGTGCCACGTGTCACACTAAATACAATTATTCTAGTGTCACGTATGAAATAATAATACACATTATTATTAAAATAAATTAAATGCTGACCTGGAAATTGCGAGGTGTCACATCATCCCCCAGTTAATAGGAATTTCGTCCCGAAATTCAATTCGTGTTGCCGGTGTTAGTCGGGTCGGAGAATAAGTGAGGGTATTTCTGTTTCATTTGGTCCTCTAGTTCCCAGGTGTATTCCGGTCCTCGTCGCGAATTCCATCGTACCTTTACGTTCGGTATCTTGCTAAGCTTCAACTTCTTGATTTCCCGGTCCATGATTTCCACCGGTTCCTTAACGAAGTGTAGTTGTCCGTCTATCTGGATTTCCTCTAAAGGAATTGCGAGCGTTTCGTTTGATAAACATTTCTTGAGATTTGAAACGTGAAACACGTTGTGTACACTACTCAATTCTTGCGGTAGCTGTAGTTCGTAGGTCACGGGGCCTATTCGTTTTGTGATCTCGAATGGACCAATGTAACGAGGGTTTAGTTTTCCCAGTTTCCCGAATCGAATCACCCCTTTCCAAGGCGAGACTTTAAGAAGTACTCGGTCTCCCATTTGGAATTCCAAAGGTTTGCGTCTCTTGTCGGCATAGCTCTTTTGTCGGTCTCGAGCTGCTGCCATTCTGTTACGTAATTGCGCGATTTTCTTGGTCGTCAGTTGGCTGTCACAACTTCCGCCTAACAAATGAATGATCATCACTTAAGTCCCTAGAATGCTTCGAATGTTGCAGCTTGTATACTTGTGTGATAAGTATTGTTGTACGAGGACTTAGCTAATGGTAAGTGAGTCTCCCAGCTGTTGTCAAAGTCATTGACACATGCTCAAAGCGCGTTTCCCAATGTACGCATAGTTCGTTTGCTCCGTCCATCAGTTTGCGGATGGTAACGATTCTCATATCCAAGTCTCGTGCCCAATGTCTGATGATAGGATTCCCAGAAATGTGACGTAAATCAGTTGTCGCGGTTAGAGATGATCAAGATTTGCACTACACGTCGAGTGACCACTTCCTTCAGGTAAATTCGATCATGTTCTTCTAGTTAGTCGGTCTCCTTGATGGGTAGTAAGGGTGCAGGCTTCGTTAGTCGTTCAACGATTATTCAAACAGTATCGCAACCACTTGCCGTCCTTGGCAGTTTAGTTATTAAGTCCATAGGAATCTACTCCCATTTCCACGTTGGTATCTTGGGTTGTTGAAATAGCCCTGATGGCTTTTGGTATTCAATCTTGACCTTTGGGCACGTTAAACACTTACCCACGTAAGTTGTTAATTCTGCCTTCACGCTCGGCCACCGATGGGTCGTCTTTAGGTCATGGTACATTTTGTCAGAGACCGGATGTAAAGAATGTCGGCTCCTTCGGGCTTCATTAATCACTACGCCCCTCAGTCCTCCGTAGTGTGGAATCCAGTTCCGACCCATAAGATAGTAGGTTACGTCGGCCTTAGCCTCCATCTGTTTATCCGTGCCTCGCAGGGATAAATGAGTGAGGTCCTCGACCTTCAGAGCTTCCTGTTGTGCGGTTCGGATTCTGATTGGTAGCTTTGAGTGAATCGTAAGTTGTAGTGCACGTACGTTTTTGGGTTGCTTCTTTCCGGTTCATCGCGTTGGCTACTACGTTAGTTTTTCCAGTGTGGTACTTGATAGCACAATCATAATCTCCTATCAGCTAGTCCCATCTGAGTTGTCCCATGTTCAGTCCCTTCTGGTCGAAGGTGTGTTGCAGTCTCTTATGATTGGTGAATATCGTGCATTTCTTGTCGGATAGGTAGTGTCACTAGATCTTTCGTGCGAACACTACGGCTCCCAATTCCAAGTCATGAGACGTGTAGTTCTTTTCGTGCACTTTCAATTGTCGTGACGCATAAGCTATCACCTTCTCGCGTTGCTTTAATACACAACCGAGTCCTTGTTTTGATGCGTCGCAATAAACTACAAAGTCTTCGCACCCGTCCGGTAGTGATAGAATAGGTGCACTGCACAATTTCTGCTTCAACAAGTCGAAAGCAGCTTCTTGTTTCTCTCCCCATTCGAATTTCTTGTCTTTGTGCGTAAGGGAAGTCAATGATTGTGCGATCTTCGAGGATCCCTCAATAGATTGCCTGTAGTACCCGGCCAATCCCAGAAACTGTCGCACCTCAGTCGAAGTCTTTGGTGCTGTCCAGTTCTTAATGGCCTCGATCTTGGCTGGATCTACGTGTATTCCTTTTGCGTTTACTACGTGTCCAAGAAACTGGACTTCGCGAATCCAAATATCGCATTTGGAAACTTCGCGTATTGTTGTTCCCTCTTCAGTAGTTCCAAGACACGCTTTTAAGTGGTCGGCATGTTTCTTCCTGGGTATTGGAGTACATCAGGGTATCATCTAGGAACATGATTACGAATTTGTCCAGATACGGCTTACACACCCGATTCATGAGATCCATGAATAGTGCCGGTGCGTTGGTCAGTCCGAAGGTTATGACCAAACATTCGTAATGTCAATCTTGCGTCCTAAGGATCGTCTTAGGAATGTCCTTTTCTTGTATCCTCGTTTGATGGTAATCGGTACTCAAAACGATCTTCGGGTAATAGCTTGACCCTTGCAACTAGTCTAACAAATCGTCCATTCGTGGTAATAGTATCAATTCTTGTTTGTCACCTTGCTTAACTCTCGGTAGTCGATACACATTCGGGAAGACCTGTCTTTCTTTCTCACAAGCAGGACTGGTGCTCCTCGTGTTGATAATCTTGGTCTGGTTAATTCTTTGTCTAACAACTCTTGCAATTGATCAGAACGTTTCTTGCATCTTAGTTGGACCAATCGGTATGGCGCTTTGACGGTTAGTGCGGCTCACGGTGTGAGTCCTACCTGAAACTCTACTGTTCGCTTTGGGGTACTCCAGGTGAATCTTTGGGAAAATTACAAACAACTTCAATATCCTCCATCTTCCTTTCCTTCTACGATTGTTTCGTGATACGACTAATATCGTTGAGTATCCTTTCTGTAGGTACTTGCCAGCCTACGACATGGTGTTTCGCGTTATTCTCCGTCGTTCTCTCTCTGAATAGGGATCTGATTTCCATCTGACAACGTAACATTGATCTATCTTCTTATTGCACACACTCTTGACTTGGTCTGTAGTTACTAGTCTGTCCCCACCATTGCATCAAAGTTTTCGGGACTTACTGAAATTAGGTCGATCTCAAATTCGTGACCCGTCAACACCAAGGCGCATCCTTTGAAAATGTGTTGTGTCTCAATCAGCTTACAGTCGGTTAACTCTTATAGTCTAAGGACGTCGGGGTAATGTTAAGCATTTTACTAAATTCGCTAAGCATCAGGCTACTCTTAGCACCAATATCACATTACATACTAGCATAGGCATTATGTAAAAGGAACGTACCGGTCACAAAGATAGGATCATCGTTTGCTTCTTTGGAGTCATTTACAAATGCAGGGCCCATTGTCACGCTTTCTTTTTCCTTCAGCTGTGGGCAATCCCTGCGCCAATGCCCAGGCTTGCCACACTTATAACACCCTTTAACGACTTTCTGGTTGTCTTTGCTACCAACTGGCTTGCTTCTACACTCCTTGGCCATGTGACCGTTCCTTCCGCATTTCCGACATCGATAGCGTTCACATTGGCCGTTGTGATGATATGGGCATCTTTTGCACTTAGTGTATTTCCCCTGGTAGACATTCTTGCCCTTGGTACTGGATGGTGTAGCAGTAGAGTCGCTAGTTGTTGCTGACTGGTTATGGAGTCGCATTTGTTGGGAAGAGGGCGTTTGGTTGTGACTAGTCTCCCGCTTGCGCTTGCAATCCTGAGACTTCAGGTGTTCACCCCTCTTGGGTAACTTACCCTGTGCTACCGCTTGGTTAGTCATATGGTGTGCCAGGCAAATAGTGGGTTGAAGGAGAGTGGGGTCTATCATGATAACCAAGCTTTGGATCTGTTCGGGTAATCCCCTGACGTACGGCTCAATCTTTTTGTATTCCGGGGTCACCATTTCTGGGCATTGTTTACACCATTCAAGAAATCGAGCGGTGTACTGTTCAATTTCAGATCCTTCCATTTTGTGATTCCAGAACCCCTCAAGTTTCTTGATTTCGTTCTGTGGACCGTATTCTTCTTTCAACATTTTGACGAAATTTTCCCAGGGAATTGAGTTAGCAGTCTTCAGACTCAGTGTCTGGACATGCGAATTCCACCAAGTGAGGGCTTGTCCATCTAGAGTCCCAGTAGCAAATTTCACTTTGTCTTCTTCAGAACACTTGCACATGTGGAAGATTGATTCGGCCCTCTTAACCCATTGGAGCAGCCCTACTGCTCCTTCTGATCCCGTGTATGGTTGAGGATGGTAGCTGAGGAAAGTTTTGAAGGTGCATCATCTTGAGCTGTTGTTGTGAGTCTCACTTCCTGTCTCCCTGTTTAAGCATGCAGCCTCGTAATCCGTAATGGCTTTGTTAACCAGTTGTTCTACCATGGCCTCGACAGTCGCAGAATCGATTGACGGGTTGTCAGTGCGCACATACTTTCCTTGACCATCCATTTGTTGGTTTCTATATACAATATATATTGTATTACTCACTGTTAGAGTTATTGCGTGTAAGCATGTGTAGGGAGGAAATATATCATAAGCTTAAGATATCATTTCAAAAGTAGGATCATAGGTTTGACGAGATTACTGCTACCAAAATGATTTGTATGAGCACAACTCGCTCATATCGGTTCTAACAATAGTACAATACTATATGTAATAAAGAAATAAACTACTCGGTGGAAACAGCGGAGCTCGAATCTCCACTTCCAGAGGTGTACTGTACAGTTTCCCTGATGGTTGTAGCTTATCAATTGAACTTGCCAGAATTCGTATGTACCTATAAATTCACGATTACGTTGGCCACCATAATCGTCAGTTTATCTTACACAGTCATTCTAGTTCATTCAATCTCAAGCTACTTAATAATCTCGGGTTAGAAGTTTTGCTTCCTGAGTGTCGATTCTAAGGTTACAATCCATAAACATGCGTCATTTGACTGAGTTTGCACTCAAGAAAGAGGTTGGAAAAGGCGTTCGATTTGAGTTGGATTGTGCTATAGGAGTCTTCTTCATAGCATGGAAGAGTTTCCCTTTGGCCTTGAGTTCGCCTTTTCTCTAATTCCCTTGCACAGGTCGTATGTGGAGTTGAGTGTTAACGCCCACTAAGGGTGCTAGAGGCATGATCGTAAGAGTCAGATCAAGTCACAAAGCATATTGTTAAGTTAAGCACATAATGTGTTGTGTGAAACTAGTGTAGTGTCTATTATAGAGCAGTGGCTATAGTCCAAGTTCACTACATGCAAACCTAGTTCTCTATAACCAAAGCTCTGATACCAGTCTGTCACACCCCCAAATTCCCACTCGTGGTGTCAGTCCACGTGGGTGTGACGTGGCCAGGATCACAGCTCATAGTCATATTGAACGACTCTATATGAGTTAACTCAATCATACAGTTTGTAAAATAAGACTAGTTTCGTAAGTTTAGCAGCGGAAAAGTTCATCATTAAAGCAGCGGAAATAAGTAATCAGAACTACACTGTTAACATCGTTTAAAATGACAAGAATCAAAACATAGGCCTAGGATTAGAGTCTATATGTATGCAGACTCTCTTGTGCATCCCCATGTGCCTCCTAGCTCATGCTGTTCAGTTACCTGAGAATACATGCTAAAGTGTGTCAACATAAAGTTGGTGAGTTCACAGGTTTAAGTATTGGAAAACAGTAAAACAGTTATATATACTGGGTATGTTAAATAGTTTTGTTGGATCTACGATCCGTAGAGTGTGTCATGTCATCTTACCGAAACTCGACTGTTTCCATTTGCCTCTGCGGGTCATCGCGGAACCCGGCATTAACATCGATATTACACTCGTTATGACATCCTGTCAACGTTGTTGCCGAGTGGGGTTGGTCAAACCCAGTAGTACTACGTAATAACGACTCGTTTGTACACAACTAACGGTAAGGGTGGAGAGGACTTGTTGCGATAATAGTACACTCAAAATAGTTTTTCGACATACCAGTCATATATCTAAAGCAGTTGCATAGCATTCTCACCCCAAAAGATTAGTAAAACAGTTAAGAGTAAAAGTGGGGCTGTAAACTCACCTGAGTCTGCTTGAGTGCGTTCTTACGAGAACGGAGTAGCTCGCTGGCTAGTAGTTACCTATATCACATAGGTGTTATAAGTTTGCGATCATATTTGTGTTGGTCTCACAGGACCGTATTCGTGTCTAAACAACTCCTGGTTTTTATGTGGGTCGCGTTGACCGTGTTGGTCGTGTTGACCGTGTTTGACCTAACGACCCGTTGGTGAACCGTGTGACGGTTGTGAATCGTGTAGCAATGTGTAAGTGCTCGTCGTGTGCAAAACGCGCAAGTCGCGTTTATGGACAACTTACTATTTATAGTAAGTTTCCAGTTTTGGAAAGTTCACAAAGCATAATAGTTTTAAAGTTCTAGCATGCTCGTTAGTCCTACGTGATCATGTTAACTTATAGCACGTCCTCATACGGTTTCACATAAGTCGTTTATAACATGCTAGCACATAAAAGTTTCCTAAAATGGAAAGTTTCCATTTATAGCATACGTGACATCGGAAACCGTCTAACTTAGCATCTAACCAACATCTTATAACATAACAAGTCATCTAGCATGTTCAAATCACACAACATGTTTACAAATCGGTTTTTGTAAAAATAAAGTTACTATAAATAGTAACTTTGTAGTTTTTGCATCAAATAACCATTTTAACATTTCTAAACTAATTTTCATGTTACAAATCATCAAAATAATCCATCTAGTCATCACTTTAAACATACCAATATAGCCAAATCATCACTTAACATTATTTCAACAAATAAAGTTGCTAAAAATAGTAACAATGACAAGTATGACTATTAACATTATCAAAATCACTTTCTAACAAATCAAATAACCATATTATCAACCTAATAACAATTCTACATACATGCATGTTCATGGATTCATCTCTAACAATCATTTTGCAAATAAAAGTTACTAATAATGGAAAGATTACTAAAAATCGACATTTTGACCATTTTAAACAAATCTAATCATGTAAATCATCATCAATATCATCTTTGAACATTTCTATATACATAAAATCATCCTAACATTATGGATCATGCATGCATGCATCAATATCATCTCATATCATCATTTTAAGCACAATGGCCTATACCCATCATTGTAGATCATCATAAAACATCATCTAATCACTTTAGATCATCATAATACACTGAGATATCAACAAACCCAGATTAAAACAAAGGGAAATTCGTGCATGTGAGCCATGGGTGCTTGCATGTGGGATTTACACATGCATGTGTGTGTAATGGTGTGAAAAGCAAAGTTTAGCAATGAGAACTACCTTCTAAGGCTCCAAGAAGTTCTGAGATGATGATGAACAGCTCCTACACCTCCTGGTACGTGGGTTTGATCGAGAACAAGAAGGTGGTAATGAAGGGTGATGGTCTAGAAGGTCTTCCTCAAGGTTCTTGAGCTTCAAAAGGGCCTTCAATGGCTTCCAATGGCTGCTATAGGGGTCTGGAGGTTGAAGATGGTCGAATGGTTGCGTGCTCTGCCGAAGATATGAGTGAAATAGATAGACTAGCCATCATTGTCTTGGTTTTATAAGATTTTGCCGTCTGACACCCGTCGCGTACCGCGACACTAGGCCAGAAAGATGCTTCGCGCTACGCGAAGGAATCCGGGAGTCAACTCTTCGCGATGTCTGTCGCGTACCGCGACAGGAACTCCTGTTGGGCCATCGCGTACCGCGATGGGTCCCTGAGTAGCCCAATAAGCTTAGTTTTGTTGTTTCGAACCGATTTTCGCGTATTTCTCGAATACGATCATCGTTTCTCGACACTTTAGCGTTGTTCTACTAAATTAGGTTCTCCTGAACCTAATTGTGCAGTGTATGTGTACTGTGGTTCGATCCGTTCACCAACGTTCGTCATTCAAGACACGTGCAAGTTCTGTACGATAATTTCTCGAATTATCGGTGTGTTTGGTCCGTTGTGCCACGTGTCACACTAAATACAATTATTATAGTGCCACGTATGAAATAATAATACACATTATTATTAAAATAAAATAAACGTTGACCTGGAAATTGCGAGGTGTCACAAAGACCTACGGCGTGAAGAATCTTAGACCGAGAAAAACATAGACCGAGGCAACCTAGACCGGAGGTTAGCCTGAGAAGACCGAATACCGGCCAAAGAAGATCGCTTTCTTTCTAGAGAGAGAGAGAGAGAGAGAAAGAAGACCGAAATCTAGAACCCTAGATCGACAAAGGTGACCGGAAGACCGAGGTGAGCCTGACCGGCGTTTTCCTGAGAAAGAAGCAGTTTGACCGATCGACTTGGTGATTGGTAGCAAGCAAATTGAATTGGAGTCGTAAGCTTTGTATTGTCGTTGAAAGAAAGAAAAAGGAAGGGAAGGGGGCAACCTTGCTGCTGTGACATGCAACGAGAAGGAGAAAAAAAAAAGAAAAAAAATAAGGAAAATGCAGTGGAACTACGTAAGCATAAGGTTGTTCATGAAAAAAAAACAAACAAGCAAGGAACAAGAACAAAAAAAAAATCGATTATGGTTTAAGCAAGATAATAGCAAGTTTAGCAAGTGAAAGTATGTAGCAAGAGCAAGAAGATTCGACGCAAGCAAGAACGGTTCGAATTGAGAAGCAAGAAACATGAACCGAGATCAAGATTAAGGGGGTGAATGTTGGTTTAATTTTGATCGGGTCATTGGTTCGGGTCAAGTCGGGTACGGGTTGGTAGTGTATTAATTAGTCATATGTTTAATTAGATCATGTGTAGTTTTTAATATTGAAAGAATCTAAGTACTTAAGTAGTGGGTCTAGGTTGTAGGAGTAGTGGGTCAAAACATGGGTTAGTGTTTATTTCTTATATATGTAAGTATGAGTATGAATGAAAATGGGAGTGAGTTTGATTACAAAAAATTCTTGTTTGTGTGTAAATTGGGGCCTGAACCAACAGTCCCATCCTTAAAAACATTATGATTAGTTTGTCATTTGATTAACAATAAAAACAACTAAACTACAGTTTTATACCTGATAAGTTTCTTCAACTCGTGAAACGTCGGAATATTGACCGAAGAAAAAGTCTCCGTCCCACCAAGACATCTTTCAAATCAAAAATATGCTAGTAGAAAGTAAATATTCTAATAAGGGAAACCAGAGAAAACTTGTTCAACAATATGTCAAGTGATTCACAAGCGAGCGTATATATTGACGACGAATTTGTAAGTTACTTTGATGTTCAAAAGATTTGTCACGTTTTAAACATTAAATGTCACGTATTGCTCGCAACGGGGCGTTTAGGAAACGCCCCGTTGCGAGTAATACGTGATGTTTGGGTCACCATCAACTGACACTGTCGGTACTTTTACAGAACATCGTACCAATACGCCCCGTAGTGGTCACTACGGGGCGTTTAGGTCTAATCATTGTCCTATTCGTTTGACCAGTACAGTACACATCGTACCAATACGCCCCGTAGTGACCACTACGAGACGTTTGGTGGGTGTGCAGACAAATTTTTAGGGTGTAAGTTTAACACCATCCTAAAAAAATTGAAAAAAAATGTGATGGAGCCGAGATGGAAATATATTAAGTTGGAGATAATTGATTCATTCATAAAAGAATTTCCAGAATTGTCGCCAAATTATATTATCGTCAAAATTCACTGCTTGCAATTTTGGGCTTTTTCATATTTTTAATTTGGTGGATACCTTTTTTTAATCATGTATGCATGAATTTTTTTTTTTTCTGATTAATTTGGTGGATACCTTTTTTAATCATGTATTAATTATATATTAAGGAAGACGAACAATTTTACTTTCAAAAAACAAGGGTTTTTTCATATTTTTAATTCACTGCTTGCAATTTTGGGCTTTTTCATATTTTTAATTTGGTGGATACCTTTTTTTAATCATGTATGAATTTTTTTTTTCTGATTAATTTGGTGGATACCTTTTTTTAATCATGTATTAATTATATATTAAGGAAGACAAACAATTTTACTTTTAAAAAACAAGGGTTTCTTCTATGTAATAACGCGAAGTTCAAATATAATGATTATTTGATGCACCTAATTAAAATCATATCAAATGAATCAAGAATTAAAGTCGGAGGTTGACAGTTAATCTATGATAATAATATTGCAATTTAGATGAAAACTCTAACAACTTTCCTAAAAATTAACTTTTTTTTTGTTGGAAAGTTGATGGAACTTTCTAACAACATATCAATTAATATTTTTTCATTGGAAAGTTGATAGAAATTTCTAACAACCTATCAATTAAAAGTAGTTAAATAACAATACATTTATCAACAGATAATGGTCGGAAAGTTCTTATAAAATTCCGACCATAAACAATAATTTAAATAATATTTTTTTTATCTATTCTTAGAAAATAGGCGAAAATTTCCAACAAAATTCTGATTATAGACAATAATTAAATAATAATTTTTTATCAATCCTTGAAAAATAGTCGGAAATTTCCCACAAAAGATTTATTTTTGTAGTTTATTACTTATGGGTTATTATTATTATTATTATTATTATTATTATATATTATTATGCTTATTATTTTATAAATATACTTATTATTATTACATTAAATATTAATATTATTGTATTTCATAATATTATAAAATAATATTATTATTTTATTGTATTGTAACTTTATTCTTGTATAATTTTACGTTATTATTTCATAACTCTCAACTTAAAATATAACAATAATATAACTAGAATTTTTATGTTTATCTTAATTATTCTTATGATTATTGTACAAGTTATTTTTATGATTATATTAATTTTGTCGGAAATTTGTAGATAGTTCCGACCATTTTCTAACCTTCTTAATTGAACTTTTTTAATATATATGTATGTATGTATGTTTGTGTATGTGTGTTTGTGTTTGTATCATGTATGTATTTTTGTTTATATATATTTATGTGTATGCATTTGCATATGTTTGTGTATATGTATGTGTATGTTCTTTTTTTGTATATATAAGTATGTGCATGCATTCGTATATGTTTCTGTATGTGTATGCATTTGTGTATATGTTTATATAATGTGCGTGTATGTTGTGTAGCTATATGTATGGGTATGTCATTGTCAGTAGGTGAATGTATGATGTGTGTGTGTGTGTTTTTTTATATATATTTTTGTATATACGTGTATGCCTTTCATTATGTGTTCATCTTGTTGTTCATCAAATTTTTATCCAATTTGAGTTTTACCTTATTTGGTTTTACAACGTATAATGTATTGGTAACATTCTGTCCAATAAAAAATAAAAGAAATGACTGTGGTTACTCGTTTGTTTGATATTACTATTTGGATTGTTTCTTTGATAAAATCTCTTGTGTTTTTAAAATTTGATCTTTAACCTTCATAAATATATTAAACATACTAGGGTATAAACCCCGTGTATTACACGGGTTTGTGAAAAAAATATGTGATTTTATAATTATATATGTCTTCCTAAATTTACATAATTAAAATAATTTTATTACATCTTTTTAAATTTACATGATTATGCTATAATTAATAATATTAGTTATACCTTTTTTAATATATAAAAACTTTAAAAATTAAAATTAAAAAAAAATGTTCTTAATATATATAATATTAAACATAGATGTATTACACATTTATACAGGTTAAATATTTGAATTTTAAAACTATTTTTTTAAAATAACATAACATATATTTTACAAAGCTAGACGTTTTATCAAAAATTGAATAATTGATTTATAATTTAATCATATTATTACTAAGTTAAATAAAATCATTAATATTTAATAATAGATAGAAGATGAAAAAAAACTTAATTTAATAAAAATATGGCATACAAATATTTATTATGAGAGAGAGACGGGAAAACAATCTTTAAGTGATATAAAAAATTGACACGGGAAAACAATCTTTAAGTGATATGTTAAAATAACATAACATATATTTTACAAAGCTAGACGTTTTATCAAAAATTGAATAATTGATTTATAATTTAATCATATTATTACTAAGTTAAATAAAATCATTAATATTTAATAATAGATAGAAGATGAAAAAAAACTTAATTTAATAAAAATATGGCATACAAATATTTATTATGAGAGAGAGACGGGAAAACAATCTTTAAGTGATATAAAAAATTGACACGTGGCATGTCAAAACCTTTATTTATTATATAGTATAGATATAGATTGTTACTTTACTTTAGTACTCCTTAATACCAAATCCTGGCACTCCACTCGATTGATCATATGCTGACCAAAATTACAGGTTGTGTTAATTCAGGCAGATACGAGCTTTTCCTTATACCGATCCAGCCATCCAACCATTTTTCAGATAAAATATAATAACTGAAAAAATAATATAATCATCAAACCACACACAATGATAAAAAAAAATGTTTCAAAATAATGAGCTGTTAATTGACATGTGAACACCTAAACAATGATATTGTTAGATTTCTAACTAATTAAGTTCATTTATTACAAATGTAATTTATTTTTAGGCTTGAGTAAATATGTAATAAAGACATTAGGTAAGGAGATATATGTAAAAATCTCCGTTTTTTTTACTATAAGATTCACTAACATAAGAAATTTGTGGTTTCAATTATCAAAACAATTTATATTGACACGCAATTTGTTTTGCACTAATTATTGTAGTTTATTTTTCTGCTGAATTCTCGTCTAATATGGAAATTGATTTGAAACTGGGTTGCAAATTGTATGTGATGATAGCTATTTATTTATTTCTTTTTAGTTCAGTCCATGGATCATGGAAATGTTTGTATGTAATTAGGGATGCAACTAAGCTATATGTTTCTTAATGTCTATTTTTATTGTTTTGTTATGCTGTTTTCAAAGTGAAAGGTTTGAAGATGCATAATAAGTGCTCTTTGAATGACGTCAGTCAAATTTATTATTATATTATATGCTTTTCACCATCTTTAGGTTTTTTTAGATTGTAATTGTTATTTTGCGGAGTCCTCTACGACGGAGCTTAAGAAGGGCCTGGGGTGGCCCGGGCCCCATGTTTTTCCGGTCAGAAGAACTATTTGGTAGTATTTTGTTAGAAAGTTTTCGCTCTTCATTGTTTTTTCCTAAAAATCTTTCAACCTCATTCAATTCGTTTTCTTCCTAAAAATTCTTCGGCCTCCTTCGTTTTCTTCCTAAAAATATTCGGCCCCCTCCGTTTTTCCATTCAAGTTCCGTCAATGGTCCTCTATACAAACTTAGAAGAAGTCATGACTTTTTGGTAAAAAAATTCCTTCTTTCTTAAGGTTGAGGTATTCCTTAGTGCTTTCTATGAGAGTCTGAGGTGAGTCCCCAAAAGGTGCATATGATAAATCCACGTTCCAAAGATAGGTTTGTATGTCTTGATTTCAAAGGACGTTATAGTTATTACCTTGTTTGAACACATTATATATTAGGATTAATTTCAACTAAATGGTCTTTTTATACTAAAAAGTCTAATAAAGATTATTAACCATTAAATCATGGGATCAAATTTAAGAGGGAAAATTTAGAAGTAAAGTTGTTAGAGGGTAATTAAGTTATAACCACTTTCCTCCCACATTTTTTAAACGTTCATAACTTTTACATACGATATTAATTTTTCAAATATATATATATATATATCATAATAACGAGCATTATTATCTTTAAAATGAGTACAATTTTGCTAAAAAAAAATAATTTTTTTAGCTCATTGTGTCTAATTATCGTCATTGTATATTTTTTAATTATCATTGTGTTATTTATGTTCGTAGTTGTGTCATCATTGCTTAACATTATTTATTATGCAACATTATTTATTATGCAAAATCATTGTGTCTTAAATTGTTTACAAAACCACAATATTGAGCAGAAACATAAAAGACACAATAACATGTACAAAAGACACAATGTCTACACAAAAGACACAATGACATGTATAAAAGACACAATGACCTGTACAAAATTATTCATACTCGTCATTTTGTCTTTTTTACAGGTAATTGTGTTTTTTTTAAATATTATTGTGTTATTTGTACTTGTCATTAAATCGAACCGAACCCTATTAGGAAATAGGTCATGAATTCGGTTCGATTTTGATTAAAACTGTACAAACCGAATTCAACTCAATAAACTAATTAAAAACAAAATTAACTGGTTAAATACCGAATTAACTGAATTCAACCGAATAAACCAAATTCAACCGAGTAAAACAAGTTCATCATCATATATTATTAATAAAAATAATAAATTTATATCTCAATTTGGTTTAATTGGTTAACCAAATAAACCATACAAACCAAATTCAAAAAATATTAGGACCTGATATCCGAACCGTGAACTGAATTCGAAATTTGGATACGGTTAAGAGATGGATTAAAACCTGAATTTATAATTTGGTTTAGGTTTTTCTGTTACGAATATGGTTTGGTTTTTGTTTTTTTTTTTTTGAACAACCCTAGTTGGATGCTTAATTTTTTATATATAACATATTAAATATTTTGGTTGTTAATGTTAGGATACTTACTTTTCTATTTTTTTTGGTTGTAAGTGTTAGATGGCTACTTTAATTTTTTTATATAGCCTATACAATATATATATATATATATATATATATATATAAAGAGAGAGTGAATTGATAAAATGAAAACCCTGTTTTAGTGAGAAAACCATGAAAATAAGACAAAAATATGCAAAAAAAACGTATTTTTTTGATTTTTTTATAGGTTTGTAACAATATTGGGCATATATTTATAAAAAAAAATAAAAAAGCGCCAAGTAAATATTTAAAAAAATATATTTTTTAAAGTCATGTAAAACATACGTAACGTTACGTCAGATCTGACGAAAACTTTTCAGTCAACGAATAGTTAATGGTTCACATTTGTGATCAATTTTGGTTTTTTTAAGTGAAAATAGACATTTTTTTTTCAATAGAAAAATGAAGGGAAGCTTTTTGGCATTGTATGTTTTGAGATACTATGCAATCAATTACATGGTTTTATAAAATAAATTTTTTAAAAATATCTACTCGGCGCTTTTTTGTTTTTTTTTTATAAAAATGCGCCCAATAGTATTGCAAACATGTAAAAAAATTCAAAATAAAACAAGTTTTTACATGATTTTTTGACTTTTTCCCGGTTTTCTCATGAAAATGTGGTTACGAATTATCCTTATCCTATATATATAACCTATAAAAATAATTTTAGTTTTTAGTGTTAGATACTTACCTTTTTTTATGTTTGAACATGTTAATTTACTTTTGCATGGTTTTGCAATTTTTTGATGTTGTATATTTTCTTGAAATAATTTTCGTTGTTTATGTTACTTTTCTCTTGAAATAATTTTGATGTTTTATTTAACCAAGAATATAGCCTATATAACCTAATTAGTTTGACTATAGTACATGACCTATTATAATATATTTTTGATGTTTAATTTTGCTATTAAAATTATTTTTGTTCTTTTTTCATCAAAATATTTGAATATACCATTTCTTTTGTTACGAGTTTAGTATAAAGTTAACAAAAATACCCTAGCGCTTAATGATTTAGTAGATGGAGTTAACAATGTGAAGTAAAATGATAAAAAAATTATATTGTCAAGTTGACAAATTTAAGAATTTAAATGAAAATATCATATTCAACTATAGTATAGGAGAACCATATTTAAAACATAAGTTGGTATTTGGTCTCGTAATATTTAGAATTTGATCAAAAAATTTTCAAATTTATTTTTTAAAAAATTTGGTCCGAAAATTTTACCAGTCACTAGTTTTTTGACAAACTTTTTTTTTTTTGTCAAAAGCATAAATTGGTAAGAAATAGACGTTTATGACAAATTCTAGGCACACAGACGTTGTAAAAAATTGTCAATTTTCTAATAGTGCAACTCCGTTGCGATATATATATTTGAGTTACGAGATTATAAGTATAACCTTTTGAAACTTAAGTGTCGTTAATGAATAATTTATAAAATTTGTTATTATTTAATGATTACTCTTTATTTATATTTTAAAGAATTAAAGAATAGATTGCATCATGACACTTCCATGAATCTTTTTGTTTTATTGATGTTTGGATTCACTTGTCATGATTGATGGTTTGATTCGTACAACTCAACATTGGGTTTTCGTTTTTTGTTTTTTTTTTTAAATAAGATTAACCGAACATATATAACAAATACAAGAGTAACAAGATAATTAACAAATTGTAATTTTTTTTTTCTTTACTCACTTCACTTGATGATCAAACCTTGTTATATATATATATTTTAGTAATACTCACCTCGTTTAGATAATGCATACATCGTGTAGTCAAGCTTATTTAAATGATCATTACACGTAACTTTATACATCGTCTCGTATATTATAAGTTTTTTCCTCCAAATTAAGTTACAAATTTTCATGTTGGAGGGTGGTCATCGGAAAACTCTCATCTTTGTCATCGCTTAATAGTTTTCTTGTTTTCACATATCACTCGATCTAATAGTTTTCTTGTTTTCACATATCACTCGATCTAATAAAGCTCCCACATACTTCCAACAACCATAAGCTAATGATGAGGATCTGGTATGAACATAAAGAGGGTTTGACATGTTTTCACAACTTATATTGAATAAACTATTGACAGATAGTGTGGAAAACATCAGCCAAATGTATAAAAACCAATTAGACATGTGTAAAGGACAAAAGGTCATTGTGTAATGCCAACTTCTAGGAAAGTCTATCCTTCAAATTTTTACAAAAAATCTTTGTCAAGAAGTAATATAAATCTTTATTAATTAGTAATGTAAATGTGGCTAGGAACTAACAATAGTTTGTATATATGTATCAAATTATCTAAATCATTTAACTCGAAATTTGGGGAAGAAGAATATTTTGCGATTATATGATTAAACATCATGTATTGAAAATTACTTTTATACCTATGAGAAATTTTATTTATTTATGTATTATTTTTATGGGTGTCTGACGTCAATTATAAGAGATTTATTGTCAGGTTGGGTGGTTTAAATTTTCTTAACCGGGTTGAGTCTGTTAGTCAACATTTTTTTGTTGGATTGAGTCGGCTAACAAAATATTTTGTGCTTTGGACGTAGAGCTATGGCTTTTGTCATTTGCCATTTGATATAGCATCAAAAAGACACATGAAACAATAAGTTTATTAAGTAAAATTTACGTCTTTGTAGTAAAATTTGTAAAGTTATAAAATTTTACCTTTTTTTTATGTCACCACAGTTTTTTTTAGTGTTGTCGCCAAGAAAACAACACGTACCAAGTGAAATCTCACATTTTATGGGGCCGGGAGGGAAAAAATGAAGACAGACCTTACTCCTACCCCAAATGTGACAGAGAGGCTGCTTCGTAAGAGACCTCCGGCGTCATCTTTTTTATGTTCATATCAGATCCTCTTAATGTAAATGCCGCCAAGAAAAAAGAAGGAAAAAAAACTTAAGTGGTCGTCAAGTTTCATTTACATATAAGACCATCCGTAATACATTCACTACCCACCCAGCGGGCTCCAACGGCTTGACGGGGCCAGGCGGGCACACCGCACCCCCATCCCGGCGAGGTCAAAACCGAGAGCCCAGCGGCCCCCGTTCTCCGTTTCTCCACCTCACACGCCCCGCTTTCTCCTCTCTCACATTTTCAATGAGGTTACCACTATGACGTGACAGAATAATTCGATAGGGTGAGATTTTAGTGGAGTGAGTACTAAACATGGTCTAATACGTAAAAAAAAAAAGTTTCATGGGTTTTGGGAGACCACCATCCCAATGATCCAGGCACCTAATATTGTGTATGGTAGTAAATGAGTCAAGTTGAGCTAGGTCTTGATAAGGCTAGATTTTGGTTTAAGAGAGCTTAAGTTCAGCTCATATGAGAAATTTCAAGCTCAAGTTTGCCTCGTTTATTAATAGTTATTTAATATATTTATTTGTTTTTATAATCATATATATATATAGTGAAAATATAAAATGAAATCCAGTCTTTCGTGTGAAAACCATGTAAAAATCATGTAAATAAACGTTTTTTTTTCAGAATTTTTTAACAGGTTTGTAACATTGTTTGGCACATTTAAAAAAAATAAAAAAAACGCCGAGTAAAAAAAAAATTTTATAATTACACGTAAAACACACGTAACACTGCGCCCAGATGTTACGTATGTTTTACGTGGATTTATAAAATATTTTTTTTAAAATATTTACTCGGCGCCCAGATGTTACGTATGTTTTACTTGGTTTTACAAAATATTTTTTTTCAAAATAACTATTCGGCGTTTTTTTAATTTTTTTATAAAAATGTGCCAAATAATGTAACAAACCTGTAAAAAAATTCAAAAAAAAAGTTTTTTTACATGATTTTTACATGGTTTTTATAGTTTTCACACTAAAAAGGGGTTTTCAAACTATCTATACCCTATATATATATATCTATATATATATATATTCACAACTATACTAATGCAATAGCCGAAGTTAGAAAATTTTTCAGTAGGTTTAGTATTTCCAGGCAGTTCAATTAGATAGAACCGGATATAAAAATTTTCGGGTCGGTTTGACGGTTAGGGTCTTGTAAGGTTCGTCACGTAATAACATTCCAATGTATTAAGTCAACAATGAATAAAAACATCATCATTAACGGGGTCAACGAAGTCGCACCCCCTTGCGGGATCCAAGGGGCGGAGTCCCTGTTAGCAAAATTTGCTTAGTGTATATGACTAAATTAACTTAACCTGCGAATTTAACCGCCAATAACTACCATTTTGGTTGGTATTATCTCACATAGAGAAAATGGACAGAAGACGGGTAATTCATTGATTTCAGAAAATGATTTTAACACGTTCCTATAAAAATACAAGCATTGATTATCAAAAATTTTCTAACAAAAATCACTTACCCTATTTAAGTTGATAATTAAACTGTTGGGAAAATAATATTAAAGATTCACTCTTAAAAATATTAATAGATTCACTTTAACTTTTAAGACTCTTAAAAACAAAAACCTAAAAAATCCTACTAAATCTTCGAAACACGATGGATTCCCGTGAACCCACTCCCAATTACAAATATCCACCCAGGTGATAATATATATGATTTTAAAACTTTCATCTAATTAGACACTGAGAGATCCTATGTTCATATTATCATATATATGTGACAAAATAAAATGATAAATCTAAAACCGTGATAAGTATTAGAGGAAGAAAGTGCCATTTTTGGATCTTTGATGACTAAAAATTTGCTATTTATATATTATTTTGACTTAATCACAATACCATTGAAAGTTTTCTTGTCACTTTGTGTTGTCTTGGAAGAAAGATACAATAAAAAGGCCAAGTTATAGGTCCATTTAGATTATAAATTAGCCTTCAAACAAACCCAAAATGGTCATATTTAATTTCTGATTCCAACATAAAGCTCCTATCAAGCTTCTTTCATTCAATTATTTTGTAAATACCACATAGGCTGGTTGCAGCTTTGGAGACTGACCCCTTTTCAGCAAGCAAAATGGCTCCAAAATGACAAGTTTGGCTCTAAAAGTCTCCATCAAAGATCTAGTTCTAGTTTTTCTTGTGAATTAATCTTTTTCGGGTTCGTATCGCGCTTCGTGTTGGCGTTAATCTCTACGAATTTGATTATAGATGGATGATGTCATGTTACCTGGTTTTAGATTTCATCCAACAGATGAAGAACTTGTTGGATTCTATCTAAAAAAGAAGATCCAGCAACGAGTTCTTCCTATTGAGCTTATTAAACAAGTGGATATATATAAATATGATCCATGGGATCTACCAAGTATGCAAACCACTCTAAATCAAGCCAAGATTTTTTATTTTTTATTTTTTTTGACAAGTTTTGTTTTTCATTCATAGATCTGGCACCCGCGGGTGAAAAAGAATGGTACTTTTACTGTCCGAGGGACCGTAAATACAGAAATAGCGCGCGACCAAATCGTGTTACAGGAGCTGGTTTTTGGAAAGCAACTGGTACTGATAGGCCTATATACTCATCTGATGGCACTAACTGCATTGGCTTAAAGAAATCTTTGGTGTTCTATAGAGGAAGAGCTGCTAAAGGGATCAAAACAGATTGGATGATGCATGAGTTTAGGCTTCCTTCACTCTCTCAGTCTCAGTTGTCACAATCTAAAGGGATCTTGGATAAAAGCCTCCCACCAAATGTAAGAATTTCGATTTTTAAAACAAACAAACGTACTCAGTAAAAGTATTAATAGACGCAAATGAAACTATGCAAACGTGAACCATCTTTCCCACATGTTGGTGACCCATAACATGCAAACATGCCATAAATAAACTGCAAACTAATGCAACTATGACCCGTTGATCAGCTCATGACCCGACTGTATTTGACTTGACCCATCAAGATTACAATACTTGTAGAAGAGCTATATGTAGGGATTGTAGAAGGTCAGATGGTAATCATCATGATCATCATCATACTCAGTATATCCACCATTAGCAAAGCTAAGGTAGGGTCTGAGGAGGGTAAGATGTAGACAGCCTTACCTCTAACCCGTAGCAATGGCGGAGCTTGGTCGACTTGAGAGGGGGGCAGAAATTTCTGAAACCCAGAATACATGTTAATTTTTTGAAGCGAGGGGGGGGGGAAACCCCAATTTTTAACTAAAAATAACATTTCGGTCGAAAAATCAACACTACGGACGGAAAAAGAGGGAGGGCGATCCCCCCGGCCCCAAAGAAGCTTCGCCCATGACCCGTAGGAATAGAGAGCCTGCTTCCAATGAGATCCCCGGCTCATGATGCCTGATTAACCGACCAACCCAATGGTCTTAACGTTATTTTCACAAAAATAAAGTAAAATAGCGTTAAAATTAGTGCAACTTTACTTTTGCCCCTTAAGGGTATATATACATTATATGCGTACCGAAAACAGGGCCCTTAGAGGGTAACCAAAGTTCTATTTATTTCAAACGAAGATTTTGCTCGTGTTTCTTTACAATATGGTGTAGAATTACAAGTAAATTCTATGTTTTTGAATGCAGGATGCATGGGCAATATGCAGAATCTTCAAAAAGACAAGTTCTATGGCGCAAAGAGCCCTTTCGCATGCGTGGGTATCTTCATTACCCGAGCAAAAGATAGATCATTTCGCCAACGATTCAAGATTGGCTTCACCTGATAGTTTTTCGCCTCTTGATATCCCCTCATGCATACCCATCAATCAAACTGTTTCAAAGCCATCTCATTTGTTGATTCCAAACACGGGTCTCCCTAGTGGTTTCATGTTTTCAACCATGGATGCATCAGGACCAACTGCAAAGATGACATCTGATGAGGGTCCCATCTTGATCAATCTTGACACTAACATACTTGGGGATGCAAGAAATACTTCTGGAAATATGGGATTTGGAGAACCACAACAGTTTAATGATTTCTCGATGAATTCGCCACAAGAGATGCAAGGAAGTATAGAAATTGGGGACCATGAAGGACCGTTGAGGCTAACCAGTGATGACCATGAATGGGTAAAGGTCCAAACCAGTGGGTTCCCTTTTAGCCCGCCATCAACCGTACCTGATGACTGGAATCATGATATGCCATGGGATTCACCTTCAAACTCCATAAATATGTGTTAATATTAGTCATTAATTTTGATTTCAAACTTTCATCTTTTGTTGGTCTTACTGTACAGAACTTCAAGTTTTCTATCTTTTTGGTGTATTTAATATCGTATATTTACATGTACATGCCAGATCGAACAGAAGATAATACTACTATATATATATATATATCATGATACTGATTTATTATGTATATATGTTTGGATAATCAGATATTTGTGCCATCTTCTAAATCTTTGATATCAAGTTGAACATTGATGGATAATCAACACACACAAGCTAAGAACTGACAAATTAACCAAAGAAGGAAGAAATTGAGGAGGAAGATGGAATTTCATTAATCTATTAATCGAAAGGAAGGATTACAAGAACATAAACCAGGGTAAAACCCTCTCTCACTGCAACATGCAAGAGCCCCAAATCATTACAAAATCATAACCGAACAATACTTATCTTCCTACCATTATTAATAGCCCCTCTACACTAACAGCTTCTAGCCACTTTTAGAAATGTCATCTTTAGTCCTTCTAGAATATACATGCAATAACTTAGGCCTGTCTTTAGAAATATTAGAGGAACCATTCGTATCACTGCTTCCTCCTTTCAAAAAAGTATTGTCCTCAAGACTTGTATTAGGAAACTGCCCTTGAATCTAAGCTGCCTCTTCCCAAGTGGCTTCTTCAGGTGATTGCCCCTGCCATTGAATTAACCATTGTTCACTCGAAGCAGACCCGGAATTGACAGTTCGTTTGGCTAGAATAACAGTATGAAAAAGAGTGTCCTGATCGCCAACCATTAGTTCAGGAGGTAACACAACATCCTAGGGTTCCTAGACTGCCTTTGTAAGCAAAGAAAAATGGAAAGCAGGGTGTATTTTAGAAGTAGGTGGCAATTGCAATTTATAAGCAACCGACCTAATTTTTTCAATCACTTGAAAGGGGCCAAAAAATTTAGCAGCTAACTTGTGGTAAATTCAGTTAGCAACTGATAATTGGCGATAAGGTTTCGACTTTACATATACCCAATCACCAATTACAAAATGGATATCCCTGCGTCTCTTATCAGCTTGAATTTTCATGGAACTTTGAGAATTAGACAAATGAACTTCTAATTGTTTTAAAGCCTCATCACAATCCTGCAAATCTCTGGCTATAGATTCCACCCTAATTTCACCATGAACAAATTGGAAAAGAGAAGGTGGTTTACGGCCATACACAACTTCAAAAGGGGTCGTTCCTGTAGAAACATGAAATGTAGAGTTATACCAAAATTCCGCCCAAGGAACCCAGGTAGCCCAATTTTTTTGGTTGATCAATCGCAAAGCATCTTTAAATAAGCTTCCAAACAACGATTAATAACTTCAATTTGGCCGTTTGATTCTAGATGATAAGCCAAACTCATGCTCAATTGTGTACCCATGGAACGACAAATTTCTTGCCAAAATTTACTTAAAAACAATGGGCCACGTTCACTGACAATAGACTTAGGTACCCCATGATGACGAATAACCTTCCGCATAAACACATCAGCAACTGATCGAGCGGTATAAGGGTGTTTTAACAAAATGCAGTGAGCATACTTTGATAGCCGATTGACTACCACGAAAATAACGTTAAAGCCTTTGGAAAGGGGTAACCCAACTATGAAATCCATGGATAAATTCTCACAAATGACCCCAAGAATAGGAAGTCGTTGAAGTAACCCCCAGGAGTAACTGAGCTGGCCTTACAACGTTGGCACACATCACATTCACGAACAAATCGTTTAATAGTGGTAGTCATTCCTGGCCAATACAAATTAGCAGCCAAACGTCGATATGTTCTATAGAACCCAGAATGACCCTCAGAAGGTGTCACATGAAATTCTTTTAAAAGTACTTTTTTAATAAAGCCGAGTGACATGAGACGACTAACCGATTTTGACAATGCAGAGCCCCCTGTTTGATTGTATAACATGGATGTTTATTTGGATATAATTGACACTGTTGCTTCAAGTGTTGGATATCCTTATCTAGTTGCGCTTGTTCAATTAATTGTGCCCCTTGTAACCACATAGGGGAAGAAATAGATTGTAGGAATTCACCAGAATCAGCCCTCCGCGATAAAGCATCTGTTACACGATTTTCGCGACCTGGTTTATATTGAATGTCAAAGTTATAACCCAATAACTTGGCAACCCAATTTTGTTCACCGGGGAAGTGATACATTGGTGTAATAAATACTTTAAACTTTTTTGGTCCGTATACACAATTGAATGAGTACCAAGAAGATATGGTCGCCAATGTTGAACTGCCAAAACTAGTGCCATTATTTCGTGTTCATAGGCTTGTTTAGCTAAATTATCATCACTGAAAGCTTTACTAAGCAAGAGGTTTGTGTTTTTGTTTTAAAACCGCTTCTATACCCCGACCTAATGCGTCGCACTCAACCACAAAGGGCTGTGTAAAGTCAAGGAGAGCCAAAACAGGAGCAGTCACTAAAGCTTGTTTGAGTTGACCAAAAGCGAACCGAGCCTCAGGCTGCCAATGGAAAGCATCTTTTTTTGTTAACTCTATTAAGAGACGGCAATACTACCATAATTTTTTATGAATTTGCGATAATAAACGGTCAACCCTAAAAACCCACATAAACCGTTTAACTATGTTGGAACAGGCCATGCAACATCAATCTTTTTGGGGTCCATCGCCACCCCTTGAGCATAAATAAT
Organism: Mikania micrantha; assembly: GCA_009363875.1. Taxonomy (NCBI): domain Eukaryota; kingdom Viridiplantae; phylum Streptophyta; class Magnoliopsida; order Asterales; family Asteraceae; genus Mikania; species Mikania micrantha. The sequence goes on along the minus strand of CM018685.1, from coordinate 45,542,248 downwards.
ATGCCCCAAATATTCAATTGATGATTGAGCAAAGGAACATTTACTTTGATTGACCATAAACTGATGTGTCAATAATGTTGAAAATAATACTTGAAGATCAGCTAAGTGAGTTGTCCATGAGGGACTATATATGAGGATATCATCAAAAAAATAACCACATAGGGATGCAAGTAGGGGTGAAAAATATCATTCATTAACGCTTGAAATGTAGCCGGAGCATTCATCAACCCAACGGTATAACGAGGAACTCGTAACGACGTATGTGTGAAAAGTTGTTTTGTTAATACTATCAAGATGCATTTGAATCTGATTGTATCCCAATTTTAAATCCAATTTAGAAAAGAAACAAGGGGATAATCCTGAGGGAGCCAAAAACAGAGAAGCAAATTCTGTCAACAAAGAGGAAAGGGTGGATTGTTGGTCCGAAGACAAACTGGGAAAGGTGAAACCTGCTGAAGACAAAGGAACAGAGTTCAACTTTTGTTTAATATTAAGAAACAAAGTTCCACTATTAAGATGGATTAAGAAAAAAATATATGAAATAGTTATTATAATAATTTAGAATTTATAAAATGATATTTTAGATAAAATATTATTAAAACTACGAATACATAATTATATAAATAAAGGGGGCTTTTACATATTTCCCCTCTCCTAACTTATAAAATTACATATTTTCTCAAATCATGCTTTAAGAGTATTGTACATTATACATTGAAAATTTGTACCTTGAAGGAATATGTAATTTTTCAAGTTAGGAAGAGAAAACATGTAATTCTTCCTAAATAAATTAACAATAATATTAACTTTTTAAAATTTTGTTTTTGAAAATTTGTTTTTAAAAACGTTGTTTTTATTTTCATTTATTTTCACTTTTTTGTTTTTCAAGAAAGTTTTATAAACTATTATTGCTACAGAGTTTTTTTAATATAAAAAAGATATAACTAATATCATGAGCTTTTAATATAATTATTCAATAAGAAAAATAATATAATTATGTAATATAAAAAATATATAATTTAAGATTCTAACACATAACATAAATAAAAGAGTAAATTACACAAATCTATCCTTTATATATACTAATTTTATGTATGATATTTAATTAAAATAACTATATAAAACATTCTTAAAATAAAAATTTGTAACATATATCATGTTTTTCGCAAATGGATGATAGTTAGACCCGTTAAGTCACCACAAAATTAGTAATCCATCTCTTCTTATCCCTTTTAAGCCTAAATCAAGACTTTTAATCAATTGCGATGCTAGATCTTTATACTCTTAACAGCAAGATTCATTGCATGGCACCGAAATTTGCTTGCAAAACAGTGAAGATCACCGACAAATGCGATGTTTATGGGTTTGGGGTTTTGGTTCTAGAGATCGTCACCGGAGGAAGACCAGTAGAGTTCATGTAGGATGGCGTGGTGAGACTTTGTGACATGGCTCGGGGGGCCTTAGACGATCCTTAATACCCATCCCAATGAAATTTCATCCCACCGAAATATTCTGTCACGTCATCTACCCCACTGAAAACCTTAAAACCCTACAGCGGTCACCCCACCGAAAAAACATTCCCCATTGTGAGAGAGGAGAAAGCAGGGTGTGAGAGTGGGGAGAGCGGGAGCAGGGACCACCGGGTTCCATTTTTGACCCCGCCGGGGAGGAAGGGCGGTGTGCCCGCTGGGTGCCGCCGAAGGAAGCAACCCCACCTGCCCAGCGGGGATGCATTACGGACGGTCTTAGAAGAAGGAAGGTGGATGAATGCGGAGGAGGCAATTCCGGTGATGAAACTTGGGCTGATTTGCACATCACAGGTGCCGTCAAACCCCCCTGATATGACAAAGATGATTAACATTTTGGGAATAATCAAATGCCCATCAAAAAGCAGGAGGAATCGGGCATGTTTTGAGATTATGAGATTAGTGGTCGGTGATTGTTTTTCCGGCGAAGATGAATCCGGTTAGCCATTAGCATGGCAATTGATTTTGAGTCTTGATTTAGGGTTGAGGGGCTGTTTGTTTATGTCTAAATGAGTCTGAATGTGTCAACATCTGAATGGTTCAGATTCAGATAGTTTGTTTCGTACAAAAAAACACATTTGAATATGACAGAAGGTCTGAATGGGGTTATTCAGACTTCAAACCATTCAAACATTTTAACCATTCAACACTTAATGTTCAGACGTTACCAAACTTTACTCCTGACTTAACGGTCTATTAAACGTAGGTTTACAAAAAGGATGAAATGTGTTATAGATTTTTATTTTAAGGTTGTTTTATGCATTTATTTCTATAAAGGATAACATCTATTAAACAAGTTAATATAAATGACAACTTATCTAATTTAATTTGAATAAACTTTGCCTAAAAAACTTTAATGAAGATAAATGTAATAGTGATATTTGTTAAATAATACAATCAACTATTTGGCTATATGTAATGGTGAGACTTGATAAGAGCTTGAGGTACCACGCAAGTGCCACTTAAACGTTACCTATATGTAGTGTTGGTTAGTAAATGTGAATAGAAAAAATGTGAAATGACAATATAGTTAGTGAAAAAATGAATAATGATGAGTGTGTTTTTTATTGGTTTAGAAAAGAAAATTTAGTTATGCCTGTGACCACGATCACTTAAAGTGTGTCATACACCGGTCATCCTCGATTACACTAGCCTTAAAACAAGGATTATATTTTACTTAGGAGATTTTGTTGGAATTTTTTCCCTTATTTATTGATAAAAAAAAAAGACGTACAAGTCAAAATGTAAACAACCTAGAAGTTCCCTCTTATAACGAAATATGTTTTTATTCTAAGCCTTGACTAATCTACCCATAATTTTAGCTAATTCTACAAACATAAAATTAAAATAAATTCTAACATTCTCAATCTCCAATTTCCTCTCGTTACTTCCAATCCTTATTATGTTTTCTACGAAGATAACTTATAAGACACGTTAGTTAATAAACAATGTACGATCACATATTATTACGATAAGTTTATAAAAATGTAACCAACTTTAATTTTGTTTCAATCATGTGGCTCAAACTTCTTCTTTTTTAATCTCAGTTAAGTCAATCAAGTTATTTTAGTGTTCTAATTTCATGTTTTTAACATGAACAACATATAATATATGTTGATACAAGTTTGAGTGATTTTTTTTCTTAAAAATGTTTGACTTGAATAAATAATTAATAATTAATAATTGTTAATTTTTTGTTTATTGACAGATATTAATTAAAATTAATATTTATTGATTCAAGTTAGTCATTTTTTTTAAAAATAATTATTTACTCAAACTTAAATCAAAATCTATTACCTGCTATTTAGTTTAATTAAAAACATAGACTTAAAACATCAAAATACCTTGAATAACTTAATTATGACCAAAAAAAGTTTAAGTAACTTGATTAAAACAATTTTTATGAAGTTTTCCCCATATTATTACCCTTCGAGTCACCTTCGGTCATTATAACCTCTAAAGCATTTGTAAACGCTTGGCAAAATGAGCGGTTTAAGTCGGGTTGATTAACGGGTCATAACAACTGTGGCTTAGGACGGATTTCTAAGCATAATTAGTTTGATTCTACATGAGTTATTTAAAAAAAAAACTAATTTAATTCAAGTCAAAATAGATCATAACTAAACGAATAGATCAATTAGATAACCATTAATGAATTTCTCATCGAATAAGTTATTAATAATTTTAGTCGCTTGAATCAATTCTATTCATATGGTTTTAAGTTGCCCATCTTGATCCATATTATGTTGAAATATTGTCCACCTCATTTCAATTAAATATACAATAATTGTTTAACTAAGCCAACTCATTTCTCTTGTTTTGAGTCAAAATTGTCTTGCTTACACCACTGGCACCATATGATGTTTTAGCTCGTTAGGCTCCGTTTTGTTTTCAAAATTTGGTTTAGTGGGACTATGCACTTGCTCTGTTGGAACAACTTTAGGCAATACTGGCCCCACAACCAGCTCAATGGATCATTAGTGGAGTCGCTAATTTTGATCTGATCGATCATTGAGCATTTTTGAATCATGATGCTCAAACCAACGATGTTATGATCCATTATGACGTGCATACATGCAAAATGTTGGAGGGTGATAACAACATATAGCCCATCTATACATACTTACGAGCTCATGGATTCAATTTTGTTTGGTTTTGTGGTTTGGAATATGAAAGAATACCATATTTCCATTAAAGGGTGCACAAACTGAAGCAGCGTCCGGATGGGTCGATAGAGAATTAGAGCTGACAAAATTGGTACCTGATAAAATGTAACATTTACGAAATTTGTAATAATTATTTAAATTTAATAAAGCGTTTATGACGTCAATAAGAACTTTATTATTATTGATTGTATTATTATTATTAATTTTGTTATAAAGTTTAGAAATTATTTACATTTTTATAAAATAAACAAATAAATTTTTACTTATAAATTTTTATAAACTTTATTTCATAATTAAATAAATAATAACAATTATCATGTTTTAAAATTTTATAGTATACCACAAAAATAATGTTTTTATAAATATAATAAATTTATATTAATTGTGAAGTGTGAAAAATTTTTATAACAATTTAAAACAATGATTTATAAAGGTTTAGGGTTAAAAGTGTAAAAACCTGAAAGTTGTTTTTTTAAAGAAAACAGTGGAGGGACCAAAACTGCAAATAACCCATAGATATTCCCCTCCTTTACCCGGTTTCCTGCCCCATCCGACCCAAAACCATTCATCCGACCCGTTTTTCAAATCCCACTCAATACAACGCGATTACAGCTCATCCTTTCAAATTTAGAAACTATTCGAGACGCGTAAACTTTTCAAATCGTTGATTCGAACGATTAATTAGTGTAAATGTCGTGATTTAATTCCAAAAATATGAAAAACGACCGGCAATGCCAACCTTAACCAAATGGGTATAAAAATCAAATTAAATCGACCCTAACAACCCTTTTTCACCTACGAAGCTTTCTGCAAACACAAAACATATTCTCGATTCAAAACAGAGGCGAATCAAGACCTTGAACTCTCGGTTTCGTGCGTCGCTCGGCCTATAGTCGAACTCCATCAACTCGAACATCCAGGTAGGTGTTTCTTACACCATCTTACTCGCCTTTAATCCCCAAACAATAGCCCCATGGTTGGGTTAACAATCGGGAGCCATAACAGAACGATTTCAAAGGAAAAAGGAACTAGGGCTCGAACTTTTTTTTTCTGATTTCGATCTGATATGGGGATAGCATTGTGACTGATGTTAAAACTATTTCAGAACCAAAATAATCGCGGCTTAGAGCCTAGTTCAACCGGTTAATACATAGTGTGTGTGTTTGATGCGTCGCGGGTTCGAACCTCATCCAAGCCGGATTTAAAACCGGTTTTGCCATTTTTTTACCTTAAAACCAGATTTTAAAGATTTTAATTACACAGAAAATATTTTTATAAATAAAATATTAATCTGAAAAATAATAAAATGTTATATACATAGAATTTTAATTATAACTTTTATTATCAATTATTTATTTACTTAGTTATTCATTTTACTCACTTAAAATAAATTTATATGTAATTACTTATTTTATAAACAATTTTATAAACTTATAATTTCGTGGATCATTTATCTAATTATTTATTTATTCATTTATATATTTTGTTATTGAATTATTTAGTCATTTATTTATTTATTTAATTATTTAATTATTTAATTATTTATCTAAAATTATTTAACTCATTTATTTGGTTATTTATTTATTTATTTAATTACAATTTGTTATCTCATTTATTTAGTTAATTATTTATTTACTTATTTATTTACCTAAAACTATCTATCTAATTTATTTAGTTACTTATTTATTTATTTATTTAAATTTCAACTCGTTATCTCATTTATTTAGTTAATTATTTACTTATTTATCTAAAACTATTTATCTCATTTATTTAGTTATTTATCTACAAATATTTATCTCACTTATTTCATCAATTATTTATTTATCTATTTACAACTCTTTATCATATACATTTAGTTATTCACTATTTATTTATTTATTGACAATTCTTTGTCTTATTTATTTAATTATTTATTCACTTAAAATTTTATTTTATTTATTTCTACTTATAAACCTATGCTTATTGATTTACAATAAATGTTATAAACATAATATTTAAATATGTTTATACAAAAATTATAAAAAAAAAATCAATTGTTTTAAATCAATATTTAAATTTTTAAATAAAATACTTTAAGGTCAACATTTGTACTTTAGGTATTTTATTATTATCATTTCAATCATAACAAATCTAATTGTGTTGTTCCAAAACAAATCGAATCCGTTGACCCATTACAAAACTTAGTTAGATCCATAGAACGACATAGTTTTGTTAAACATATGCCTATTGAACTATTTAGGTGAACATTGAAATTGTGTTGGATATTATTTGGATCATACTTTGACACTTATCAAGACTATCAAGATCACTAAGGTGAGTCTTCATAGCCCCTCTTTTACTATTTTTGTTTTAGGGGTGAAACATGCAACATATTTATTTCATTTACTTGTGAACTTAGCTAATGGCCTTATAGTTAGTGAACTTTAGCTAAGCATAGGCATTGATCACATTCATTTTAGTGACTATGATAGATCTATTGGACCGACCATCCCACCGTTGTTTGATTTACCCTTCGGGGGAGGCCCGCGGTGATAGTTTGCTACTTGAGCATTTTTGTAATGCTAATCATAGGTCAATCATCATTTGTTATCATTTGTTGATCTGCTTTACTTGCTAGTTCATTTTGACTATGATCATTATGCTTAGAGTTCACATATATCATTATCTATATCATTTTTCATTAAACCTTTTGGTTTGAGTGTCAAAACCTATGAAACTCACCAACTCTTTGAGTTGACACTTGATTTTAACATGTTTCAGGTGGAAATGGAAACTAGCATTATTGAGCTTGGATTTAGTTTATTTAATTTGAACTATGTATTGGGATTTGAATTTAAATTTTGAATGATGTAATAGCTAGGTTTGAATTTATTTGACTATGTATTGAATACTTGAATTATTATTGCATTGAATGTTTAGTTATGATTATTTACATCTTTATACCCTAAGCTATGAACAATCTACACTTCGTGCCACCCCGATGTTTCCGCCATCGGTCGGGGTGTTACAGATTGGTATCAGAGCCTGGGTTATAGAGAATTAGGTTATTTGAACTAGATGACCTAGACTATAACCATAGGATGCCTTAGTTTGAACTCATAGGTCATGAACTGTTATTTGGACTCTCTAGTTGCCATACTAGGCCATGAACTGTTATTTGAACCCTTAGATGCCATGATAGGTCATACTTGCTTATGTGACTATTTGTTTGATAGGTCAAATAATTGAACCTAGTTAAGGATACCTTAGTATACACACACTAGACTTTAAGGTTCAAAACTTCTTGACCCCTTTCTTACGACTTGAACGAGGATCGTCATTACGAGGAATGATCTTAGACTTCTAAGTCTAATCTTGAATCCCGTCAATAGTCTTTAGGTTCATTGTAATGATTAGGAAACACATACAATCTGGAAGGGGGAATACCTGTACTTTGGGGAGTTCTGTCTAGGAAAGCATTTCGTATAAATCCAAATCAACCGATGGACCTGTTATGCTTTCCTGGGAACCCTTGGAGTGAGTATGAACCTATAGGCTAAAGTATGTCTTTCTGAAAGTTAAGATGAACTTAAACACTTTGATCTGTCAAAAGTATTCCTTTAGGAATACAATCCAAATATTGCTTTGTGATTGAACTTTCATTTGAACTATCTATTTCTTATTTGAACTCTTTGAGTTATATAAATTCTAACTCTCTTCAATTGAACTCTTGTAGAATCATGCCTATTCGCCGTACTCGCAGAAACACCAACAACACCAATGACACCAACACCAACACAAATAACACCAACAATCCGAACCCTACTATCCAAGAGTTGGCCCAGATCATTTCGCAACAAGTGGCTGTTGTGTTACCCACTTTGGTGACCCAACTCAATCAAGCTGCTAATGTGAACCCAGTTCAAAACAATGGTAATGGTGGGGGTGCAAATCCAACTTGCACTTTCAAGCACTTCAATTCATGTAACCCCACTAAGTTTGTTGGCACTGAAGGAGCAACTGGACTCCTTCAATGGTTCGAAAGTATAGAGAGCACCTTTATCCATTCGGACTGTCCTGAGAACCTTAAGGTTCGATATGCCACTAGTGTCTTTCAAAAAAGGGCACTGACTTGGTGGAATGGTGAGAAACGAACTAGGGGTTCGGATGCTGCACTTGCTTTGACTTGGACTGAGGTCAAGCAACTTATGACTAATGAATTCTGTCCTCGCAACGAAATGAGGAAGCTTGAAGCTGAGTTTTGGGATCTCAAGCAAGACAGTGGGGAGAACCTTGCTTATACGACCCGCTATCATGAACTTAGTCTATTAGTGCCACACTTGGTCACTCCTTTATCTCGGGCCATTGAAAAGTACATTGGTGGCCTTCCTATGCAAATCCAAGATACTGTCTATGGTAGCAATCCTAACACTCTTGAAGAGGCAATCAGACTTTCTGCCACCTTAACTGATAATCATGTTAAGGATGGTACTTTGACAAGGAAGGGTGCCAAGAAGGTTGAATTCAAGTCAACCACTAATGAACTCTCAAAGGAGGTCAAAGCTGAAACCTCAAACCCTTCAAAGTTCAACCATCGAAAGCGAAAGGCCAAGAACTTTGCGGTAGTGACCCCTGCTGCACCATTAAACCAACAAGCCCCAAAGCCAAATACAAAACAGTATGTGGGGCCAAATCCACTCTGCAACACTTGCAGATATCATCACCCCACTACTCAACCTTGTAGAATTTGCACGAACTGCGGGATGTATGGTCACCTTGCAAACTATTGTCGACATGGGCCACTTGGCCAGCAAGGGCAACAGGTTCAACCATTGAACCAACAACAACTTGCACCTGCCAATCCTGCACAAGCTAATGGAAGGGTTTGCTATGAATGTGGCAACCCTAATCATCTTAGAAACCAATGCCCAAGGCTTGCGGGCAATAATCAAAGGGTTGCACGAGCTAGGACCTTTCAACTCAATGCTCAAGCAGCTCAAGCTAATCAAGACGTTGTGAATGGTACGTTTCTGGTTAATAATTGTTATGCTTCTGTGTTATTTGATTCTGGTGCTGATAGGAGCTTTGTGTCATATGAATTTGAACCATTACTTGGTAGACTAAGAACTAAATTAGATAGACCATTTAACGTGGAAGTGGCTGACGGCAATTCAATAGATATTAACTCTATCATTATTGGATGTACTGTGAACCTTATGAAACACGTTTTCCCAATTGATCTTATTCCCATGCATCTTGGAAGTTTTGATGTTATCATAGGCATGGACTGGTTAGCCACTCATCGAGCCGAGATCGTTTGTTTTGAAAAGTATATTCGTATTCCATTATTATCGGGTGAAACTCTAAGAATCTTTGGAGAGACACCTAGTAGTGGACTTAAACTTATGTCTTGCACAAAGGCCCAAAAATACTTACGCAAGAAATACGTAGCCTTTCTGGCCCATATTGTGGAAAAGAAAGAAAAGGGCAAGAGTGTTGGAGATATTCCAATCATTCGCGACTATCCTGAAGTTTTTCCCGATGATCTGCCGGGAGTTCCACCGGTTCGACAAGTCGAGTTTCGTATTGATCTTATGCCCGGTGCAAATCCAATTGCAAAATCTCCTTATCGTCTTGCACCTTCTGAAATGCAAGAACTAGCAAGCCAACTTCAAGAATTATCTGATAAGGGTTTCATTCGTCCAAGTCATTCACCTTGGGGTGCACCGGTGCTTTTTGTCAAAAAGAAGGACGGTTCATTTCGTATGTGCATTGATTATCGCGAACTCAATAAACTCACCATCAAGAATCGATACCCTTTGCCTCGTATCGATGACCTTTTTGATCAACTTCAAGGTTCGGTTTGGTTTTCTAAGATCGACCTTCGTTCAGGTTATCATCAGTTACGTATACATGAGGATGACATTCCTAAAACCGCCTTTCGAACTCGTTATGGTCACTATGAATTTTTGGTTATGCCATTTGGACTAACCAATGCACCTGCGGTCTTCATGGATCTTATGAACCGAGTGTGTAAACCATACTTGGATAAGTTCGTGATCGTATTCATAGATGATATTTTGATCTATTCCAAGAGCAAAGCGGATCATGAAAAACACCTTAAGTTGGTTTTGGAACTCTTAAGAAAAGAACAACTGTATGCCAAATTCTCTAAATGTGAATTTTGGCTTAAGGAAGTTCAATTCTTAGGACACATTGTCAATGAAAAAGGCGTTCACGTGGACCCCGCGAAGATTGAAGCTGTTAAAAATTGGAGTACACCAAAGACTCCAACTGAAATCCGTTCATTTCTTGGACTTGCCGGTTACTATCGACGGTTCATTTCAAATTTCTCTAAGATCGTCGTTCCACTCACTGCTTTGACTCATAAGGATAAACCTTATGAATGGGGGCCAAAGCAAGATGAAGCTTTTCAATTGCTAAAGCAAAAGCTTTGTGATGCACCTATCTTGACTCTTCCAGATGGTAATGATGATTTTGTGGTCTATTGTGACGCTTCAAATCAAGGGCTTGGTTGTGTTCTTATGCAACGTGGTAAAGTCATTGCCTACGCGTCAAGACAATTAAAGGTTCACGAAAAGAACTATACCACTCATGACCTTGAACTTGGTGCGGTCGTTTTTGCCTTAAAGATTTGGAGGCACTATCTCTATGGCACCAAATGTGTGGTTTTCACTGATCATAAAAGCCTTCAACATATTCTAAACCAAAAGGAACTCAACATGAGGCAACGACGTTGGGTTGAACTCCTAAACGATTACGATTGCGAGATTCGTTATCATCCCGGCAAAGCAAATGTTGTAGCCGATGCACTCAGTCGTAAAAGTCATGTTCAACTTCATAGCATTCGAATCCAAACCAATCTTCATAACGACATCTTTGTAGCTCAACAAACATCTTTGAACCTAGGCAATTTGTATGATGAAATGTCTTGTGGTGCTGAACTTCAATTAGAAACCAAGTCTGATGGTTTGCTTTATTTCTTGAACCGTATTTGGATTCCTAATCGCAATGACCTTCGACTCGCTATTATGAACGAGTCACACAAGACTCGTTATTCCATTCATCCCGGTGCGGATAAAATGTATCAAGATCTTCGAGTCCATTATTGGTGGCCCGGCATGAAGAAAGACATTGCCGAGTATGTAGCAAAGTGTTTGACCTGTTCTAAGGTCAAGGCCGAGCACCAACGACCTTCGGGTTTGCTTGTTCAACCAGAAATTCCTATGTGGAAATGGGAAAACATTTCTATGGACTTCATCACTAAACTCCCGAGAACACTTAATGGTCATGATAGTATATGGGTAATCGTTGACCGTTTGACAAAATCAGCTCATTTCTTGCCGATTCGCGAGAACTATCCCGTGCGAAAGTTAGCTCGCATCTACGTTAATGAAATAGTAAGTCGACATGGCATACCTCTTAGCATCATCTCTGATCGTGATGCTCGTTTCACTGCTCGTTTTTGGGAATCGCTTCACGAATCATTCGGTACTCGTTTGGATCTTAGCACGGCTTATCATCCTCAAACGGATGGTCAAACCGAGCGCACGATTCAAACTCTTGAAGACATGCTTAGAGCTTGTGTCATTGATTTTGGTGGCAATTGGGATAATCATCTACCGCTAGTCGAGTTCTCGTATAACAATAGTTATCACGCGAGTATCGGCATGGCGCCTTTCGAAGCTCTATACGGTCGTAAGTGTCGATCGCCTATTTCTTGGACTGAGATTGGAGAAGTTCAAATCACCGGTCCTGAACTGGTTCAAGAAACGACCGACAAGATTCATCAGATTCGCGACAACTTATTAGCTGCTCGAAGCCGACAAAAGAGCTATGCTGATAAACGTCGTAAGCCTTTGGAATTTCAAGTTGGTGACATGGTACTTTTGAAAGTTTCACCATGGAAAGGAGTAATTCGATTTGGGAAAAAGGGTAAACTTGCACCTCGCTACGTTGGTCCTTTTAAGGTTCTTGAAAGAATTGGGAAAGTGGCCTACAAACTTGATCTACCTTCTGAACTTAGTAACATTCATCCGACCTTTCACGTGTCGAATCTGAAGAAGTGTTTGTCCGATGAGAATTTACAAGTGCCTCTTGATGATATTCACATTGATGCTTCGATGCGTATTATTGAGAAGCCGGTAGAGATCATAGACCGACACGTCAAGCAATTCAGACGAAGCAGAATTCCTATTGTTCATGTCCGTTGGGAGTCAAAGCATGGTCGCGAGTTCACTTGGGAACGCGAAGACCAAATGAAAGCCAAGTACCCTCATTTGTTTTCTACAGTTTCTTCTTAATTTCGGGACGAAATTCCTAAAAGTAGGGGATACTGTAACATTTACGAAATTTGTAATAATTATTTAAATTTAATAAAGCGTTTATGACGTCAATAAGAACTTTATTATTATTGATTGTATTATTATTATTAATTTTGTTATAAAGTTTAGAAATTATTTACATTTTTATAAAATAAACAAATAAATTTTTACTTATAAATTTTTATAAACTTTATTTCATAATTAAATAAATAATAACAATTATCATGTTTTAAAATTTTATAGTATACCACAAAAATAATGTTTTTATAAATATAATAAATTTATATTAATTGTGAAGTGTGAAAAATTTTTATAACAATTTAAAACAATGATTTATAAAGGTTTAGGGTTAAAAGTGTAAAAACCTGAAAGTTGTTTTTTTAAAGAAAACAGTGGAGGGACCAAAACTGCAAATAACCCATAGATATTCCCCTCCTTTACCCGGTTTCCTGCCCCATCCGACCCAAAACCATTCATCCGACCCGTTTTTCAAATCCCACTCAATACAACGCGATTACAGCTCATCCTTTCAAATTTAGAAACTATTCGAGACGCGTAAACTTTTCAAATCGTTGATTCGAACGATTAATTAGTGTAAATGTCGTGATTTAATTCCAAAAATATGAAAAACGACCGGCAATGCCAACCTTAACCAAATGGGTATAAAAATCAAATTAAATCGACCCTAACAACCCTTTTTCACCTACGAAGCTTTCTGCAAACACAAAACATATTCTCGATTCAAAACAGAGGCGAATCAAGACCTTGAACTCTCGGTTTCGTGCGTCGCTCGGCCTATAGTCGAACTCCATCAACTCGAACATCCAGGTAGGTGTTTCTTACACCATCTTACTCGCCTTTAATCCCCAAACAATAGCCCCATGGTTGGGTTAACAATCGGGAGCCATAACAGAACGATTTCAAAGGAAAAAGGAACTAGGGCTCGAACTTTTTTTTTCTGATTTCGATCTGATATGGGGATAGCATTGTGACTGATGTTAAAACTATTTCAGAACCAAAATAATCGCGGCTTAGAGCCTAGTTCAACCGGTTAATACATAGTGTGTGTGTTTGATGCGTCGCGGGTTCGAACCTCATCCAAGCCGGATTTAAAACCGGTTTTGCCATTTTTTTACCTTAAAACCAGATTTTAAAGATTTTAATTACACAGAAAATATTTTTATAAATAAAATATTAATCTGAAAATAATAAAATGTTATATACATAGAATTTTAATTATAACTTTTATTATCAATTATTTATTTACTTAGTTATTCATTTTACTCACTTAAAATAAATTTATATGTAATTACTTATTTTATAAACAATTTTATAAACTTATAATTTCGTGGATCATTTATCTAATTATTTATTTATTCATTTATATATTTTGTTATTGAATTATTTAGTCATTTATTTATTTATTTAATTATTTAATTATTTAATTATTTATCTAAAATTATTTAACTCATTTATTTGGTTATTTATTTATTTATTTAATTACAATTTGTTATCTCATTTATTTAGTTAATTATTTATTTACTTATTTATTTACCTAAAACTATCTATCTAATTTATTTAGTTACTTATTTATTTATTTATTTAAATTTCAACTCGTTATCTCATTTATTTAGTTAATTATTTACTTATTTATCTAAAACTATTTATCTCATTTATTTAGTTATTTATCTACAAATATTTATCTCACTTATTTCATCAATTATTTATTTATCTATTTACAACTCTTTATCATATACATTTAGTTATTCACTATTTATTTATTTATTGACAATTCTTTGTCTTATTTATTTAATTATTTATTCACTTAAAATTTTATTTTATTTATTTCTACTTATAAACCTATGCTTATTGATTTACAATAAATGTTATAAACATAATATTTAAATATGTTTATACAAAAATTATAAAAAAAAATCAATTGTTTTAAATCAATATTTAAATTTTTAAATAAAATACTTTAAGGTCAACATTTGTACTTTAGGTATTTTATTATTATCATTTCAATCATAACAAATCTAATTGTGTTGTTCCAAAACAAATCGAATCCGTTGACCCATTACAAAACTTAGTTAGATCCATAGAACGACATAGTTTTGTTAAACATATGCCTATTGAACTATTTAGGTGAACATTGAAATTGTGTTGGATATTATTTGGATCATACTTTGACACTTATCAAGACTATCAAGATCACTAAGGTGAGTCTTCATAGCCCCTCTTTTACTATTTTTGTTTTAGGGGTGAAACATGCAACATATTTATTTCATTTACTTGTGAACTTAGCTAATGGCCTTATAGTTAGTGAACTTTAGCTAAGCATAGGCATTGATCACATTCATTTTAGTGACTATGATAGATCTATTGGACCGACCATCCCACCGTTGTTTGATTTACCCTTCGGGGGAGGCCCGCGGTGATAGTTTGCTACTTGAGCATTTTTGTAATGCTAATCATAGGTCAATCATCATTTGTTATCATTTGTTGATCTGCTTTACTTGCTAGTTCATTTTGACTATGATCATTATGCTTAGAGTTCACATATATCATTATCTATATCATTTTTCATTAAACCTTTTGGTTTGAGTGTCAAAACCTATGAAACTCACCAACTCTTTGAGTTGACACTTGATTTTAACATGTTTCAGGTGGAAATGGAAACTAGCATTATTGAGCTTGGATTTAGTTTATTTAATTTGAACTATGTATTGGGATTTGAATTTAAATTTTGAATGATGTAATAGCTAGGTTTGAATTTATTTGACTATGTATTGAATACTTGAATTATTATTGCATTGAATGTTTAGTTATGATTATTTACATCTTTATACCCTAAGCTATGAACAATCTACACTTCGTGCCACCCCGATGTTTCCGCCATCGGTCGGGGTGTTACAGATTGGTATCAGAGCCTGGGTTATAGAGAATTAGGTTATTTGAACTAGATGACCTAGACTATAACCATAGGATGCCTTAGTTTGAACTCATAGGTCATGAACTGTTATTTGGACTCTCTAGTTGCCATACTAGGCCATGAACTGTTATTTGAACCCTTAGATGCCATGATAGGTCATACTTGCTTATGTGACTATTTGTTTGATAGGTCAAATAATTGAACCTAGTTAAGGATACCTTAGTATACACACACTAGACTTTAAGGTTCAAAACTTCTTGACCCCTTTCTTACGACTTGAACGAGGATCGTCATTACGAGGAATGATCTTAGACTTCTAAGTCTAATCTTGAATCCCGTCAATAGTCTTTAGGTTCATTGTAATGATTAGGAAACACATACAATCTGGAAGGGGGAATACCTGTACTTTGGGGAGTTCTGTCTAGGAAAGCATTTCGTATAAATCCAAATCAACCGATGGACCTGTTATGCTTTCCTGGGAACCCTTGGAGTGAGTATGAACCTATAGGCTAAAGTATGTCTTTCTGAAAGTTAAGATGAACTTAAACACTTTGATCTGTCAAAAGTATTCCTTTAGGAATACAATCCAAATATTGCTTTGTGATTGAACTTTCATTTGAACTATCTATTTCTTATTTGAACTCTTTGAGTTATATAAATTCTAACTCTCTTCAATTGAACTCTTGTAGAATCATGCCTATTCGTCGTACTCGCAGAAACACCAACAACACCAATGACACCAACACCAACACAAATAACACCAACAATCCGAACCCTACTATCCAAGAGTTGGCCCAGATCATTTCGCAACAAGTGGCTGTTGTGTTACCCACTTTGGTGACCCAACTCAATCAAGCTGCTAATGTGAACCCAGTTCAAAACAATGGTAATGGTGGGGGTGCAAATCCAACTTGCACTTTCAAGCACTTCAATTCATGTAACCCCACTAAGTTTGTTGGCACTGAAGGAGCAACTGGACTCCTTCAATGGTTCGAAAGTATAGAGAGCACCTTTATCCATTCGGACTGTCCTGAGAACCTTAAGGTTCGATATGCCACTAGTGTCTTTCAAAAAAGGGCACTGACTTGGTGGAATGGTGAGAAACGAACTAGGGGTTCGGATGCTGCACTTGCTTTGACTTGGACTGAGGTCAAGCAACTTATGACTAATGAATTCTGTCCTCGCAACGAAATGAGGAAGCTTGAAGCTGAGTTTTGGGATCTCAAGCAAGACAGTGGGGAGAACCTTGCTTATACGACCCGCTATCATGAACTTAGTCTATTAGTGCCACACTTGGTCACTCCTTTATCTCGGGCCATTGAAAAGTACATTGGTGGCCTTCCTATGCAAATCCAAGATACTGTCTATGGTAGCAATCCTAACACTCTTGAAGAGGCAATCAGACTTTCTGCCACCTTAACTGATAATCATGTTAAGGATGGTACTTTGACAAGGAAGGGTGCCAAGAAGGTTGAATTCAAGTCAACCACTAATGAACTCTCAAAGGAGGTCAAAGCTGAAACCTCAAACCCTTCAAAGTTCAACCATCGAAAGCGAAAGGCCAAGAACTTTGCGGTAGTGACCCCTGCTGCACCATTAAACCAACAAGCCCCAAAGCCAAATACAAAACAGTATGTGGGGCCAAATCCACTCTGCAACACTTGCAGATATCATCACCCCACTACTCAACCTTGTAGAATTTGCACGAACTGCGGGATGTATGGTCACCTTGCAAACTATTGTCGACATGGGCCACTTGGCCAGCAAGGGCAACAGGTTCAACCATTGAACCAACAACAACTTGCACCTGCCAATCCTGCACAAGCTAATGGAAGGGTTTGCTATGAATGTGGCAACCCTAATCATCTTAGAAACCAATGCCCAAGGCTTGCGGGCAATAATCAAAGGGTTGCACGAGCTAGGACCTTTCAACTCAATGCTCAAGCAGCTCAAGCTAATCAAGACGTTGTGAATGGTACGTTTCTGGTTAATAATTGTTATGCTTCTGTGTTATTTGATTCTGGTGCTGATAGGAGCTTTGTGTCATATGAATTTGAACCATTACTTGGTAGACTAAGAACTAAATTAGATAGACCATTTAACGTGGAAGTGGCTGACGGCAATTCAATAGATATTAACTCTATCATTATTGGATGTACTGTGAACCTTATGAAACACGTTTTCCCAATTGATCTTATTCCCATGCATCTTGGAAGTTTTGATGTTATCATAGGCATGGACTGGTTAGCCACTCATCGAGCCGAGATCGTTTGTTTTGAAAAGTATATTCGTATTCCATTATTATCGGGTGAAACTCTAAGAATCTTTGGAGAGACACCTAGTAGTGGACTTAAACTTATGTCTTGCACAAAGGCCCAAAAATACTTACGCAAGAAATACGTAGCCTTTCTGGCCCATATTGTGGAAAAGAAAGAAAAGGGCAAAAGTGTTGGAGATATTCCAATCATTCGCGACTATCCTGAAGTTTTTCCCGATGATCTGCCGGGAGTTCCACCGGTTCGACAAGTCGAGTTTCGTATTGATCTTATGCCCGGTGCAAATCCAATTGCAAAATCTCCTTATCGTCTTGCACCTTCTGAAATGCAAGAACTAGCAAGCCAACTTCAAGAATTATCTGATAAGGGTTTCATTCGTCCAAGTCATTCACCTTGGGGTGCACCGGTGCTTTTTGTCAAAAAGAAGGACGGTTCATTTCGTATGTGCATTGATTATCGCGAACTCAATAAACTCACCATCAAGAATCGATACCCTTTGCCTCGTATCGATGACCTTTTTGATCAACTTCAAGGTTCGGTTTGGTTTTCTAAGATCGACCTTCGTTCAGGTTATCATCAGTTACGTATACATGAGGATGACATTCCTAAAACCGCCTTTCGAACTCGTTATGGTCACTATGAATTTTTGGTTATGCCATTTGGACTAACCAATGCACCTGCGGTCTTCATGGATCTTATGAACCGAGTGTGTAAACCATACTTGGATAAGTTCGTGATCGTATTCATAGATGATATTTTGATCTATTCCAAGAGCAAAGCGGATCATGAAAAACACCTTAAGTTGGTTTTGGAACTCTTAAGAAAAGAACAACTGTATGCCAAATTCTCTAAATGTGAATTTTGGCTTAAGGAAGTTCAATTCTTAGGACACATTGTCAATGAAAAAGGCGTTCACGTGGACCCCGCGAAGATTGAAGCTGTTAAAAATTGGAGTACACCAAAGACTCCAACTGAAATCCGTTCATTTCTTGGACTTGCCGGTTACTATCGACGGTTCATTTCAAATTTCTCTAAGATCGCCGTTCCACTCACTGCTTTGACTCATAAGGATAAACCTTATGAATGGGGGCCAAAGCAAGATGAAGCTTTTCAATTGCTAAAGCAAAAGCTTTGTGATGCACCTATCTTGACTCTTCCAGATGGTAATGATGATTTTGTGGTCTATTGTGACGCTTCAAATCAAGGGCTTGGTTGTGTTCTTATGCAACGTGGTAAAGTCATTGCCTACGCGTCAAGACAATTAAAGGTTCACGAAAAGAACTATACCACTCATGACCTTGAACTTGGTGCGGTCGTTTTTGCCTTAAAGATTTGGAGGCACTATCTCTATGGCACCAAATGTGTGGTTTTCACTGATCATAAAAGCCTTCAACATATTCTAAACCAAAAGGAACTCAACATGAGGCAACGACGTTGGGTTGAACTCCTAAACGATTACGATTGCGAGATTCGTTATCATCCCGGCAAAGCAAATGTTGTAGCCGATGCACTCAGTCGTAAAAGTCATGTTCAACTTCATAGCATTCGAATCCAAACCAATCTTCATAACGACATCTTTGTAGCTCAACAAACATCTTTGAACCTAGGCAATTTGTATGATGAAATGTCTTGTGGTGCTGAACTTCAATTAGAAACCAAGTCTGATGGTTTGCTTTATTTCTTGAACCGTATTTGGATTCCTAATCGCAATGACCTTCGACTCGCTATTATGAACGAGTCACACAAGACTCGTTATTCCATTCATCCCGGTGCGGATAAAATGTATCAAGATCTTCGAGTCCATTATTGGTGGCCCGGCATGAAGAAAGACATTGCCGAGTATGTAGCAAAGTGTTTGACCTGTTCTAAGGTCAAGGCCGAGCACCAACGACCTTCGGGTTTGCTTGTTCAACCAGAAATTCCTATGTGGAAATGGGAAAACATTTCTATGGACTTCATCACTAAACTCCCGAGAACACTTAATGGTCATGATAGTATATGGGTAATCGTTGACCGTTTGACAAAATCAGCTCATTTCTTGCCGATTCGCGAGAACTATCCCGTGCGAAAGTTAGCTCGCATCTACGTTAATGAAATAGTAAGTCGACATGGCATACCTCTTAGCATCATCTCTGATCGTGATGCTCGTTTCACTGCTCGTTTTTGGGAATCGCTTCACGAATCATTCGGTACTCGTTTGGATCTTAGCACGGCTTATCATCCTCAAACGGATGGTCAAACCGAGCGCACGATTCAAACTCTTGAAGACATGCTTAGAGCTTGTGTCATTGATTTTGGTGGCAATTGGGATAATCATCTACCGCTAGTCGAGTTCTCGTATAACAATAGTTATCACGCGAGTATCGGCATGGCGCCTTTCGAAGCTCTATACGGTCGTAAGTGTCGATCGCCTATTTCTTGGACTGAGATTGGAGAAGTTCAAATCACCGGTCCTGAACTGGTTCAAGAAACGACCGACAAGATTCATCAGATTCGCGACAACTTATTAGCTGCTCGAAGCCGACAAAAGAGCTATGCTGATAAACGTCGTAAGCCTTTGGAATTTCAAGTTGGTGACATGGTACTTTTGAAAGTTTCACCATGGAAAGGAGTAATTCGATTTGGGAAAAAGGGTAAACTTGCACCTCGCTACGTTGGTCCTTTTAAGGTTCTTGAAAGAATTGGGAAAGTGGCCTACAAACTTGATCTACCTTCTGAACTTAGTAACATTCATCCGACCTTTCACGTGTCGAATCTGAAGAAGTGTTTGTCCGATGAGAATTTACAAGTGCCTCTTGATGATATTCACATTGATGCTTCGATGCGTATTATTGAGAAGCCGGTAGAGATCATAGACCGACACGTCAAGCAATTCAGACGAAGCAGAATTCCTATTGTTCATGTCCGTTGGGAGTCAAAGCATGGTCGCGAGTTCACTTGGGAACGCGAAGACCAAATGAAAGCCAAGTACCCTCATTTGTTTTCTACAGTTTCTTCTTAATTTCGGGACGAAATTCCTAAAAGTAGGGGATACTGTAACATTTACGAAATTTGTAATAATTATTTAAATTTAATAAAGCGTTTATGACGTCAATAAGAACTTTATTATTATTGATTGTATTATTATTATTAATTTTGTTATAAAGTTTAGAAATTATTTACATTTTTATAAAATAAACAAATAAATTTTTACTTATAAATTTTTATAAACTTTATTTCATAATTAAATAAATAATAACAATTATCATGTTTTAAAATTTTATAGTATACCACAAAAATAATGTTTTTATAAATATAATAAATTTATATTAATTGTGAAGTGTGAAAAATTTTTATAACAATTTAAAACAATGATTTATAAAGGTTTAGGGTTAAAAGTGTAAAAACCTGAAAGTTGTTTTTTTAAAGAAAACAGTGGAGGGACCAAAACTGCAAATAACCCATAGATATTCCCCTCCTTTACCCGGTTTCCTGCCCCATCCGACCCAAAACCATTCATCCGACCCGTTTTTCAAATCCCACTCAATACAACGCGATTACAGCTCATCCTTTCAAATTTAGAAACTATTCGAGACGCGTAAACTTTTCAAATCGTTGATTCGAACGATTAATTAGTGTAAATGTCGTGATTTAATTCCAAAAATATGAAAAACGACCGGCAATGCCAACCTTAACCAAATGGGTATAAAAATCAAATTAAATCGACCCTAACAACCCTTTTTCACCTACGAAGCTTTCTGCAAACACAAAACATATTCTCGATTCAAAACAGAGGCGAATCAAGACCTTGAACTCTCGGTTTCGTGCGTCGCTCGGCCTATAGTCGAACTCCATCAACTCGAACATCCAGGTAGGTGTTTCTTACACCATCTTACTCGCCTTTAATCCCCAAACAATAGCCCCATGGTTGGGTTAACAATCGGGAGCCATAACAGAACGATTTCAAAGGAAAAAGGAACTAGGGCTCGAACTTTTTTTTTCTGATTTCGATCTGATATGGGGATAGCATTGTGACTGATGTTAAAACTATTTCAGAACCAAAATAATCGCGGCTTAGAGCCTAGTTCAACCGGTTAATACATAGTGTGTGTGTTTGATGCGTCGCGGGTTCGAACCTCATCCAAGCCGGATTTAAAACCGGTTTTGCCATTTTTTTACCTTAAAACCAGATTTTAAAGATTTTAATTACACAGAAAATATTTTTATAAATAAAATATTAATCTGAAAAATAATAAAATGTTATATACATAGAATTTTAATTATAACTTTTATTATCAATTATTTATTTACTTAGTTATTCATTTTACTCACTTAAAATAAATTTATATGTAATTACTTATTTTATAAACAATTTTATAAACTTATAATTTCGTGGATCATTTATCTAATTATTTATTTATTCATTTATATATTTTGTTATTGAATTATTTAGTCATTTATTTATTTATTTAATTATTTAATTATTTAATTATTTATCTAAAATTATTTAACTCATTTATTTGGTTATTTATTTATTTATTTAATTACAATTTGTTATCTCATTTATTTAGTTAATTATTTATTTACTTATTTATTTACCTAAAACTATCTATCTAATTTATTTAGTTACTTATTTATTTATTTATTTAAATTTCAACTCGTTATCTCATTTATTTAGTTAATTATTTACTTATTTATCTAAAACTATTTATCTCATTTATTTAGTTATTTATCTACAAATATTTATCTCACTTATTTCATCAATTATTTATTTATCTATTTACAACTCTTTATCATATACATTTAGTTATTCACTATTTATTTATTTATTGACAATTCTTTGTCTTATTTATTTAATTATTTATTCACTTAAAATTTTATTTTATTTATTTCTACTTATAAACCTATGCTTATTGATTTACAATAAATGTTATAAACATAATATTTAAATATGTTTATACAAAAATTATAAAAAAAATCAATTGTTTTAAATCAATATTTAAATTTTTAAATAAAATACTTTAAGGTCAACATTTGTACTTTAGGTATTTTATTATTATCATTTCAATCATAACAAATCTAATTGTGTTGTTCCAAAACAAATCGAATCCGTTGACCCATTACAAAACTTAGTTAGATCCATAGAACGACATAGTTTTGTTAAACATATGCCTATTGAACTATTTAGGTGAACATTGAAATTGTGTTGGATATTATTTGGATCATACTTTGACACTTATCAAGACTATCAAGATCACTAAGGTGAGTCTTCATAGCCCCTCTTTTACTATTTTTGTTTTAGGGGTGAAACATGCAACATATTTATTTCATTTACTTGTGAACTTAGCTAATGGCCTTATAGTTAGTGAACTTTAGCTAAGCATAGGCATTGATCACATTCATTTTAGTGACTATGATAGATCTATTGGACCGACCATCCCACCGTTGTTTGATTTACCCTTCGGGGGAGGCCCGCGGTGATAGTTTGCTACTTGAGCATTTTTGTAATGCTAATCATAGGTCAATCATCATTTGTTATCATTTGTTGATCTGCTTTACTTGCTAGTTCATTTTGACTATGATCATTATGCTTAGAGTTCACATATATCATTATCTATATCATTTTTCATTAAACCTTTTGGTTTGAGTGTCAAAACCTATGAAACTCACCAACTCTTTGAGTTGACACTTGATTTTAACATGTTTCAGGTGGAAATGGAAACTAGCATTATTGAGCTTGGATTTAGTTTATTTAATTTGAACTATGTATTGGGATTTGAATTTAAATTTTGAATGATGTAATAGCTAGGTTTGAATTTATTTGACTATGTATTGAATACTTGAATTATTATTGCATTGAATGTTTAGTTATGATTATTTACATCTTTATACCCTAAGCTATGAACAATCTACACTTCGTGCCACCCCGATGTTTCCGCCATCGGTCGGGGTGTTACAGATTGGTATCAGAGCCTGGGTTATAGAGAATTAGGTTATTTGAACTAGATGACCTAGACTATAACCATAGGATGCCTTAGTTTGAACTCATAGGTCATGAACTGTTATTTGGACTCTCTAGTTGCCATACTAGGCCATGAACTGTTATTTGAACCCTTAGATGCCATGATAGGTCATACTTGCTTATGTGACTATTTGTTTGATAGGTCAAATAATTGAACCTAGTTAAGGATACCTTAGTATACACACACTAGACTTTAAGGTTCAAAACTTCTTGACCCCTTTCTTACGACTTGAACGAGGATCGTCATTACGAGGAATGATCTTAGACTTCTAAGTCTAATCTTGAATCCCGTCAATAGTCTTTAGGTTCATTGTAATGATTAGGAAACACATACAATCTGGAAGGGGGAATACCTGTACTTTGGGGAGTTCTGTCTAGGAAAGCATTTCGTATAAATCCAAATCAACCGATGGACCTGTTATGCTTTCCTGGGAACCCTTGGAGTGAGTATGAACCTATAGGCTAAAGTATGTCTTTCTGAAAGTTAAGATGAACTTAAACACTTTGATCTGTCAAAAGTATTCCTTTAGGAATACAATCCAAATATTGCTTTGTGATTGAACTTTCATTTGAACTATCTATTTCTTATTTGAACTCTTTGAGTTATATAAATTCTAACTCTCTTCAATTGAACTCTTGTAGAATCATGCCTATTCGCCGTACTCGCAGAAACACCAACAACACCAATGACACCAACACCAACACAAATAACACCAACAATCCGAACCCTACTATCCAAGAGTTGGCCCAGATCATTTCGCAACAAGTGGCTGTTGTGTTACCCACTTTGGTGACCCAACTCAATCAAGCTGCTAATGTGAACCCAGTTCAAAACAATGGTAATGGTGGGGGTGCAAATCCAACTTGCACTTTCAAGCACTTCAATTCATGTAACCCCACTAAGTTTGTTGGCACTGAAGGAGCAACTGGACTCCTTCAATGGTTCGAAAGTATAGAGAGCACCTTTATCCATTCGGACTGTCCTGAGAACCTTAAGGTTCGATATGCCACTAGTGTCTTTCAAAAAAGGGCACTGACTTGGTGGAATGGTGAGAAACGAACTAGGGGTTCGGATGCTGCACTTGCTTTGACTTGGACTGAGGTCAAGCAACTTATGACTAATGAATTCTGTCCTCGCAACGAAATGAGGAAGCTTGAAGCTGAGTTTTGGGATCTCAAGCAAGACAGTGGGGAGAACCTTGCTTATACGACCCGCTATCATGAACTTAGTCTATTAGTGCCACACTTGGTCACTCCTTTATCTCGGGCCATTGAAAAGTACATTGGTGGCCTTCCTATGCAAATCCAAGATACTGTCTATGGTAGCAATCCTAACACTCTTGAAGAGGCAATCAGACTTTCTGCCACCTTAACTGATAATCATGTTAAGGATGGTACTTTGACAAGGAAGGGTGCCAAGAAGGTTGAATTCAAGTCAACCACTAATGAACTCTCAAAGGAGGTCAAAGCTGAAACCTCAAACCCTTCAAAGTTCAACCATCGAAAGCGAAAGGCCAAGAACTTTGCGGTAGTGACCCCTGCTGCACCATTAAACCAACAAGCCCCAAAGCCAAATACAAAACAGTATGTGGGGCCAAATCCACTCTGCAACACTTGCAGATATCATCACCCCACTACTCAACCTTGTAGAATTTGCACGAACTGCGGGATGTATGGTCACCTTGCAAACTATTGTCGACATGGGCCACTTGGCCAGCAAGGGCAACAGGTTCAACCATTGAACCAACAACAACTTGCACCTGCCAATCCTGCACAAGCTAATGGAAGGGTTTGCTATGAATGTGGCAACCCTAATCATCTTAGAAACCAATGCCCAAGGCTTGCGGGCAATAATCAAAGGGTTGCACGAGCTAGGACCTTTCAACTCAATGCTCAAGCAGCTCAAGCTAATCAAGACGTTGTGAATGGTACGTTTCTGGTTAATAATTGTTATGCTTCTGTGTTATTTGATTCTGGTGCTGATAGGAGCTTTGTGTCATATGAATTTGAACCATTACTTGGTAGACTAAGAACTAAATTAGATAGACCATTTAACGTGGAAGTGGCTGACGGCAATTCAATAGATATTAACTCTATCATTATTGGATGTACTGTGAACCTTATGAAACACGTTTTCCCAATTGATCTTATTCCCATGCATCTTGGAAGTTTTGATGTTATCATAGGCATGGACTGGTTAGCCACTCATCGAGCCGAGATCGTTTGTTTTGAAAAGTATATTCGTATTCCATTATTATCGGGTGAAACTCTAAGAATCTTTGGAGAGACACCTAGTAGTGGACTTAAACTTATGTCTTGCACAAAGGCCCAAAAATACTTACGCAAGAAATACGTAGCCTTTCTGGCCCATATTGTGGAAAAGAAAGAAAAGGGCAAGAGTGTTGGAGATATTCCAATCATTCGCGACTATCCTGAAGTTTTTCCCGATGATCTGCCGGGAGTTCCACCGGTTCGACAAGTCGAGTTTCGTATTGATCTTATGCCCGGTGCAAATCCAATTGCAAAATCTCCTTATCGTCTTGCACCTTCTGAAATGCAAGAACTAGCAAGCCAACTTCAAGAATTATCTGATAAGGGTTTCATTCGTCCAAGTCATTCACCTTGGGGTGCACCGGTGCTTTTTGTCAAAAAGAAGGACGGTTCATTTCGTATGTGCATTGATTATCGCGAACTCAATAAACTCACCATCAAGAATCGATACCCTTTGCCTCGTATCGATGACCTTTTTGATCAACTTCAAGGTTCGGTTTGGTTTTCTAAGATCGACCTTCGTTCAGGTTATCATCAGTTACGTATACATGAGGATGACATTCCTAAAACCGCCTTTCGAACTCGTTATGGTCACTATGAATTTTTGGTTATGCCATTTGGACTAACCAATGCACCTGCGGTCTTCATGGATCTTATGAACCGAGTGTGTAAACCATACTTGGATAAGTTCGTGATCGTATTCATAGATGATATTTTGATCTATTCCAAGAGCAAAGCGGATCATGAAAAACACCTTAAGTTGGTTTTGGAACTCTTAAGAAAAGAACAACTGTATGCCAAATTCTCTAAATGTGAATTTTGGCTTAAGGAAGTTCAATTCTTAGGACACATTGTCAATGAAAAAGGCGTTCACGTGGACCCCGCGAAGATTGAAGCTGTTAAAAATTGGAGTACACCAAAGACTCCAACTGAAATCCGTTCATTTCTTGGACTTGCCGGTTACTATCGACGGTTCATTTCAAATTTCTCTAAGATCGTCGTTCCACTCACTGCTTTGACTCATAAGGATAAACCTTATGAATGGGGGCCAAAGCAAGATGAAGCTTTTCAATTGCTAAAGCAAAAGCTTTGTGATGCACCTATCTTGACTCTTCCAGATGGTAATGATGATTTTGTGGTCTATTGTGACGCTTCAAATCAAGGGCTTGGTTGTGTTCTTATGCAACGTGGTAAAGTCATTGCCTACGCGTCAAGACAATTAAAGGTTCACGAAAAGAACTATACCACTCATGACCTTGAACTTGGTGCGGTCGTTTTTGCCTTAAAGATTTGGAGGCACTATCTCTATGGCACCAAATGTGTGGTTTTCACTGATCATAAAAGCCTTCAACATATTCTAAACCAAAAGGAACTCAACATGAGGCAACGACGTTGGGTTGAACTCCTAAACGATTACGATTGCGAGATTCGTTATCATCCCGGCAAAGCAAATGTTGTAGCCGATGCACTCAGTCGTAAAAGTCATGTTCAACTTCATAGCATTCGAATCCAAACCAATCTTCATAACGACATCTTTGTAGCTCAACAAACATCTTTGAACCTAGGCAATTTGTATGATGAAATGTCTTGTGGTGCTGAACTTCAATTAGAAACCAAGTCTGATGGTTTGCTTTATTTCTTGAACCGTATTTGGATTCCTAATCGCAATGACCTTCGACTCGCTATTATGAACGAGTCACACAAGACTCGTTATTCCATTCATCCCGGTGCGGATAAAATGTATCAAGATCTTCGAGTCCATTATTGGTGGCCCGGCATGAAGAAAGACATTGCCGAGTATGTAGCAAAGTGTTTGACCTGTTCTAAGGTCAAGGCCGAGCACCAACGACCTTCGGGTTTGCTTGTTCAACCAGAAATTCCTATGTGGAAATGGGAAAACATTTCTATGGACTTCATCACTAAACTCCCGAGAACACTTAATGGTCATGATAGTATATGGGTAATCGTTGACCGTTTGACAAAATCAGCTCATTTCTTGCCGATTCGCGAGAACTATCCCGTGCGAAAGTTAGCTCGCATCTACGTTAATGAAATAGTAAGTCGACATGGCATACCTCTTACTTTTTTACGCAAAATATTTTTTTCATACATCCAACCTGGTATATATACCAAAGAACCCCAACTTTAATATTTGCTTTGTGCATACATAATATTTGAGCCAGTCGTCCTAAGCATGGTTTGGGCTTTTGGGGAGATTTGGAAATTTCTGAAACAAAATGGTTTTGCTTTTTTTAACATTAATATGTTTGTTTAAACATTAATTATGTTTGTTTAAATATGTTTATAATTCTATAAATTTTTTGGATTTTTCTTATATATTTGTTATATCATCCGATTCTTGAATTCGGTCAAACCGGGCCGACCAGTAACTAGTAATAAGTCCGGTTCGACGTTCGGCTCGGTTCTGAAAACATTGCTTGTACGTACACTTCCTTGGTTTGTATTATCACATGAGGACAGCTATTCGAAGATTCTTAAGTGTATGAAATGAGGGTCGTCTCAAGTGTTTTGGTACCCAAAGCCAGGATAAAAAGCATGGCCCTCTTTTTATAGGTAAATAAAATTCTCCTTAAGTTTCAGAAAAAAAAAATATAGATTATCTTGAAAGAGAAAACTACAAAAAGTGTAAATCGCAAACAAAACGAGTACATCAATTACAAGCAGTGGCGGA
Source organism: Mikania micrantha (assembly GCA_009363875.1). NCBI lineage: Eukaryota > Viridiplantae > Streptophyta > Magnoliopsida > Asterales > Asteraceae > Mikania > Mikania micrantha. The sequence goes on along the minus strand of CM018685.1, from coordinate 45,513,560 downwards.
TTCATGTTTCGTTGGGGGGGGGGGGGGGGGAAGGCCCCCACTAAAATTAAACTTAGAGGTGTAAATTGAAATCTAATTTCTAATAAAATTGGACAAGGCCCCCATCAAAATTTCTAGCAGGCCCCCACGGATAAAATTGGATCAGGCCGTCATAAAATTTCTAGCATACACTCACGTATCACGTATGACGGTATGAGATTGAAATAATGAAATCCACGATGCTCACTAAGCTAAGGATGTCTGTGGTGTGGTTTAGACGGCTTTGAAAAAAATTCTGAACCAAACCACTAACTACGGTTTAAAAAACGACAAAACAAATTGACCACATAAGTTGAGTAAGCCACACCACACCGACTGGTATTGACGGTTTCACGGTTTTATGGTTTATACGGTTTAGAAAAAATGCAAACCATAAACCGCACCAAACCACTCGGTTTCTTAAAATATTTAAACCATAAACCGCACCATCAAGTTTCAAAACCTACCAAACCGACCAATTGTCTTTGGTTCGGTCCGGTTTAGAGGGTTTGATTGGTTTATAGACACTCCTACCCGACCCTTTATAACCACACTTGTTTTCAGCCCCCACTGACAAAAATTCCTGAATCCGTCACTGAGTAGGTAGTTTATCCCAGATTTTATCCTTTGTACTACAAGAAAAAGATGTTTGTAGCTATAACACCTGCAACGACGACAAATGTTATCGTTACGAATATGTATTTAGCGACGATATGTAGTTGTTATATGCGCTAATTTTTTTTAATTATCTTAACACGTGTGAATATATAATGTTGATCAATACATTCAAAAGTAAACATACTTTCAGCGACGATATTTGGCTGCTAAATATGAAATTATAAATTAGATTTTATTTTATTTTATTTAAACCAGCTTTTTTTTTTTTTTTTTTTTGAACGGCAATTTGGATCACTGACGGGTCATAGACCCACCCGATCATATCCACACCCAATAGGAGGAAACCCACCATAGGTGAGAGAAAACCCCCTAGCTCAGCATGAAACCCCTATTTTGTCCATGCCAAGACTTGAACCCGTGACCTCCTCAATATTGAAGTCACAGGGTACCTCCCCTCAACCATTTAACTAAGAAAAAATCTAGTTTCTTTATGGAGATGACATGTAATCATTATTAATTTTAATGTTTTTCGCGCCTATTAAATAAGTTCAAAAAGTTATGCAAAAAAAATAAACAAGTTTATAGCGATGATATGTCGTTGTTAATGGAAAACTGAATTTTTTAATTATATTTGTTATTTCTTGCTTTAGGTATTTCTATTTATCTTATTTGTTTAGCGATAACATATTGTCATTAAAGACATACATATATTTTTTCGAATATATATATATATATATATATATATTATATTTCCACAGATTAAATTTTTTTAGTATTTTATAAAAGACATATATAAAATTAAAAATAATATAAGTTAAATAATTAAATGCGTATGAATGCATCATTGTAGCATGGCATTTCATCACTACAAGTATTTTTATTAAATTATTTAATTATCTTTCTATTATTTAACTTATAGCGACGACATGTCAGTCTCCTTGTATAAAAATGTACTGATTATTAATTTTTTATTTTCTAATTAAAGCATTTTTATATTGCTAAGACTTTTTTTTTGCTTATGACTAGATGTCATTGCTACAGAGGATACTATAAAGATGACACGTATTGCGACATTAGGGTTGAGTTATATAGACAAAACTATAGCAACAATTATGTTAGCTATGTCGATCAAGCCGTTGTTGAACTTTCATTAATTCAACATCCAATAAATTTGTTTGATCATGTCAACGACATTTCCATTTATAATGTTATATTAAACATTTTGGTTTTAATTTTATTAGTAAGTGTTAATTTATTCGCCTGATTCATGTTGACTTCTATAAGTTAGATAAAAGATCTCTGTAATATTATATGAAAAATGTAGTACTTGGTTCTTGACTTAACTAGTCTTACTTTCTACGACTTGAATTCATGACTTCAATGTCAAAAATCATCAACCGTACTAGTTGATTCAAGACCCGCTTTCAATTGTAATATTATATGACTATAATAAATCGGAAAGGTTATTCTTAGTAATGTACTTTCAAATTGAGAAGTCTAGAATATAATTCTATCCTACATGTTCATACGTATGAGTATGGCTTATTTTAGACTCGGATGAAAATTAAAAGATGGTTCAAAGAGAAATATATATTTAACAAATAATGTCATGTAATATTTGGAAATATATTTTTATAGGTACACTGTAAAAATATTTTAAAAAAACTGATTGTGATCTTCATAATATCAAACTCGTAAACATGTTAAACTCTACTAATATCAATTTATTGAGTTTTCAAATGGTAAACCACATTGAGGAGTTCAAGATCAAACCCACGTATGTCCACCTGAGTTAATCACAAAATTAATGGATAATTGGATTGGGTCAGGTAGTTATGTTGGAATTATTTGACCCAGATCCACTCGGAACTGACCGGTCCACAGAGCATTTACTTTTTTTTGGAAAGGCAATTTTATTAGAAAATGGAGAAACAGAGACTAGCAAGAAACTAGCCAAACAAAACTACAACTGAAAGTTACACCAATTGCTTCACTCAATCGTCTCCAACTTGGATCTGGAATTTATTCAAAGATAACCTCTAGCTTTCACTTCTAGGATTTTCGGAATAGATACTTGCTTTTTAGAGAACAGAAGATCATTCCTTGCCTTCCACAAACACAAACATGATAACAAAATGATTGTTTGAATTAATTTCCTCTTAACCGTATTCAAAGAGCCACAGGGCAATTACTTAACCGGCATGAGATTAGTTATTTAACTGCCATGACATGAAATAAACAAACAAACTTACCCAGTATATCCCACTTTTCAGTAGGGTATGAGGAGAAGGATAGACACAAACCTTACCCTTATCCCAGTTAGGATAGAGAGGCTGCTCCGAAGGAGACCCCGGCTCAAAGTAATCGTTTGAAGTTGATCATCCCAACATTTTTAACGATATTTTCACAAAATAAGTAAAATAACGTTAAAATTAGTGTAATTTTACTTTGGTCCCTTAAGGGCCGACACATATATACATTATATGTGTGACCGCAAATGGGGCTTAACTGCCATGACATATATGCATTATTGTAAATACCTATTTTTTAATTAATTTTTAAACATATTTTACTTGGGTTAGGTTAAACTAAATAAGTCTTTTAACTCAAAAACATAAAAAGATCTTGATTCATTAGATCATTAATTAATGTGTATGATTAAATCAAGTTGTTGTAGGATATTTTAATAATGACTAATTTTGTTGACTTTTTATCAAAATTCACCACCTTCTGTAAATTTTCATAACTTTCAAAATGTTTTAAAAACCGGTATTTTAGGTGCACCGAATTTGGCTCAGAAATTGTTCAACCGGTTGAACAGGGTTGTACCGGATGGTTCAATCGGACACACTAGTTAACCATGGAATTCCATAGAAATACAACTTCTACTCAAATAATTTTCCAAAAAGTATCCAAATTCATCTAAAAACAATTCAAAAGGTACTCAAATTCATCCAAAACAATCTAAAAAGTACTCACATTCTAATAAAAATTTGGCTCAGTTTGATTATAAATCGTTATATGTTTTCAAAAACACAAATAAACAGGAATTTTGGGTTTCTTTTGAAACAGGTAATATCGGTTTTACCCGTCAGCACAATTGATTGAAGAAACCTGCATAATACCGGAGGGTTTCGTATCGGATGAGTTAGTGGCGGCCGGTTAGAACCGTTTTTTAAAACATTACTTTTACATACGAAATTATTTTTTGAAAAAAAATATATACTATAAAAACGAGAATTTTTTTATTTTCTAAAGTAGTAAAGTGTTGCTACAGAATTTTTTTTTCTTTTTTAGTTAATCATTTATTTTATATAGTTTATTTGTCTTTTGTGTTTCTGTTTAATGTTTTGTTTTTCAGAACAATATAAGGCACAATAATGTTTTAGAATACAAAATGTCAAGCAAGAATAACACAATGATGAATATGAATGATACAATGATCTTTAAAATGACACAATTACATGTAAAACATACACAATGACGAGTGTGAACAATTTTTGTACAAGCCATTGTGTCTTTTGTACATGTAATTGCGCCTTTTGTGTTTCTGCTCATTGTTGTGTTATCTAGAACAATTTAATAAACAATGATGTTGCAGAATACATAATGTTAAGGTGACACAATGATGAGTATGAATAACACAATGATATTTAAAAAAGACACAATTACCTGTAGAAAAGACACGATTATCTGTAAGGAAAGCACAAAAAGATAATTATACATAAACATTTAAGAAAGACACAATGATGATAATTAGATAAAATTGAGCTGAAAAAGTTTCATTTTTATAGCAACATTATACTTATTTTAAAGATAAAAAATGCTCGCTTTTATGATATATATTTAAAAAAATAATAATATCGTATGTAAAAGTTATAAAGGTTTAAAAATGTAGGGGGAAAGTGGTTATAATAAATTACCCTCTAATGCTCAAGAATCATTATTTGCCTTTTTACTATAAGAAAACTATTTAGTTGTACATAATCATATTTCACTTAATATGATGTGTCTTATTAATAAAGATTATACGTGTTTGTGCTAATTATATGGATGTTTGAAATTAGTTAAGTAGAAACTAAATAACAAATTCTAAGTAATTGACTTAAGACTTTCGAAAAAAGTGTTGTCAGAACCGGACTGGAGCGGGAACCGGGGGATCGACCGGCCCAAAAACCACATGTTAACCGCTCCCAAGGGGACCAGTTCACCGGTCGGATCAGATTTCAAGTTTTTTTTGTTTAACCTAAATCAAAAGAATTAAACATTAAAATCAAACATTGTATTTTTTTTAAACATGATTATGTTTGTTTGAACATTAATTATGTTTGTCTAAATGTGTTTATAATTATATAATTTTTTTACAGTTTTTTATATATTTATTATGTTATCCGGTTCTTGAATCCGGTCTGACCAGTAACCAGCAAGATGTCCGATTCGACGTCATGTCCAGTTCTGAAAACATTGTTTGAAAATGAAAAATAAAGACTTGAAAGGGAAAAGTTGCCCTTTTTATGATACTTGAATAATCGGTTGTCAAAAGAGAAAAAAAAAGGCTTTTTTTTCTTTTTTATTTTTATAATTATGGTAACATACTTACATGGTAAACCTCATGTCATCCCCAATACCGACTAAGCAAGAAGAACAAGTAAAGTGTGGCCGCAAACAATTAGGACGATGACCTTTAAGTAAAATTAGTCTTAGTCGGAATTTAACTTGAGACTTTTAGGTTTTCTCTTTCTCACTTAAATTACTACACCACTTTCTTGGAGGTTAAAGTAAAGCTCATTTTGATCAAAATTGAAGGTGTGATGTGCATTATGCGTGTAGCGAAATCAAGGGAAGAGCACAAGAAAAATGGATTGAAGAAATAGTTGTAATTATCAACCATATTGTTCGTAAAATTTAAGCTATAAGTAATTGTCACACCCCGAGCCGGCGGGACGGATCGACTTCCCCGCCGGGTGGAAGGTTCTCGTGGCGCGATATCGTGAGTGATAATCGTGATGATCAGATTGTTTACATAGCATCAATGTTAAGAATAACTAAAGCACAATATAGCATTAAACTAGGATTACAAAGTTAAATTACAAATGTCAGTGTTTAGTAATTTAACTAAGTAAACCTATCAAAAGAATCAAATGTTGCTATCTTGTATCTGTACAAGATATCAAAAGTGACTTGTATTAATAACAAAAGATGTGCTTTCCAAAAGTCTACTAGGTCCTCTATCTGGGCATCCTAGTATGCAATCCTGCCTTAGCTTAAACCTGTGCATCACCTGAGAAAGCATGTAAGAAAACAAAGTCAACACAATGGTTGGTGAGTTCATATAGTTTAAAAGTTTAAAATAGCTTTAGCAAACCTATTTCGGTAACAACCTTAATCTCATTAACATCACCTGTAATATCCAATTCGGTATGCTTATATATAGGGCATATGTAGGATCGAACTTATCGCCCGCCCAGCCAACATCACACCACATACTAAATCACATATGACATTGTTGTTAATGATAATTAAGCGTTTTACCTACAATCCCAATCTACATCATAGCTTTAGTGTACTGTTTACAAGTTTATAGCATTCATATGTATTGGCTTTAGAGTAAATTGTACAAGCACCATTGTTTCACACATCATAGTTTAGCATTCACCAATCTCATGCGTGGGTACAAGCTTTGCTCTAGAAATGTTTAGCATTTACGTAGCCCACGGCTAGATACAAGCTCTGCTCTAGCAGTGTTTAGCCATTACGTATCTCATGAATTGGTTTAAGCTTAGCATCCGAATAGTCTAGCAATTACGTGTCTCCTATATAAAGATACAAGCCTTGCTCTAGCAATGTTTGGCAATTACGTATCTTATACATAGACATAAGCCGTGCACACACAATTAGTTTAGCATTTACATATCTCATATATAGACACAAGCCTTGCTCTAGCAATGTTTGGCATTTACGTATCTCATATATAGATAAGAGCTTAGCATCCTCATAGTTTAGCTTCCACGTATCTCAATGCATGGGTACAAGCTTTGCTCTAGCAATGTTTAGCAATTACGTAGCCCATAAATAGATACAAGCTTAGCATTTCGCACACAATCATAGCTTTGAGCATTTAGTTTCAAGCATTAGCATATAGTCCATAACATAGCATTGTGTATATAGTTTAAGCTTCAAGTGTATAGCATAAGCGTCAAGCATAGAATTTAAGCATCTTGTCTGTAGCACAAGCATCCAGTATATAGTTTAAGTTCCAAGTTTAGAGCATAAGCATCAAGCATAGAATTTAAGCATCAAGTCTGTAGCATAAGCATCAAGTATATAGTTTAAGCTTCAAGTTTATAGCATAAGCATCAAGCATAGAGTTTGTAGCAATAGTATCAAGCATATTGTTTAAGTCTTAGTATTTAGCTTTCCAAATAAGAGTTTCCAAGCGTAAGCATTTGTATAAGTATCATAAATAAGTGTAAAAGCATTTTATAAACATTTCAATAATTATTTAAAATGTATAACATGCTTCTCAGTCCCGAGGTAAAAACAAATATGTTTGAAAAGGGACAAATGAGCTCACCTTATGTTTGATGCGGTTGACTAAGTAAAAACAAGAATACACGCTCTCTTTGTCGTATTGGGTGTTATTTTCAAGATCCTGTATTGATTTCATGTTGTCGTAAATTATAAGTATGAGTTATAATTGTTGTGTGTGTGCGTATGTGTTAGCCCTAAAGTGGGTTAACACATGTGAGTCTCGGCATTCATTCGTCCCTTGTCCAATGACCATAGATTTCCTAACACTTATTTGCTTTGAACTAAAGCTTGTATTTTATCCTTAAATTTCTTGTTAACTTGATTAATACGCAAGCCTTATGTTGTATGATGTTCATTAATCAATTAAAATCCATCCTCTTTGTATTAGATTAAGTTAACAATTCCCATGCAAGTTATCGACCTAACGTGTTTGTTAAACCATTATTTAAACGATCCGATTCCCATAATGGGCCGGCAATCTATTGGGCCGAATACCAAGTGGGTCATCTCCATAGTGGTGTGGTCCGCACCATAGAGTGTCATGGACCGTATGGGTTGCTACGGGCCGGGGACACTTTGTTGGGCAGAAAGCTTTCTAGCCAAATAAAAGGTGGGCTAAGCAACGTCGTGGGCTGTGACAACTAGTACCTGACCGGCCGGCAAGTCCGTACGGTATGTGTACTTGTAAACGGTAATTATGTGTACATATGCGATTGTGAACAGTATTGTATTAACAGAATCATAAATGCAAGAAATCGTTGTATGTATTTTTGTGTAAACTTAGATACAGTAAGTACAACGTACATTTGAGACTTTAGTTGTGTGTATTTAAGTGAAAACTTAAGTACAATTAACACAACAGATCATGAGAAATGACAGTGTTCAAGTGAATAACAGAAACAAATCGGTTGCGATCTGATATCCATAGATGACAGGAATCAGATGGCTGACAATTTCAATGTGAAAACTATGTGAAAACAGGATGTTAGTTGAGTCCGACAGTGAGGAATGCAAAATAAAACAAGAACACAGTGCCGTTTTAGAATAACGAACTGACAGTGTGTTTGCGTGGGTGACGATTCACACAAACATATGTGTGAGTTTAACGTTCTGAAATGACGACTGGAAAGTAGAAAACAAAAGTCGGAAAGCAAAACCATCGTCGTGTTCGTTCGAGTGACGATTCGAACGAATACGCGCGATGGTGACGCGATTCGACGAAACGAAAACGAAACACGACACGAGGCGATAATAAATTTAACAAAATAAAATAAATAACATTTTACAATTTTGAAACTCATTAAAATAATTTAAATAACATTCTTTTTCTTATTTCATAATTACGCGTAATTTCCGGATACGCGACGAAATTACGAACCGAGCAACCGAAACGAACCCGGACACCACATAGGGTATAAAAACCCTAAATGAAAGAGTTTCTTTCATTTTACATTCAAACTCCCTCTCTCTCTCTTAAATTTCCGGCCACCACATTTACCACCACCAAACCACCTTCAAACTAGCATAACTTGCTCATTTCTCAACCGATTTGGGTGATTCTTGCGCCCACGAGTAGCCCTTGACGAGCTCTACAAGGAAGTACAACAGATCGGAGAAGTTACCCAGTCAAATTCAAGGTATTAACGAAAGAAAACTCTGAAAAAGAGGGTATTCTTGTGTCTTGTTCGACCCGTACCCTCGATCGGTTTTAAAATCACACCGTACATGTTGTACACCCTTGTGACACCATCCCGGTATAACACAACCATTAGGAACGGCTTACAACTGATTCAGGTCGAGAATGATGATGGTAGGGTTGCTGGTTCGTGGACAGGAATGGCGGCCGAACCTTCTTAGGTTGAAGATGGGCTGGCCGAACCTTCCTGCTGCTACACACCCAGCCACTGCCGAGCCTTGCAAGGGAGCCGAACCATTACACCCAGCCGAACCCTTGAAGGCACCGAACCCATGAAAAGTTGGCGAACCCTTCCTCATCTAGACGAACCTTGATGGCTCACAAACCTCACCACATACGAACGAACCTTGTGAAGCAAATGCCAGCCGAACCATCGGGACCCAACACTCGGCGAACCTTCATGCCACGAACCACCTCATCATGCCTCCTGACCAAACACCGACTCACTAACCTTGGGCCAACTTTCCTTTACCGAACCTTTGGCAAAACATGAAAGGTTCGCTGGCCTGAAGCAAGTACACCACCTTCGATCATCAGATTTGATTCGGCCAGGCTCAAGCTATTACGGCCCAACAGGCCCAATTCGTTTACTTTGGCCCACAAACAAATGGGATCGTTTATGTTCGGCCCACCCCCATATTTTGTATATTAGTTCGGCCCAAAGAAAACCCAACCGAAAATCAAACAGGCCCAACAGCCCTTTCACCTTCGGCCCAACTGCATAGCATTCGGCCCAATGGGGCTGTTCTGGCCCAGTTCTTTCGGCCCATGCTGTTTAATTTAGGCTCACGCGAATTACGACCCACACGACTCACATTCGGCCCAATGAATTTCAAGATAACCTAAATTCAAGAATCAAATAATTAAGGGTGACATTTAATGGAAACGAGAATTGTAAATTCATTTTATGTCAAAGACGAACTATAAATAGTTGTGTTGAAACAATTGAGGATAGTAAGCCATTTCAATTCTCACAAAAGAATCGAGTTAAAGACAAGGAGAAACAATGGAGATTGATCATAATCTACAATTCTACACTACTTGTAATTAAATTAACTAGTGTCAATAAGGTATGTTTAAAATTTAATTGGGCCGAATGAGGATCGAGACCAAGAGATGACGAACAAAGTAGGGCTAAAACACATACGCGCACACTAAACAATTACACCCAACACTTATTGTAGATGCACTTAATGTCCCTAGTTCTATTTTGTAACATTCATCATGTAAAATTCAAGATATTAATGGAAGTTGTCTTTTTATATTGTTCTTAATGTTTATGTTTTAATTATTTGATTATGTGATTGGTTGATTTGATTTATTATATATTTGAGTATGAGTATTGCTCATTCGGCCGAATGACTCTAGAGTATGAAGTCATTCGCCGAATGAGAATAGAGTATGTCTATTTTCAGCGAATGAGTCATTCGCCGAATGACTCATTCGACTGAATTACCTATTCGATAGAAGTCATTCGCCGAATGAGTTGTTTCGGCCTCTCATTCGGCCGAATGTCAGCTGCCTATATATACAAGTTCAAAATCATTTCAACCCTAACTTCTGAGAACCCTCATTCTTCTCTGTGTGCTCCAGTGTCAAACCCCTGAAGATTTGAGAGTTTCTTGCTGTCCAAGTTCGATTCATAGCTCGTGGTGTTCGATTCTCATTCAAACGTTCATCTCTTACCTTCGAATCACCACGATTGCTGTTGGTTTCGATTGGAAAACCCTGGAATAGGATTCCGCACTATTCCAGAGGCTGTAGAGCAGATCTCCATTGGAACCGGGTTGTTTCCGTGCTCCAATTTGGTCCTACAAAGTGGTATCAGAGCATTGGCTCTTGATTCTGCTCGATTTCCAATCCAAATCATCATATCTTTGATTGTTCGTTCGAAATCTGCAAAACCCTAAGCTTTTTGTCCTAAAAGTTACCATTTCATTGCAAATCCGTGAATTATTGTGGTGTTTTTGTCAAAACGTTTATCCCAATTTGTTCATTATCATCTCATGAAGTTCTGTACCAAATTTGGTACTTAAATCTGGTCAAAATCTCAAGTTATCACGATTTTTGTTGCAAAAACCCTCAGATTGGCTGAATGTCAATGGCGGCCGAATAGTTTCAGCCGAATAAGCCTCATTCGCCGAATAGCCACATTCGGCTGTCTCATTCAGCGAATAACCCTCATTCGATCTCTCATTCGTCGAATAACCCTCATTCGATCAGTCATTCGGCTAATAACTTCATTAGGTCAACTCATTCGGCGAATAGCTTCATTCGAAACTTTCATTCGCCGAATAGGTTCATTCTCTCTTCTCATTTGCCAGTCAGTCATACTCAGCCTTTCATTCGCCAGTTCTATCACATTCGGCCCCCGACATTCGCCCTAAGGGTCTTCATTCGGCTATCATTCTGCAAATTTTTCTAAGTGTTGAATCTTGTCATTTCTGATTAAATGGAAGATTTAGCACTGATGGCGAACCAAAATCATCGTATTCAGACTTTGCTACTGACTGAGACTGAGACTAGAAATTCTAATAAAGCTCCAAAGTTGTTATCCTTAGACGATTATCCACACTGGAAGTATCGGTTTGAGATTCATATCAATAGAGTGGATACAAACTTATGGATGATGATTGAGGGAGGTTATCTGAGACCTCTGAATGAAGATGGAACTCCTATGCTAGTCACACGGATGACTGAGCCTCAGAGGAAGCTGTATGATTATGAGAAGAAAGCTTATGCTATTCTATCCCAGTCCATTGCCACTGATATTTTCCATCAGTTCAGACATTTTACCTCTGCAAAGCTACTGTGGGATGCACTGCAACAAAGATATGAGGGTAATGATGCTTTGAAGAGTATCAAGTCAAAGGCATTGAGAAAGGAATTCAATAGCTTCGTGTATGTGGGAAATGAGTCACTGGATGAGATGATTGCTAGATTTTATCATCTTTTGAGTGAGTTATTCAATCATGAAGTCAAGACAACTACTTAGGAAAAGATCCAGTGTTTGGCAGATGCTCTACCTCCAAAGTGGGAGTCATTCTTGATGGTCCTCAAGCAGAATCAGATGTTGGCTCATATGGACATAAATGATTTTATTCAGAAGCTGAAAGAGCAGGAGATAGAGAACAAGTGGAAGGCAAAGAGAGTTGCCCAAGTCCAGGATCCATCGTTGTACTATTCTACTCCTACAGTTGAGAAATCATCTTCTCATGCTCCATTGAAGACAGCATTTGTTTCTCAGACTACTGAAGCTCCATCATCTACTCAGATTCATTTTAGTTAGTCATCTTCTTCAACCAGCACTCAAAAGGAACATCATCAACCTGCTGCCAGTCTGAAAACAGATAATTTTGACAAAGTTACTGTGGAGATTGCTAAGGAGCACGTGGGTCTTTTATCTACACTCGTCAGCTCGTATGATGGTTTAGTAGCTGCTCAGATTGGCAATCCTTATCTGACTAATGATGATTATTCTCAAATAGATCCAGATGATATGGAGAGGATTGATATTATGTGGGCTCTAGCAAGTGTTGTTCGAAGAGCAAAAGAGTTTGTTAAGAGAACTGGAAAGGATATCAATCTTAACAAAGAATCCAAGTTTGGTTTTGATATGGCTTCTGTGACTTGTTATAATTGTGGAGAAAAAGGTCATTTTGCTAGACAATGCAAGCAACCGAAGAAAGCTGGAAACAAGAATCCTTTTCAACATCAAAAGTCATCTAATTCAAATCCAGAAAGGAGATTAGTTCCCATTGATTCTCCTACTCAGGCTGGATCTTCTACTTCTGCAAGCAAAGCCTTAATGGTACAACAAGATGAAGGAGTAAACTGGGACTTCAGATTCAATACAGATCAAGGAGAACAAGACAAAGCTTGTATTGCTGAAATTCAAAAGGTTGAAGATTACAGTGAGGAAAACACTTTGGAAGAAACAAAGATTAATGATACTGAAGCATCAAGTTCAGAGTCTGATAGCATGACTGATTCAGACACTCAGGAATCTGATGCTGAAATTGAAGACTCTTCTACTCAGTTTGCTTTGATGGTAAACTCTTCTGCTTCATCAGAGTCCGAGCAGGTATACACTGATTGTTCATCTTCACATTCAAAGTGTTTTAATTGTGTTGACCTAAAGAGTAAGGTCCTTGCTTATCAGAAACATAATAGTGATTTGATGAACGATCTCGACTTGTGCATTGAGGCTAACAAAATTCTAAAATCTAATGAAAAAGATTTTCAAGCTAAAATTGATCTTTTAAATAGACAATTGCATGAAGCCGAGATCACAGTACTGAATAAGCAAGATGCTATCACTTCTTATCTCAATACCATCAATGAGATTAAGAAGAAGTTAGCAATAGTCGAGTGTGACTATGAGACCTTGGGACAAAAGCTCAAGAGCTATGAGAGCTCATCTTACATTATTGAACACATGATCAGTAGGGGTACTGATCAACAGGGAAAGGAAAAGTTAGCTATCAAAATTGTCCTCCACCTATCCTCAACACCTTTGTTAATACACCAAATGACAAAGATGTTAAGGATTTTCAAGTCACTACTCCATTAGTAATAGATCCAACTGGACTATTTATTAATGAGGATTCCTCAAAATCTGAGAAATCTCGTGTGGATGGACTTGTTGAGGATTGGGTCTCAGATTCTGAGGATGAATCAGATGATTCATATGTCTCTACTCAGAATCAAGCCCCTGCAGTCATGAAATGTGACCCAATCTCAAATTCAAAGATTTACAAAGAATTGGGCTTTGTAAAAGCTTCTCAAGAGTCTGAAGCAAAATATGTTACCAAGTCTGCTTTTATTGGTAACAAAGGGACAAAAGGGTTGGGTTTTAATCAAGACAAGCTAAAATCAAATGTTTTTAAATCACATGAACAGTCTTTCTCTGATTTAAAACATTTTCATAAAAAGGGTGAAAAAGTTTGTTTTGAGTGTGGTGCATCTGGGCACTTTGTTAAATCCTGCCCTCATTTGATTAGACCAAAGGTTGCACCACCCTGAAAACAAAATCTGAATTTTGTTAAACCTGTCATATCTGAGTCCAAATCATTTCTGACAAAACCCAAACAACCAAATCAGGTTAAATCTGTGGACAAGGGTAAAGGGAAATTGATGAACTTGAATGTTCTCAAGTCTGTTAATGTTGATCAATCTAAACCATCATCCATTTATCTGAAAAACTCTTTTGATAAACATGCAATCTGGAAAGTTAAATCATCTGAGAGTTCAGTTCCACCCATCTCAGACAAGCCTATTTCAGATGGTAAATGGATTGATGTATGGATCCGAGACTCACTGGGTCAACCCAAGACTGTAAAGGCTTGGGTTCCCAAAGTGAACTGACTGTTTCATCTTTGTGCAGGTTGCCCCCAAAGCTGGTGTTAACAGCAATTGGATCGTTGATAGTGGGGCTTCCAGGCATATGACTGGTGATATCTCTTTACTCACCAATGTGAATGCAGTTCCCGGTGGATATGTAGCTTTTGCTGGTGACAAAGGCGGGTTTATAACAGGAGAGGGAATTCTGACAAATGGGCAAGTTTCATTTGATAAAGTCAGATATGTCAAGCAATTGGAAAATAATCTTCTTTCAGTGTCACAGATCTATGACAAGGAGTATAAAGTCTTATTTGATGATTCCAAATGCTACATTCTTAAGCAAGGTGTGAAAATTCCTAAAGATTGGATCTTGATGTCTGCCCCCAGGAAGCAAGACTTGTACGTACTCAATATGACCACAGCTTCAACTACATCCTCCACAGCTTCATGTTTTATGTCAAAGGCAACAGAAAAAGATTCAATTCTTTGGCATAAGAGGATGGGTCATTTGAGTCTACGCAAGATGAATCACTTGGTACATAATCATCTGGTTGAGGGAGTTAGCATAAAGAATTTCAAGCTGTCTGATATCTGTGTATCTTGCAAGAAAGGGAAGCAAGCAAAGCAGCCTCACAAATTGAAGAAATTTCACTCAATCAATGTTCCTCTGGAGCTTCTCCATATGGATCTGTTTGGTCCAGTGACCCGGAAGAGTATAGCTGGAGATCAATACTGTCTTGTCATCACGGATGAATATTCCAGATACTCTTGGGTTTTCTTTTTGAAGGAGAAATCTGAAACGTTTGAGTGTATTCAAGTATTGGTTACCAAACTTGAATCACTCTACAAGCTCAAGATTCGTCAGTTTCGCACCGATAATGGAACAGAATTTAGAATCATAACATGGAGACTTTTTGTAATGCACGGGGCATTGTACAACAATTTAGTGCTCCATATGTTCCTCAAATGAATGGTGTGGTTGAACGGAAGAATAGGACATTGATTGAGGTTGCTCGAACCATGCTTGCTGATTCATCCCTGCCGGTTCAGTTTGGAATGAAGCTGTAGCTAATGCGTGCTATACACTGAACCGGGTATTGATTGTGAAAAGACATGGGAAAACTTGTTTTGAACTGCTCCACAACAGAAAGCCAAATCTTAAGTATCTTGAACCATTCGGTGCACCGTGCACTATGCTTAAGAAACACGAGCAGGGCAAGTTCAATGAAAAGGTGGAAGAGGGGTTTTTCTTGGGTACAGCGCTCCAAATAAAAGAGTTTACAATACATAACTCATAATGTGGAGGAGTGGTACCATGTAGATGTTCAGAAATATTCTATGCCTCCTCCCGGAAAAGGCCCAGATGGATGTTTGATTATTCTGGTTTTTTGATTCCTTCAATATGCCTCCCATGTATTCGGATGAAGATGTTGCAGTTCAGATGTTGTATGATGCACAGAATGCACCTGATGAGCCTTTGCAACCTTCGTCTGAATTATTCCATCAACACAGATAAATGATGACAGCTCAGACACAGATGACAATCTTCATACTGCTGCTCCTGAACCAGAGATAAACAATCTTGTACCAGATCTTGAGGATTTGAATCTAAACAACCTGGATCCTCAGGTTGAAGTTTCCAGATCATCCTGTTGGAAGAATTAATCGGATTCATCCTCAAGAAAACATAATGGAAATCCTTGGATGGAGTTAAGACAAGGAATCAGCTTTCTTCAGGAGGTCTTGCTGACATACTTGATTTTGCAGATGTAAGCTTTGTGCCCATTCCTGCTTTATCTCCCAAGTTGAGCCACGTACAGTCACTGAAGTTTAAAAGAAGAATCTTGGTGGATGCCATGCAAGAAGAACTCTTGCAATTCAAAAGTTAGGTGTTTGGCAATTGGTAGACAAACCCAAAGGTGCAAAAGTGATTGGTACTAGATGGGTTCTTCGTGTAAGCAAGATGATCACGGGATCATAGTGCGAAACAAAGCACGTGGTTGTTCAGGGATTCAGAGGTTTTGGACTATAATGAAGTATTTGCACCCGTTGCTCGACTTGAAGCCATTCGTATCTTCTTGGCTTATGCATCCTTCAAAAGGTTCAAATTATCAAATGGATGTAAAAAGTGCATTTCTTCATGGTGTGTGATAATGAAACAGTGTATGTAAGTCAACCTCCCGGGTTGAGGATCCATTGCATAGACACCAAGTCTACAAGCTAGACAAAGCCTTATATGGATTGCATCAAGCGCCGCGAGCCTGGTATGAAACATTGTCTACTCACCTTCTGAACAACGGGTTCAGAAGAGGTGTCATTGACTGTACACTGTTCATTCGAGAAAAGGATGGTGACTTACTTTGGTGCAAGTATATGTGGATGACATCATCTTCGGCTCAACAAATGATGATCTGTGCAAAGATTTTGAAAAGGTTATGAAAGAGAAGTTCGAAATGAGCTCAATGGGAGAGATGAAATTTTTTGGGGATTACAAGTAGATCAGGTGAGGAGGCAGGAATCTTCATTCATCAAACCAAATATGTTGGGGATATACTGAGCCGGTTCAGTATATGTCTGATGCAAAGCTTGCTGCTGGTACCCCACTGGCTGTCAATCACGGGATTACACCAGATGAAAAGGGGGAGTTAATTGATGCTACTTTGTACCGAGGAATGATTGGGTCTCTTATGTATCTTACTGCTTCTCGGCCAGACATCATGTTCGCCACATGCTTGTGTGCACGGTATCAATCAAAACCAAGAGTCTCCCATCTCATTGCTTGTCAAGAGGATTATGCGATCTGAAGGGCACACCGGATCATGGTTTATGGTACCCTAATGATGATAACTTTGAGCTCACTGCATACAGTGACTCTGATTATGGTGGCTGCAAAAAAGAAACTTCAAGTCAACATATGCGGGATGTCAGTTCTTTGGGAAACGATTAGTTACCTGGCAGTGCAAGAAGCAGACGTCGTCGGTGTCTACTTCAAACCTGTGAAGCTGAATACATTGCTGCTGCTAGTTGCTGTTCACAAATCATCTGGATACAACAACAACTCAGGGACTATGGGTTACATTTTTCTAACACTCCTATATATGTTGATAATACTGCTGTCATAGCGTCACTAAGAATCCTGTTTAGCACTCCAAAACAAAACACATCGACATTAAATATCACTTCATACGTGATTGTTTTGAAAAGAAATAATCGATGTTGTTAAGATTCACACCGATCACCAGAAGAAAGCCGATCTTTTCACAAAAGCTTTTGATAAACCCAGATTTTTATATCTGTTATCGGCTAATGGTGTTTTCCAAAAGGATGAAGTCCTACCTTCATCTGAATCTAACAAATGATCATCGTTTCTTAGATAGTGTTTGTTTTGTTTAGTTACTTTATTTCAGTTTTCTTGTATAGTTTCTTTTCTTAAATCAAACACTCAAAAAGATTTTCTGTTTTAGGTTTTTAGGGGGAGACAGTTGTTAATTGAAAAACCAAAAACATTTGAAAATTGAAAAACCAAAAACATTTGAAAAATTGAAAAACCAAAAAAACATTTGAAAAATTCAAAAATCCAAAAACAATTGAAAAAAGTTAAAATTGCAGTGGTCTTTCTTTGAAAAAGTGACACATTAATCTATCATGATATATAAGCTGAATTGATGTGTAAGCTGAAAACACAAGAAAATTGTGATGTGATGTACTGATAGGCCAACTCTACAAATGAAATAAACAGCTTTTGATAACTTAGAAAGTCTGATTTGTGGAATCTGTTTTATAACACCATTTATGTGAGAAATAGTTTTGACTCAAATCAAGCATACACCGGTCATCATGGAATAAAATGAGGCTTCAATTAAAGCAAAACAAAAACAAGCTGGTATTAAGCTTGAAGAAAAAAGAAAAGCAAGCTGGTATTAAGCTTGAAGAAAAGAAAAGCAAGCTGGTATTAAGCTTGAAGAAAAAATAAATGCAAGCTGTATTAAGTTGAGAAATATTTGAACAAATTAAGTTTGATTCCATACACGTGCCATATTGCTGGGACGAACCTAGCTGAAGCCGTTCATTTGGATAGAACAAGAAAAATACAAAAAGATAATAAATTTGAAATCTTATGGAATTTATGATGACTGGTATTAAGTTAAGCAGAAATGAGTTATAAACTGATTTTGATCGTTAATGGGTGAAATGAAATGGGGAACTCGATCAGAAAACATGAGTGATCATAAAGTTTGTTTAGTTAGTTGTGTATTGTATGGTTTAAAACTGGATAAACATATCAGTAATCGTATCATAATACAATTGTGTTTGAGGTGATGAAACATTCAATGAAGCTAATGTGTTGTGATTAGATGCATGTGTTACTTTATCAGTAGATGTCTCACAAAAAACATGTGCTTATTTGTCTTTAGTTACTAGTTGTACAGTTGTAATTTCTGTTTCAGAAAAATACAAAAAGATTTTCTATTTTCATTTAGTTTAGATGATATTTGTAGAATCAGATGTCTGTCACATCTGAATCCTGAA